>JAXQQM020092056.1:0-383553 GCA_034641835.2 Pinus albicaulis
CAGGGACAGATAAGGGTGGGGAGTTCTGAAAGAAGGAATTTGAAGATTTTTGTAAGAAGTGTGGTATAACATGACAAAAGACTACTCCATACACACCTCAGCAAAACGGAGTTGCAAAAAGAATGAACAAAACACTGATGGAAAATGAAAGAAGCATTCTCAGTGGTACCGGGTTAGGAAAAGAATTCTGGGCAAAGGCAATGGAAACTGCATGTTACTTGGTTAACAGATCACCTTCATCAACATTGGAGGATAAGAATCCACATGAGGTATGGACTGTTAAGGAACCCTCTCTTTCACATATAAGGGTATTTGGATGTGATGCATATGTTCATGTTCCAAAGGAGAAAAGGAAAAAGTTGGATAATAAATCCGAAAGGTGCATTTTTATTGGGTATAAGGATGGTTTAAAGGGTTACAAGCTTTGGAACTCGGAAAAAAGGAAGGTTGTGTATAGCTGACATGTGGTGTTTAGAGAGGTGAAATATGTTGTTAAAAATGAAGTCCTACCAAAGGAACCTGAGAAGATAGAGTTTGAGATAAAGGAGGATGAATCAAACTCTGTTGTGTAACCAACTCCAAAAATAGAAGAAAAGAGATATGAACACCTTAAAAATAAGCCACTTCGAGGGGGAAACCTCCAATACATTACATAAATGAACAATTCTTGGATGCTACAATTTACAAAACCTCCTTTCTATATATAGGAGTCCATGGGGCCATAATGTAATCCTAGTGGGCCACAATGTAATCCTAGTCGACCTAAAAATAATAACTTAAGGGCACAATAATAACAAAATGGGGGTTACAAGGGCACAATAATAACAATAAGGGTGTTACACTAACAACAATAAGGGACTATACTAGTAATATAGGGACCTAAAATGCCCCTCTCCTTCAAAAAAAGTGATGTCCTCAATGCTTGAGTAGCTCTGGGTGCTTTTGTATAAAATTCTCATCCTCCCATGTAGAATCTTCAGTGGGTAAGTTCTTCCACTTGATGAGATACTCTGAAATTGATCGATTCCGTAGTTGTCGAGTTCTTGTTTCCATGATTGCTTCTGGTTCCAATATGATTTTCCTTCCTCATCAAGTTCTGGAAATATTGTTTGAACTGGAAGATTTTCACCTATAACCTTCTTTAAGCATGAAACATGGAAAACTGGATGTACTCGTGAAGAAGCAGGAAGCTCCAATTTGTATGCCATAGTACCAATCTTTTGCAACACCTTGTAAGGACTATAGTACTTTGGCGATAATTTATTATCCTTCTTAGCTTGCTTGAGGGACATTTGTTTATATGGTTGTAGCCGTAAAAATACCCAATCTCCTATATCAAAACTTCTCTCGCTGCGATGTTGATCTGCCTGTTGTTTCATTCGATTTTGTGCCAAATTCAGGTTATCCTTTAAGAGGTGGAGAACTTCTTGCTGATGCTCGACGTGATCTTCCACTGCTTGAACCTTCAAATTTTCCCTTAAAGATGATGTGATCGATGGTGGATGATATCCATAAAGTGCCATAAATGGGGTCATTTTTGCTGCAGTATGGAAGGAAGTGTTATGCCACCATTCAGCGAGAGGTAACCACTTGACCCATTGTGTTTGTTTATCAGATACAAAACAACGAAGATATCCTTCCAAACATTTATTTACTATCTCAGTTTGACCATCAGATTGAGGATGATAAGATGAGCTATGAGCTAATTGAGTACCCAAACAAGAAACTAACTCCGTCCAAAAATTTCCAGTAAAAATGGGATCTCTGTCGCTCACAATAACCCTTGGGCTTCCATGTAGCTTTTGAATTCTATCCATAAATGTAGTAGCAACCGTACTTGCTTTAAATGGATAAGATAATGCACAAAAGTGTGTATACTTGGTAAGTCTATCAACTACCACCATGATGACACTCTTTCCTTCGGACTTAGGTAAACCTGTGATAAAATCCATTGAAATCTCCTCCCAACGTTGACTTGGAATGGATAAAGGTTGTAGAAGTCCAGGGGTCTTAATTGTTTCCACTTTATTCTGCTGGCAAACCAAACATTCCGCCACAAACTTTTGAATATCAGATTTAAGGCCATCCCAAAAAAATTCTTTCTTCACCCTGTGGTAAGTTTTTTAAAATCCCGAGTGTCCTCCTAAAGGAGAAGTGTGCAATTCCAGAAGAATCTTTTGTTTTAGTTGGGAATTCTTACAAAGATATAAGCGATCTTTGTACCATAAGGAATCATTTTTCCAACTAATGTATCAGATGTACTAGGATCTTGCTACAACTTTTGAATGAGTATCCATACATCTTTGTCCTTCTTCCATTCATCTCTTGCTTCAGTTATCCAATCTGGTTGGATAATAGAAATGGCACAAAGCAATGCTTCCACCTCTTCATTCTTTCTTGAGAGTGCATCTCCAACAACATTAAGCTTTCCTTTTTTGTAGATTATTTCAAAGTCATAACCCAACATCTTTGTGACCCATTTTTGCTGCTCTTCTGAAGATAGTCTTTGTTCCAAAAAGTGTTTAAGACTATCATGATCAGCTTTTACCTTGAAGTGTCTTCCCATTAGGTAAGTTCTCCATTTCTTTAGTGCATGCAGTATTGCTAAAATTTCCTTCTCATAAATAGGTTTCTGTAAATACTTTCCTTTGATTGGACGACTTTCAAAGCAATGGGTCTTCCTTCCTGCATTAAAACTGCACCAATTCCATTTCCTGAGGCATCACATTCCACAATAAAGGTTTTTGTGAAGTCTGGCGTAGCTAAGACCGGTGCTAGGTACATTGCCTCTTTAAGATGTTCAAAGGCCTTAGTTGCTTCAGGAGTCCATGAAAATGCATCTTTCTTCAATAATGTTGTTAGAGGTGCTGCTATTCTCCCATAATTATTAACAAACTTGCGATAATACTCTGTTAACCCAAGAAATCCTCGCAACTGATTTATGGTTGTGGGGACTTTCCATTCCTTTATGGCTTTAATTTTGTTAGGGTCTACTTTAACACCCTCGTGGGATATAATATGACCCAGATATTCCACCTCTTGTACTCCAAAGAAACATTTGGATGCTTTTGCATATAATTGTTTCTCCTGCAATAGTTTGAGCACTCTGTCAACATGTTCAACATGATCCTTCCAAGACTTGCTATAGATTAGTATATCATCAAAAAATACTAGCACAAATTTTCTAAGGAAGGGTTTGAAAATGGAATTCATCAACCCTTGAAATGTAGAAGGTGCATTGGTAAGGCCAAATGGCATGACCAAAAATTTATAATGACCCTCATGAGTTCGAAATGCTGTTTTTGGAATATCTTCAGTCTTCATTCTAATTTGATGATATCCCGAACGAAGATCCAACTTGGTAAAATAAATTGCTCCATGTAATTCATCCAATAATTCATCAATCACAGGAATGGGAAATTTATCTTTAATGGTGAGCTTATTGAGCTCCCTATAATCCGGACACATTCGCCATGATCCATCCTTCTTGTGTACCAATACTACAGGAGCAGAGAAAGAACTTTGACTAGGTTGAACTATACCTGCCTCTAACATTTCTGCAATCATACGTTCAATTTCGCTCTTTCGGAAGTAAGGATATCTATAAGGCAAGATGTTTGGAGGAACACTTCCTGGAATCAAATGAATAGCATGATCATGCTCACGAATAGGTGGGAGTCCTTTGGGAGTTTCAAACACCTTGGAATGATTGTCCAAGACTTGTTGGAGATCTGCAGAAATAGATGATTTTGATGTCGGAACTTCTAGTGAGCATAATTGTGCAATTACGCCTCGTTGTTCTTTCTTTAGAAGCTTTGTCACGACATTAGAGCTTATTATCCTTCCCGGCTTCCCTTCAATACCCCGTAATTCGACTTCCTTTCCTTCTGAAAAAAATTTCAAGAAAAGTTCTTGAAAATTAAAAGCTACCGTCCCCAAAGATTGTAACCATTGTACTCCTAGTACAACATCAGCACCTCCCATAGGAATGGAAAGCATTGGAATTGTCAACACATATTCCCCCATGGTTAGCTTGATATTATGGCATTTTCCAGAGCAATTTATAGTTCCTCCATTTGCAACCATCACTTGACATTCTCGTGTTGGGTATAGGAAACAATTCAATTCCTTGGCTACCTTACAATGAATAAAATTATGGGTACTACCTGAATCAATCAACACTATTACCTTTTTCTTCTTGATATGTCCTTCTATCTTGAGAGTTTGAGGAGTGGTAATTCCTGCCAATGCATTACACGATATGGTCAGACTCATTTCTTCTAGGGTTGGTTCCCGGTGTATATCCTCTTCTTGTTCATTTTCTTCTTCCTCTTCACAATCTATGTAAAATAATTTCTTCTTAGCACACTTATGACCTTTAGTGTATTTGTTATCACAACTATAGCAAAGCCCTTTTGCTCTTTTTTCTTCCAATTTTTGTGGTGTCAACCTTGTAGGTTGTGGAAATCTAGGCGTAGCAACACTTCCTTCTTTATAGAATTGAGTGGTAGGCTTCCTTGTCGCCATAATTTTACATTCAACTTTTCTTGCCAACCCGAATGCCTTCTCCAATGAATCAGGTTCCAAAACACGAACTTCATGTTGGATGTTATCCTTTAGAGTACCTATGAAGAGATCAATCCTGTGTTCCTTTGGAATATCAGTTACCCTTATATTCAATTTTTGGAAGTCCTCAATGTGCTCCCCCACTAAACCCTTTTGTTTGAGGTTTATCAATTGGCTAAAGAAGGTGTTGCTCTTTGTATCCTCATAATGTGCTATCATTTCCTCCGTAAAAATTGACCAAGTGACAATTTTTTTACGGGAGCAAAGCCATTGATACCATACAAATGTATTTTGTTCTAAATGTAAAGTTGCAATGCGTACCTTTTGTGTGTTTTGTACGTTATGTAGATCAAAATATTGCTCCATCTGTAGTATCCATGTTACAGGATCCTTTCCATCAAACTTCCTCATATCCATCTTCAGAATATGGTGGTTCTTCCCGCCGACATTAGAGTTTATGAAATCACAACTAACATTTATTTTGTTCTCATCATGAGGTTCTTCTACTATCTTTTCACCATTAGGAAACCTTTCTTGTATAAAATTTGTCAAACCTTCCATGTCCGCTTTTAGAAAATTCTTCATGTTTTCCATTTTCTTATCGATCTTAGCTTCCATGTCATCAATCTTAGCTTCCATGCCCACTTCCATGCCATCCATCTTAGCTTCCAAACCAATCATATTAGCTTCCATGCCTTTCTTCAAACCATCCATCTTAGTTTCCATGCCTTTCTTCAAAACTTCTATTTCATTTTTTGTTGTTCTTTGCGAGAGAGAAATTTGTTTTTGCACTTGCTCTTGTAATTTTGATAGATCATGTTGCAATTATTCATCTTCATGAGTCATGGTAGAGCCTTCTGAAGGCTTAATGGGTGTTGAATTCTTTTTAGGCGACATTTTAGAATCCAATATTGATACCTTTTACTTTCTTTGAGGAGCTCGATATTGAAATTGAATTATCTCTGTAATTGAAAATCTTAAATATATGAAATTCCGCTCTGTAGTATCCATCTGAAGCTTCTTTCAAATGCCACAGGTCTGATCTAATTTGGATTCCCCAAGACACAGTTGTGTCCAATCTCCCACAATGACCTAATTCTGGACTGGTTCAGTAGAGCACACTTGTAGGACTTGCCACGTGTCACTATTTCATCCTTTGTC
The DNA here is from genome assembly GCA_034641835.2 of Pinus albicaulis. NCBI lineage: Eukaryota > Viridiplantae > Streptophyta > Pinopsida > Pinales > Pinaceae > Pinus > Pinus albicaulis. Next base: position 5,728 of record JAXQQM020092056.1, read on the forward strand.
TCTGAAATTGATAGCCAAGAAACTACAGTCCGTGTAATTGTGACCACTTTTTACGGCACTCAAATCCACTGCCCAAAGAGAGAGTTATTGAAATTTTCCCACGATCACCTCTTTGAGATGCAATTCAGGAGCCTGAAAAAGCACTACCTTCCACAGATCATATCTCCAAAAATATTGCGAACCAAGCTCTGAAATGTTTTGAAAAATTTCCCCAGGATTTCAGCTTCGCACCATATGAATTTCAGATTCTGAACCTTCGTATAAAAAAATTTATAGCGAAAATTCCACGATGACCTGTTTAGGAGCTTGAAAAAAGACCTAACTTCCACAGATGATATCTCTGAAAATATTGCGAACTAAGCTCTAAAAGTTTTAGAAAATCTTCCTCAGGATTTCAGCTTCACACCCGAAATATTTCAGCTTCTAAAACTTTGTAGAAAAAAAGCTATAGCGAAAATTCCACGATGACCTGTTTGGAGCAGCGAAACCCTAGAATCCCAACCTCTGATACCAAATGTTGTGTAACCAGCTCCAAAAATAGAAGAAAAGAGATATGAACGCCTTATAAATAAGCCACCTCGAGGGGGAAACCTCCAATACATTACATAAATGAACAATTCTTGGATGCTACAATTTACAAAACCTCCTTTCTATATATAGGAGTCCATGGGGCCATAATGTAATCCTAGTGGGCCACAATGTAATCCTAGCCGACCTAACAATAATAATTTAAGGGCACAATAATAACAAAATGGGGCTTACAAGGGTACAATAATAACAATAAGGGGGTTACACTAACAACAATATGGGACTATACTAGTAATATAGGGACCTAACAGACTCTACAACAGAAGAAGACTTAGAAGAGGAAGAGCCACAAACTCCAGCTGTGAGAAGATCAGTTTGGGAAAGAAGACAACCAGAAAGATATAGTCCATCTGCTTTTTGTTCAAATTTTGCTTTAACTATAATTTATGATGATCCGAGAACCGTCAGGGAGGCAGTAGATTCAGAGGATGGAAAACTCTGGAAGGAGGCCATGGTTGAGGAAATGGCATCATTACATAAAAATGAGGCTTGGGATCTGGTGGAGTTTTCGGCTGGAGGGAAGCCCATCGGGAGAAAATGGGTGTTTAAGAAGAAGATGAATGTAGAAGGAAAGGTGGAGAAATACAAAGCTCAGTTGGTAGCAAAAGGTTATTCCCATGTGTCGAGAATTGATTTTGGTGATATTTTTTCTCCTGTTGCCAAAGTTACTTCTATTAGATTACTTTTATCTATTGCTATTGCATTTTATTTTGAGGTAGAACAGATGGATGTGAAGACAACATTTATTCACTGGGATCTGGAAGAGGAGATCTACATGAAATAACCTAAAGGCTTTATGGTGAAGGGGAGGAAAGAACTGGTATGCAGGTTAAAGAAGTCTCTATATGGGTTAAAACAGTCACCAAGGATGTGGTATCAGAAATTTGATACCTATATATGGGGACTTGGCTTCACCAGAAGTAAGGAAGATCACTGTGTTTATTTTAAATTAATTGGTGACCATGTTATTTATTTGGTCTTGTATGTGGATGATATGTTGTTGATTGGAAATTACAAAGAAATCATCCAAGATTTGAAGACCCAACTGTTCTCCAAATTCGACATGAAGGATCTTGGTGCTGCAAACTATGTTTTGGGCATGGAAATTAAGAGATATTAGACAAAGAGGAAGGTCTGGTTAAACTAGAGGAAGTATGTCCAGACTATATTGCAGAGGTTCAATACGCAGGATAGTAAACCGGTGAATGTTCTGATTCTTATAGGTACAAAGTTGTCTACTAAACAGTGTCCCAAGACACAAGAAGAAGAGGAGGATATGTCCCGTGTTCCATATGCAAGTGTAGTTGGTAGCCTGATGTATGAAATGGTCTGTACTAGACTACACATTACACATGCAGTGGGAGTATTGAGCAGGTTTATGTGAAACCCAGGGAAGGAGCATTGGACAGCAGTGAAGCGGGTTTTTATATATTTGTGTGGCACTAGTGATTATGGCTTGTGCTACCAGGGCAGACCAGGATTGGAAAGAGTGTTGGACATTCATGGTTTTGTTGATGCAGACTAGGCTGGAGATCTGGAGCAAAGAAGATCTACAAGTGGGTATGTGTTTAACCTATTTAGAGGTTCAGTTAGTTGGATGAGTAAAAGATAGTCTGTAGTGGCTCTTTCAACTACAAAGGTAGAATACATGGAAGCCACTCATGCAAGCAAGGAAGCATTTTGGTTGAAGATATTGTGTTCAAGTATGGGGTTGGTGCAGCAAGCTATAAAGATAGACTGTGATAGCCAAAGCACAATTTTCTTGGCCAAGAACCCTCCTTATCATTCAAAGACAAAGCACATTGATGTTCAATATCACTTTGTGAGATATATGGTTGAGGCTAAAAGGGTATTGTTGGTGAAGGTGGACACTTTGAAGAATGTTTTAGATGCATTGAAGAAGTGTGTGAGCACTCAGAAGTTCTCTTGGTGTAGAGAAAAAATGGGTGTTGCAAAGCTGGGCTAATGACTGAGCTCTCCTGTGGCCCCCTGCGGAAAGAAAACAACAAGTGGGAGAATTTTGGGTATGTGTTATATTATTTCCATGACTAGTCACATGCGGGGGGGGTCACAGGGGTGGTGACATTCCACCTTGTATGTTGCGTCGGGCACAGCAGGGGGGTCACAGGGGGGGCAACAGCCCCCCCTATTGGGGTTCGAGGCAGTGCCTCGGGAAATTTTTTTTGGTCCTTATTTTTCGGTGGGCGGACTCGTCCATGGTTTTGTGCATGGGTTTGCACATGGTTTTGGGGCATGATGGTTTCCGGCCCCTTGTATTTTGTAGATCCAGTCAAGGGAACTACGGTTATATTCTAATCTAGGCTTAATGGATTGGGTTTATGTATGCTTCGGCATGTATATATATGTGTTGTAACACTAAAATGAATATAATGAAAAATCAAGCTGGTCGTCCCGATTTGGGATCCAGGGGGGAAATCTTTGTTTTTATGTGTTTTATGTTTTATGATCTCGCTATTGTTTATTTTCTTTTTTTAAGATTCGTTTGCAAATAATTTCTGTACAGGGTTAAAACCTACACATGGAACAATTGTATGAGCTTGAAGGTAAGATCCACCAAGAAAGGTGCACCACTAATAGTTAGCCAGTGGATAGAGAGATAAAAATGCTAATCCTACACATAGGCATTTCTAGGAGTCGAATTACCCAATATAACAAAATAGTAGACTTGCACTAGCACACTAGGGAAATGATTTCCAATAGTATGGATCACAAGACTAAGCAAGAAACCTCCTGCTAGAGCACATTCTAGATATCCTCCAAATGTTGAATGATAAATATATCTCCTTGAAGGAACAAATGTGTGGCCTACACACTAGTAACGCTTGCTCAATCTATAGACATGTCAGATACACATGAATAAACAGTAGCAGAGAGATTGATGTTAAAAACACTTAGCCAATGTCACATGAATTATCCTGAGGCCATTGTAGTTTTTAATGACAAATAGTTGATCATGGTACATGTAGGTATGAGTTTTAAATTCACTAATTTCATACAAGGAGCATTGGGCCTGCCTATGCAACCAACTCATGGAACATTATGTATCACCAAGAAAGGTGCACCATTATTAGTGAGCCCATCGATAGAGAAATACAGATGCGAATCCTACACAGGAATTTCTAGGAGTCAAATTACCCAATACAACAAAAGAGTGGACTTGCACTAGCACACTAGGGAAATGATTTCCAATAGTATGGATCGCAAGACTGAGAAAGAAACCTCCTGCTAGAGGACATTCTAGATATCCTGCAAATCTTGGATGATAAATATATCTCCCTGAAAGAAAAAATTTGTGGCCTACACACTAGTAATGTTTGCTAAATCTATATACATGTCACATACACATGGCTAAACAACAACAGAGAGATTGACGTTAACAACACTTAGCCAAGATCACATGAATTCTCCTTAGGCTATTGTAGTTTTTAATGATAAATAGTTGATCATGGTACATCTAGGTATGAGTTTGAGATTCACTACTTTTATGGAGGAAGCATTGGGCCTGCCCATGCAACCAGCTCATGGAACATTATGTATCCTTCTAAACACTGACACTAGTAAATTGATAGCTAGAAAAATTTCTTGGTATATTTATTTGTTTGAACACATATTAGTTTTATGAATAAGGCCTATTATGAAAATATTCAAGGGTTCAAAAAAAGCTCTAGAAAACTCTAAACATGTCTATAACCTAACTTTGAATATATAAATATAATATCCTACTCACAACAAAAGGTTTAGAAAAAAAATCTACACATAGAAATAAGAATCTTATTGAGTAGTGAGATTATGAAATCAACCCACAAGTGGAAATGACCTAGTTTTATGTTAGTCATTATTACTTTATGTTAGTCATTGAAATTCAGAGTTGTCGCAATTTTTGGGGCATTTATTTCCAGAACAAATGTTAAGTTACAAAAAGGAAGTGATCTGGAAGCAGCAATAAGAACCTTAATGGATTGTGAGATTCTAAAATCAACCTACAAGTAGCAATAAGAATATTGGTAGGTTGCAAAAGGTTAAAAAAGAAAATGCATGTAAATCCATTGATCCTAGATACAAAAAACAAAGGACTAAGAGGGAGAGGAAATTATAAATAAGCCCAAAAGCCTCATGAGAAGAATGTTAAGTTGCAGTTACTCTTTGAAATATTTAACTCTGGAAAATTGTAACCTCCATATCTTCTCAAGAAATTTCATCTGTCTTCATATATTGGAGGTTTATTTTATCAATAGAGTTATGTTTAGTAAAAAAAAATCAATCTTGAATACTACATTTTTTTTCCTAGTTTCAGGAATAATAGTTTTGGCATTTTAAATTTCTCAGGTACTTTTGGTTGAATAGAAATTAGTTATTTTTCCTACATTTGACTTGCTTATCACCCCGTGACCAAGTTAATATTATGACAAGAAGCACAAACAAATTTTAAAAACTCATTTCTTACATGATGGGTAAAAATTCTTGTAAAATTGACAAGGCCTATCATCATAGCTAGCAATATGCAGACGTCATTTTCTTGATAATAAGAGCTAATTTTGGTCATAATTTTAATAATGTTTATCGAGCTTCTGACTTCCTCTTCTTCACAATGAGAATGAAGAGTGAACCTAGTATTTTTATCTAGGATAGAAAATCTCATTAAAGTTCAAAACAATTGGTTATACGTGTGAAGTACTTGACAAGTGTAACCTACATCTTTTTATTTGGCTATTTTACTTAATGTGCATTACTTTCATTCATTTCAGAAATTTCATCCTATTGCCAAATTCCACGTTCTACAAGATACCATGTGAGTCAACCTGGTTGATTCATCCTCATGTGCACTAACTCAACCCACACATTAAATATTCGTAACTTTTTATATAAGCCTCTAAACATGACAAACTCATGCAAAGAATTGACTCTTTTTCCAAGCCTTTCAAAGCATGAATTTCAATTCCTATTCCAAAAAAATTGAAATTCCCCAATCAAAAGTCTAAAAAAAATTGTTGGTTGTCCAAATACACAAACAGAAAGCTAAGCGACATATGGACAATAATTCTTCAAATGTCATGGAACTAGGTTTACAAAGAAAAAATGGTGAAACTGCTAAAACTGCATCGGAAAAATAATCCTTACAAAAATTAAAGTCTTGAAAAAATGAAAAATAAATGAACGGAAACCATACTAGTCATGATAAATTCCAATAAGTCCTCTCTCATGTATCCCACCAAGTGTATTGTCTTTTTCAATGGTTGGGACAACATTCATAACCCAAGCTTTGTTCGATGTAAGTGCTAATGCAAAGCCACCAAGACCTGCATTCATGTCCATAACATTGTGATATCTAGTCTCTCTAATATACTTGTTGATTATTTGGTATGCCTCCAGGTGCTTCTTCCACAACTGTGTATCGACATTATATGATTCAACTGTAACACTTGATAATGAACCACTGAGAACTCTAGGAGGAACAACATTAATGCACTTTGGAAACTTTTCCAAAATCCCTCCAGCCACATCCCTAGCATCATTTACTTTAGGCATTCATGTAGTGCATATTTCCATTCTCTTATACCTGGATGATGAGAAAATTTTATTGAGTTTTATCATATAAGCATAAAGTTTCAATCATATGACTAAAAATAGGCGACTGTCAAAGCAGTTCAAGAGAAAAACAAATTTATTTTTGCACTACACTGCAATCTGAAGCCAACTATGAAAACATTGTTGAAATATTCCTAATAATTTAACATTTGAACCTATATGCAACAGAAGATCAATTTATGCATGGTTTTTGAAATGTAAAAGTAGACAGGAAAACTCACATGACCTGAAAATGATGAAATCAAAATGTATCTTTGACATGTATTCAGGATATAAAATTGCTAATCCCTTCATAAGAATATTGTAGCCATTAAATTCACAAGTTTTAATAGGTCAATAGCCATTCTATTATTTTGTTACAAAACAGCTCTCCCAATATCTACATCCGTTAGAAAATTAGCCTAACAAACAAACAGGCTGTGTACTTCTGCTTGGAAGAAATACAAGTTTATATTTTTCATAGTCAGCCACACTGACTTTTTGGTTGAAACAAATCCTAAAACCACAATGCACTTTGGAACATAGTCACTGCAAGACTGGCATCCAATTTAAAATTTGGTGTGGTATTTAGAATTCTAAAGGGAAAAAAAAACAATTAGAGGATTAATTACAAGGACAAAATTTAATAACTCATTAAATATCATAACAACTTTAACTTTCTACCTCAAGCCAAATAACATAAAACCTACAAGAAAATTCTAGGAAGCGCCAAAAAAGGCATTACCTATCAAGGTCTATGTATATATTCAATCCTAGACTTGAACCTCAGAAAACATGTTGCACTGAGGTTATAGTCCTGCCTGAGTATAAACAATGTCTGGGTTACAAACATTGTTCATAAATATAGTCATTTTTTATTCACCATCAATAATTTTTTTAGAACAGATTTTAGCACACTGTAGATTTTGATTATGTTGTGTTATCAAATTAGGCTACATAAACTATCTTCAAGTTTTCAAGTATGAAGTTCAGGTACTTTCCATTGATGATGTCTTAAACTACTGAGGTAGCAAGAGAAACATTTCCAACAAAAGAAAGTGTTTTTCCTAATCGTTTTTACAAATCAATTATATAACCATAATTTGCAGTAATGGAAGTGAAAAATTCAAAAAATTTGAAGATGGGGTCCAAATAAAAAGGAACCTAATTGGAAATCGTCCTTCAATCGAGAACTATTAAAAAGTCAGAAGCCCCAATAGTATGAGTTACATTTACAAGCTGCGGTGAGTTGCTCCTTCCTTAAAAATGTATTGAATAACATTGTGTGTTATCTGTGGGATAGGTACTGCAGTTTTGGATTCTTTATAATTCAACAAAATTTGTAATCACACAAGAGGGAAAACCTTGTTTCCGTTTGAATAAAAATGTAGAATACATCATCTTCAAACAAATATTTACTACAATTGTTTTTTGTTACAAAACATGCGTACATGAGAAAACTATCAAAAAATTCAAAATAAAACGTATCATTTAAAACCCAACGAACTTGGTCCAACCTGTTCATAGTTTTAGTTACTCTGTTACAGTTCTTGTGAACATCAGTTTACTTTTTTCTTTGAAATATTGAAGCACTTTGTGAAGCATTTGCTCACATTAGTGGCTTCTAATGAGTGCAAAAATTCATTTGGGCTTACATGGGTAGAGAAATGGGATTATTCATTCAATGACCAGGAGAGAACAGAGCATAACAAGTCTGTGGTCATGACCAGATTAGCATATTATAACAAGCAGATGAAATGCGTTGCATCTGCTGTGGCCAAAAAGGTGAAGGAAGGGACTTTGGCTGGTATCTGTTGGGTGAAACATCAATACCACAAAAAAGCCCAGAAGTAAAATGGTAGTTAGTGTCCGAAATTTGCAGAAGAAATGCGTGTTGGAAGGGCTTATGTGTGAACTGTTTTGCTTCCGCTAAATTCCAGAATAAATTTATATTGTATTAATTTTTGGGTCAAATTTCTGAGTATATTAAATGACTGAACCATGTCGAGGTATTGATTGAATTTACAAAAACCCAACGAAATTGGGAATTTCTATAAATTAACTAACTGCAGATATAATCACAAAAGGATAAATATTAAAACTTAAATGCACCGAGATCATGTGTAGAACAAGTGGCATGACAATGTGAGACAAAATAAGCAAGATGTTGATTTCATCAATAAATAGAGTTTGACAAAGTTACCTCGTAATCAATTTCAGCCTCGTCGCTGCCAAAAGAATTTTGATCATCGTCTAGGCTAGACGCATCTTTCGACTGATTGTCTTGATCATTTTCTGTCATCCACCACGTAACGGCTTCGAGTTCTTCCTGGTCCTCCTCTTATCATCAGGGGCTCAATTATTCATTCTATTTCCATTCTTCCTCGGAGAAAGCCAGGCCATCTGATGAAATCCTACCTCTCTTGCCCATGGCTTGGCTCAACTATGAAGGATAGATCCCAGAATCTATATAGAAAGCCTCAGTGAAAATTCGAAACCCTTTTCAGTAATATGAGTTAAAAAAATTCACCACTCTTTTTTATTAATATATTTTCAATTTTTCAGCCTTTTATCCATGGATTGGGAAATTTTCCTTCCTAATGCACTTGTTCCCACCTTTTTACCTTCTGGTGAAATTTGAGAGAGTGGGAAGGATTCCTCTAATGTTTGGAAGTTCCCTCTTTTTTTATGCGAGGATTTCCTCACAATGAGGGTCATTAGAGCCTCTTGAGTCCTTGTTGGTCTACTCTAGTGGGGAAAAGGTTCTCAAGGAAGAAATGAAACATATCGACCTTAATAAATCATTAGTTTTACATATGAAGATATCTCATTTATGTAGTATTATAATTATATTATTGTTGTAGTTTTAATATTTGTTGAGTTATAGAGTTAATGAATACATGCAAGTGTAGGTATTGATTTTAATGGAGGGTGTTATAAGATTAATTTAAGGAAATTGAAAAATGGAGAGGGTCATGAAATCAATACAAATATCTTCATAGGGTTTAAGAGGCATCAAGGTGGTAGAATATTGCAATTAAGAGAACTATATAGAAATTTAGGAAATATTGATACAAATTGCACATATGTATATGTTGTGGTGTAAATGTAACAATTTTTTTGAAATTCTTTTGTAAGGTATGACAATGGTCAAGTTTTCCATGTTTTCTAAAAGTATCCATGTGTACATAATGGTGGAGTAAATGAATTATGTTAGGAGGGATGAGGTTGAACCCCAGCAAATACAAGCAAGGAGATCAATCTAGTAACGTTGGTGCTCTGGGTCAATGAGCATTGGGATATTTACTTGCTTTCACATACATTTGTTTTTTTGGTTTGAAATTGTTTTGATGACCATAAGCAAGTGGAAATTAATTGATTTTAGACATTGGAATGTGGTAGAAGCATCCCAAAAGCTATGAAATAACCAATTTAACTCAATAGTCACAACTAAGTGGTATCTATTCTACAAAAGTCACTCTAGACTTGGACCTAACCCTATCCTAAATAAACAACCCCTTAAGAAGGCAATTCATCCCATGAGGGGTAAACATGTCACATGGAAATATTGAACACTTGTGGGGGAATAATAACACACTATTTTCACCCACCAAGAAATAAGAAACCCCCCATCAATGTTATCCATTACTTTAAATGGGTTGAGTGTCCTTGGATGCCTCGAACAATCGTATTGAATGTATGTGATTTTAACTAAGTTAACCAACAAAACGTGTCTTCAATACTGGTAACAATATTTTCAAACTATTTATTTCATTGAACATTCAAATGTGGTTTCACTACTTGTAACCAACCATACATGTAGTTGATCAAGTTGAACAACCTAACACGCTTCTACTAGTGATAACCAAAAGGTACATGTTGGTAATCGGGTGACCAATGTGGTATGCCTCAACATTCATAATTGAAGATAAATGTTATTGATGGGGTTGACCAGCCTAACAAACCTATAGTAATTGTAGTTAAGCATGCATGTTATCACTAACAATGACAATGGAATGCACATGTCAATAAATAAACTAATTCACATGACATGTTTTTCATTAAGATTATTAACATGACACAGAACTCGCTAAGCTAACCAACTTGACAAACTATTTGTTTTGTTATTGAACTAAAATTCCTTTAATGAACACAACCAAATGTGCACGATGTTGAACCTTTAACAATAGTAACAATTTGTGCAATTTTTGGATTGAGAAAACAAAACTAGCATACCTACGATTATCAGAATCGACCATACATGCCTATTGTGATCAACCCTTCACGAGTTCCGTTGATTTCGTGCAAAATTAAGAATGTCATGCAACTCTTAGACTAAATTTGATACATATATAAATTAAGTTTGTATTTACTTGTTAGAATTGTGTAAAAGTGTTTCCCCTTTAAATTTAACAAGTTTGAATCCAAGGGAAATCAAGGTATGTATACCTCCATGGATTAAATAGTTAAATCATTGCATGAAGGGCATCAATTGTCCCATGAACAAGGGGGTCTCACATGCCAATTTAGCATCTACCTATATTATAACTTTATATTAAATACTATTACTATTTTCTTGTGTTAATATGAGTACTTTTAATATTTAATATACAGTTAAGTAGATTACCCCTTGACTAATTAGTGAAGTATTTAATATTGGATGAGAGAGTTGCAAGGTTGAAATTTCTATACCTCGTGTTAATTTGGGTGTTTGTATCATTTAAATGCAAAATTGGATTTCATACATATCCATGGATCCATTAAAGGAATTTACACATGCCAACCAAAGACATTCAATAGTTGGGTTAGAACTAGCAGTTGGGAGGAGTTCATTATCATATTCATCCAAGGGTTTCCATACTAGAGAAATTAGGGCATGTGTTTGATTTATGGGCTAATGTTTGAATGATATGAGGAGACGAGTTAGTGCAAGTCCTTCTTATGGTAAGGTCCTGCACCTATTCCTTTATTTCTTAAAGTAAGCTTGAAAGAGGTGATTACAAATACATGATACATATAATGTGTAAACCATTCACAACATCATGACATTAAACATTTACACGAGATGCAACTTATTTCATGTTCAAAAGTTTTTTCCTTTAAAAAAGAAATATATGGTACCATGATATAATATAGTGATTCACCAACATTGACCACCAAACAAATGACCTAAATGACAAATGTTATGTATGGTGAATATCATCCACCATAAACTATGATTATTAGCCACTCTGACACCCCTACGTTTATGGTCACTCATTGAACATGACTCCAAGATTTTTTTCGAGCTTTGTAAACCTATTCTTTCCGAAAAGACTGACAAGGATGTCTCATCACTATAGCATTTTTTTCTGCGTATTTCATCAATTTCTCTACAACCACATTTTTATTATATCCTTAATTAAAATTTCAATTCCACCTATTTTCTTATTGCGTACTTTAAATGGTATCCTTTATTCTCATGGTAGACACAGAGTCACATTCATGGGTCCTTCTGTGTTTTGGGGAGCATCTCATTACTTACAGTGGTTTATCTCTAAATCAACACATGGAAAGCGCGATATGATCAACCAAAACATATTAGCACCTAAAAGGGCATCGATTTCGAGTTAATCCCTACCCTATGCCATGGAATTTTTTTGGTTTGAATAACTTTTGTCAATGAATAACATCATTGTGAGTAAAAAGGTAATGTGGTTTGGATTGAAATTTTCTTGTTGCATTAGGGGGTTTAATGGGTTAGGGGTTACGGGTTAAGGGTTTAGAGGTTTAGGGATTAGGGGTTAAATGGGTTAGGGGTTTAGAGGTTTAGGGGGTTATGGGATTTAGCAGTTAAGGATTTTGCAGGCTAGGGGTAATGGGGTTAGGTTTAGGGGATTAAATGGGTTAGGGGTTGGGAATTAGGGTTTAAGGGGTGAGAGAATTAGGGTTTATATGTTTAGGGTTTAGGGGGTTAAATGGGTTATGGTTTTAGGAGGTTAAATGGGTTAGGGTTAAGGGTTTAGGGGTTAGGGGTTAAGGGTTTAGAGGTTTAGGGTTTAGGGGTTAAATGGATTAGGGGTTAGGGTTTAAGGGTTTAGAGCTTTAGGGTTTAGGGGTTAAATGTGTTAGGGGTTGGGAATTAGTGTTCAAGGGCTTAGGGGTTACGATGATAGTTTCATTGGTCTCTCTTTGTGCACAATAGTTCTTCATTCTTTGTGTCTCAATGTAACAATTTTGTAGGCACTGTTGCTTGTTGCCATGTCTTCTCTATTTATTAATTTCTAGTATTTGTTAGCCATTGCTTTACATTTATTGATGAAAATTTTTATTGTAATTAAAACAAATGTATTTTCAATCTCCAGTTTCAAACTCATCCAAAGTATTGTCACACAATTTAAGTCTAGAGAATGGACATCTGATGAAGTCTCAATAACCACACTGCACCTCCTGACCGCTACAGAAAAGCTTAAGTTCAAGTGTCCCACATTCATGAAAAATTTGGTGATTATAATCTTGCACCTCCACCTAATTGTGTCTTAGAAATTCCCTTGTTTGTTGAAAAAACATCCTGATATTGTTGACCTTTTCCCTTAACAGACCAAGGAAACAGATGATACTAAGATGAATGGAAAGCACTACAAAGTTGAAGAGAGTAGAAAATTCTAGGATGATTTAAAGGATAAGGTTGAAGAATGTAACAGTGATTAAACAACTGAAATTTGTCCCAAACAAAAAGTTGATAATGTGAAACCTTCTTCTGTACCAGTCAAGCAAGACTACATTTATGTGAGAGCAAGAAGAGGCCAAGCGACCGATAGGCATAGCTTGGCAGAGAGGGTATGGTTCCCTCTTTTTAATGAAATATTTGATTTACATTTTCTATATCGAAGATTAACTCTTTTAATCTTGTCAACAAGGGGGAATTAACTCGATTGTAGGTCCCAACTAGACTTTCTCTCATTTGGAATGGATAATCCCAACGAGCTTTAAGGACAGTTATAAGGTTTAGGGTAATAATTAGTTATTGGTTAAGGGATTAGGGCTTAGGGGAATAACGGCTTAGGGTTAGGGGTTAGGGGAATAATGAGTTAGTGGTTAAGGGGTTAAGGATTGGGGGGGTTAGGGCTTAGGGGATTTAGGCACATTTAGGGGTTAGGGGAATAACGAGTTAGTTGTTAAGGGATTAGGGATTGGGGTTAGGAGAATAATGAGTTAGTGGTTAAGGGGTTAGTGATTGAGGGCTTAAGGTTAGGGAATTTAGGTGCATTTAGGGGTTAGGGGAATAATGAGTTAGTGGTTAAGGGATAAGGGATTAGGTGCTTATGGGTTAGGGAATTTAGGCATAGTTAGGGGTTAGGTGAATAATGAGTTAGTGGTTAAGGGATTAGGTATTAGGGGCTTAAGGGTTAGGGGATTTAACATTTAAGGATTTTAGGGGTGAGAAGTTAATGGGTTATGGGTTGAGAGTTACTAACTTCACATTGGCAATTCGTGTGAAAAATAATTTTGCATTGGAGTTCAGAGGTTAGTGAAAGGATAAGGCAAGGGTAGATGAGGGGGCCCAACATTAGAATCTTAAATATGCTTTGGTATTGGTCCTAATGGTGGCCTCTGATGAGGAAGTGTAAACGTCATGGGAAGGTTTATGAAGGGAGTAGCTTGTGTGTGCTTGTCATGGGAATTTTCTGGTACGGTGTGTTCAATCGGTCCCTACTGCTCGGTTTCTTAGCCATTGACTGTGTCTAGGTTGAGGATAGAAAGTTGAAGGGATGTGATATCACTCGTTTCCATTTTTCTTGGCTTTCAGTGAGCCTATTTTTTCATTATAAGAGAGGAAGCTAGAATTTGTAGTCCAGGAAACCTCGAGGGTGGTGGTAGAAAACTAGTTTCTTTTCCAAATTTCGTGCCCTGTAGCATGGGTGTGACGATGTTTTGTGGATTGGTCTATGGTATCTGTGTGGAGAATGTGGAGTCTGGTCACTACCCTAGGGGGATTTACGCTCAAGTGTCGGCTACTTTTTCATCTTTTGTTGTTCAATTTCCTGTGTTGGTTTGGTGGGTGATGGTATTTGGTTTTTCTGGTGGTGGAAGTCTTTATCTGGTAGTGGGAGGTGTCTCTGTGCTTCTAGCTTGTGGTGGTGGGAGACGACATTTGGCTCCTTCATTGGTGGTGTTTGTTTTCTATAGTGGGGGGTCTGGTCTCTCGACTCTGCACACGGCGGGGTTCCTCGACCTTGGCAAATTATGAAGCCCCTGGTGTGGTGTGGGTGTTCTCCCTCCCCTGTCACCCATGGCCCTCTGGGGGTGGCAGACTCAAAAATAATCATGGCGGCTCCACACCAGGGTGTAAAGACTGCGTGGTGTGTGTGACTCGCTAGTTTGGGTGAGGATGGGGGTGGTGGAGGAGGTAAGCAGGAGGATAATAGAGGTGGGGGTTTGAGGGTTCAAAATTAGAGTCATCAAGGTGGAGGAGGCCATGGTAGTAAGGGGAATCACGGGTTTGATTGATTTGAGGTAAATTAGGGGCATTTTATCCAACATTGTTGCCTAGAGAACGATTGTGAACTTATCAACAACCTATTGGAAAGCGTGGACAGAACTAAGAGATTTTTTCGTGAGGACCATGCAGAGCAGATGGCAACGTTGCACTGAATGAACTATTTAAAGTGCCAAGTCCAGGAGAGACTGGTAGTTGTTTGGTGAGGCCAAAATAAACTCATTGAGAAAGTAGAAAAGCTAGAGACTTGGTTGGCACACTTTGAAGGGCACGACCAGTGTGACTTTTGTCCTCCACCACATCTAGGAACAACCCCAGACAACCTTGCATCCATCACATTGGATGGTTAGTATTTTATTTGGTATTCTTTATGTTTTATATGTGTTTTGGTGCCTCTGGCCGAACCGTTTATTGACAATGTCCCTAGTCCCTCTTTTGCATTGTTTTTCATCTGGTGCAATTTTTTATCAACAAACGTAGTCGAGGTGAGACCACCTGCTTTGTAAGTAGCTATATGTACTCCTTTTTTCCTACATGAATATAACACTGACTTAAAAAAAAAAAGGTTCATACATCATTACAAAATTAATTAAGTTTCGTGCTGAAATTAACAAATGTTCATACCTATTTACTAAGTAGGTCTATAATTATATATTGTAGGCTTATCTATTTAGTATTTATTAACTGTAAATATGATGATTTAATATTAGATTTAACTAGTAAACTCACATGTTTATCATAAGAAATGTTATATTTATATAGTTATTAAATGTAAATATGAAGAAACCTTAGATTTAAAACAACTCACACTTTTAACATAAATCGATGAAGCTTAAAAATTAAACTTTATGGCCAAATATTAAATATAATAAATATAAATATAAATTTGGCTATCTAATTAATATTACCTGTACTAAAATTATAATGAAGGAATTTGTGTAAAGTTGATAGATGATACATGCAATTATTTTAGTTGTATATGAATCCATCTGCACTGTTAAACTTTAGAGACAAAAGGGTATTCATAATTTTAACACTGTAAATTTAGAGACCCCTTTGTCTCTAAATTTTAACATTGAAAATGGATTCAGAGACATCTATAGTGAAATGTAACACTTCGGTACCGAAATTGCAATTTTTCATATATGGAGTGACACAATTAAAAATATTGACATAAATGACTAATTCATATACTTGTTGTACTTGTTATTTGGCCATATTTATATTCTTGGACTATAATAGTCATTTACATTAATCATTATTAATTTTGTCACTTATTATCTAGTCATATATTTTAATGCTAGACTAAATTAGTCATTTAAGTTAGTCACTTTTACTTTAGTCACTTATTATCTAGTCATCTATTTTATCCATGGACTAAATTAGTCATTTAAGTTAGTCTCTTTTAGTTTAGTCACTTATGATCTAGTCGTATATTTTATTCCAAGACTAAATTAGTCATTTAAGTTACTCATTTTTAGTTCGGTCACTTAAAATTGCTCAAATGTAGTAGTAATTCACTTGAAATAATTGTGGTGACTAACATTTTTAGTCACCTAGTCATTAATTTCATCATTTTTTACTAGTGAATCGTCTATTGTAATCTGATATTTTTTTCAATCCTCTGCCAACACATTCTACTACACTTTGTCCCAGAAATTGTTGCAAATATTATTTCGGACATTGTTTCCACCCAAACTTCCTGAATGTTCCTAAGGATATCTCCCTCTGAAATATCCCTCTTATTTTCCTTGTTTGCAAATTTACTGTCAAAAATTAAATTGACTTCTAATTCTCTGATTGCAGTAATATATTTATTCACTCTTTCCTATATAATAGTTAACATAATTAAGTTTGGGAAACTAGTATCTGTCTCTATTTCAACTACAGTTTGAAACAGTCCCATCTTATTGTCTGCAATCTCTTTCTCTTGCTCAAATGATTTCAGAAAGAAACTGAGCCATTCACAAATTACTTGATTCCCTTCAAGTACCTCTTCAGTATGCTATATTAAAGTTGCAACATAACTCTCTTCCTCTTCCTTGAAAACATTCCATTGTTGTCCTTTTTCTTCTTCACTATTCCTAATAGGCAATTCCATCTTTTCCACTTCTAGGACTGACTTTCCTTTGGCTTAAGACATAACTGCCTCACTTTCATATTTAAGCAGAATAAAATTACAATTCTATATTTCTATGACAGTCCTAAATGTCCATCCAACAATCTTCCTTTAGCTATTTAAGCAAGCCAATTCCTATTTGTCCTCATCAAGAAAAAAATTCACCTCATGAGGCATTACCGTCTCATCTCCATTAAAGTTACTCCCTTCATTAAATAAGGAATTTATAAATTCCTTCTACTGCAAAAAATCAATTTGGTTTTCATCATACCTTGCTTGATAATTTTCTTCTTCATTATACTTTGCTAGATAAACTTCAGCTTTACTTGAGACGATTCCAAGGGGTGGATTGTCTTCTACACAACCTGAAAACATGTTCAAATTGTTAGCATTAAACTCAGAAGACCTAGCGGTCTTATTTGATGACTCAATCAAAAAATATTTCTCTTGCTGTTCTAAGTCTCTTTCAGGAATCAGAAGGTCTTCACTGGTGTTCTTTTCATCTTTCTCAAGCATAACATATGAATGCTTGGTATCATCTTTTGCCTCTTTCTGTTCTTAGCCACCATCATAAGCCAAGTCCTCCTTGTTTTTACCTTTCAAAGTAGGCTTGAAATCATTGCTTTCACTTAACTGTACATGTGCATGTACATGAGACTCAGCCGTTTCATTTTCTTCTTGAACATAATTTAGACTTTTTCCCCTCCCTTCATCTTTTATGAAAACATTAGCAAATTGTCTTTCTTTACCTATTTCACCTGCATACATACAATAATCATTTGTTTCAAAACCATAAGGATACATAGCCTCTCTTTTTGTTTCAAACATTAGCTCTTTTGGTTGGTTCTCATCCTTCCAAGGATCCATGAAACCATCATTTGGTCTCATACCTTCATTCTCATTACTACTATCACCAAGAATAGACCCTTGCTCAGGTTCACATAAGTAAACCTCTTCCTCATCACACATCCTATGCTATAACTCAGTTCCTCGGAGTTCTTCTTCTAGCTGAATTCTTGTATCAAATCTTAGCCTTCTCTACAACTGACTCCACTTGAATCTTTTCTTCCGAAGAATCCAAAAATACCTTTGGTGTTCCTTATTCCCTTGTATGGATTCTCTCAACACTTATAGCTAAAATTTTATCTTGGCTATTTCTCTATCAATTTTATTCTCACTTGATCTTTCATAATCTCCCTTAGAACCTTTACTATGACCATCAGTAGCCATAGTATTATTTCCTTTATGAACTCCACTTTGTTCATCATGGATTACAAATAATCCATCTATACAAGCTGATTCCATCAACCTATCTGTAGATACCACACTAAGCTTCTCCATGCATAGTCTTTTATTGGCATCTCTGTTGACTCTTCTCTCCTAATTGTGACTCCTTTTTGTACCTTTCAGATAACCATTTGTTGTAATCTCTTCTTCTTACCTCTGTCAAATCATCCTGATACACTTTGTGAACTGCAACAAACCTTTTTTATCTTCTTCATTCTCTTCAATGTTTGTAACCACATGCTCAAAGAACTCCTCTATCTCCTTTGAGAATTTGGACATCTCCTCTGGGAAATCCATTTCCTGATCACATGTTATGATCACTGCATATTCATGCTTCCCTCCATCTTTCATGACAATTCCTAATGGTTTTCCTTCATCCTTCATACCTGAAATTTCTTCAATGGGCCTCCTGTTAGTATTACTATCATTTTCTAAAAAAATTAAGCCATGTTCCAGTTCATATGAAAGAAATTTCCCTTCATACTCTGGTTATCTGAGTAATGCTTATTCTACTTGAGCATTCAAGCTATTCTCCCTCTTCATTTGCAACCCATGCCACTTCAATTTCTTCCTCATAATGCATATACACCTCTGGTCTTCAACACTCCTCTATAGAAACTCCATCGATAGATCAAGATGAGTTCTCATCTCAGCTAATTCTCATCATATTATTCATCAGTCAATTACTTCCACATTCCATTTTCCTTGGCATATTCCTTCTTCACTTTGTGGTTTCCTCCTGAAACTCTGTTATGACTTTCAATAGGCATCTTCTTAAGTTATTTCACCCTCTGTGAGTTACACAAGCCTCTGCAATAACAGTTCCTCCTGCTACAACTTACTTCACCAAACTTCCTTTCTGCTTGGTCTTTTGGCAAGTACGGGTCCTCAGTATAGAACCCTTCTTGAGCACTCCTTTATGCTCCTTCTAGGTTTACTGTCCAAACTCATCTGCACTTGATAACACTAATGTCCTCTTATATTTCAACCTCAGCTGAAATACTAGGTTCTGACCACACTTATTCTTCCTCCTCGAAAACCATTGCTAGTTTGCTTCATCACTACCCTTAAAGGCTGCAATATTCTTGCTGAGATTTTTTCACTCCTGCTACTACCTCTATTAAACTCTTATGCTATTATTCTGAGTGGGATCATTTAATTTTCAGTTCCATAATCCAAAATAAAACTGAAACAAAACATTCTTACCTTATTTTCTGTGCTACTACTTCATCCATGTTGTTGTAACTCCCATGCTTTTTCATAAGACTTCAGTCCACAGTCTAACCTCTTAATTTTCATTGGATTAGAATCACTCGGAAATTCCTTCACACTGCCTCTCAGATCTTGTTGCTCTGATACCAATTGATGCAGTCCTACCTGCAAATTAATAATTAAACTCGTGGACCCATGGGATAGGACCCATATAACTTCCTTTATGCAAAGCAGGGGAAAATATCAGAATAAAATACACACATATGTTAAAACAATCAACATAATTCTTTATAATATAGTGCACATAACCCAAAATAATTTCATACACACAGGACCTCCTTATCGGAGGTTCCCACATTCTCCCGACCAATTGCAACACATCACAATCGTTGCCCGCAAATTTAAACTCTTTACAAATATGTTAACACATAAAATTTGTGACATGCACATTTGCACCAAGCTGACACGTGGTTGTTCCTTATCACATCGCATCCTTCCTACTCTTTGCATCACATCACAACCCTTTTAACATTTCGTGTGAACACTTCAATGGTATCCACTATATCTTGCGAAGTGTGAAGTCATGATCCATCATTCACCGTTGATCTCCTGTATGATCCAACAACCCGTGCAACTTCCCCTCTATCCCACTTTGCATTGCGAGTTAAAATATTTAACTTGCGAAAATCCTTAACTATGAAGTATTTCAAACACCGATGGGAAATTTCTCCCTGCCGACACGTGTTTGTTCCACTCTTCCTCAATTTTTCATCTCTTGTCTTTGGATATGTGATTTAATCGCAGTCGTTCACTCAACAGTATTGGCTATGCTTCACCTCTTTTACCTGCTCCAATATCCACCATCAATCCTTAAAACTTTTGAATCTCCGATTCAATCCATGCCGTCAATTACTCTCTTGGAATTCTTCTAAGTAATTCCATCTTTAGTCGATTTCTCCTCTTTCAGTTTTCATTTCTTTGCATTACAGATTCCTCCATGCTACTCATCCACTATCCTTTCGAATTTGTTCGAAATTCTTAAATGCTACCTCTCCTAAACTTTGTGCAGTATGTGAACGTGTAGATTCCATATTGAGCTTGTTCTTCATCTCTCATCCCTCAGTCTCTAGCATAACTTAGTTTATACGAAGTTCTCAGAAACTTTGTCTTCTTTCTCAACCTCTCTGCACCTGCAATCCAACTAGATTTCTCTGTCTCTCATCCCTCGGTCTCTACCCCAGCTTTACTTGTGTGAAGTTCACAGGAACTGCATCCTCGCACTCAATATGTCTATGCATTAATAGAAATACAATACACATATATAATAACACATAAATGCAATACTTAACTTCAATGGGAAAATAAAACCAACGGGTTGAAACAGAGAGCCTGATCAAAATCCAAAACACTTGGAATTTATTTATAAAGAAAAATACACAGAAACGACGCTTGGGGTGGCTGGTTTTCTTACATTTGTTCCTACTCTCTGTTCAACCCTCTCTCACACCTATTTCCCTCTCATTCTCTCTTTCATTTTCTCTATGGAAGGAAGAACCCCAAAATGGTGGATTTGGTTTTTTTTTTATGCCTTTCCCCAAAATCCCCATATTCTTGAGAAACTATTATTCAGTTTTAGAACAGTTTATTCAACTAAATTCCTAACTAATCCTAATCTAACTATTCTCTTAACCAACATATTACAATTACTGTTTTAGCCCAAATTAACTTTAAACAAAATACTTCAAAAGTAAAGTCTTCAAATTATTAGGATTGCTAGTCCTCTTCCCAAGCCACAACATGTGACCAGCTTGTCACATTGCTGACTCTGCCTTAATTCTCCTGCATCACACAGTAAATTTTACAATATACATGTACAAGTATATATATATATATATATATATATATTAAAAATTTTCAAATGAAAATGCATATATAAACTAATTTTCAATAATATTAAAAAAAGAGCCAAACAACTTGTTTAAATGGTTCAAATAGTGTGGATGCTCCTATATCCATCATACACTCCATCGTTAGAGTCCGTGGAGAAACAAAATCATCTCTAGGAACCTCAAATTCAAAAATTTTAAAACTATAAATTAACTCAAGATCTAGATCTCAATTTATAAGAAAATTTTTTAACTTCAATTTATAACTTATAACTTAAACATATATTTAAGTGAAAAATTGAATGCTTGTCATGGTGGATCTAGCACATCTCCTAAGGGTGGCTCTGAAAGAAAATCTCCAAAAACCTAAAATTCAAAAATTTAAATAACTCAAGATCTAGAGATCTCATTTTTTTAATGGAACTTTTGAGTTGGAATATATAACTTAAAAACATATTTAAAGGTGAAAAATTGTTCATACTTGTGATGGTGGATTTGGCACATCTCCCAAGGAATAAGAAGGCACCGCCATCCCAAAAACATTGGACGGAATCAGAATATGTTAACATTTAATTATATATACATGTACATGTGTGCACAATTATTTATTTTAAAAATATGTCATCATGTTTTGATAAATATAATAATAGAAAAACAATATTTGTACATCATCATGTTCACTTAAAAAAAACTAACATTTTCCAACATATATTGATGGTGAGAACCATCTTGATTGTTTGATTGATGGTGAGACCCATCTTGATTCTGTGAATCCGAGGCTCCGACTGTGATATTAACATAATCTTCCTTCATCAAGCGTGACAACTAAAAATGGTGTTAACATATAATGATACATTTTTATTAGATTAATGTATACACATAAATGTATTTATATATGTATTTATTACAAATTTTACATGTGTTAAAATAATCACCCTAACCATTAACACATATCGCTCCCATGCCCTCTTGCTCATGAATAATTAGGTCATGCCAACCATTGCAACAATTCTTTGCATATGTTCTGAGATCTTCAACAATCATGTTGTCTATCTCGTCATCTATATAAAACAAAAAATTAGTGTGTGCATTCTCACGTGCTCTTTGTCAATTCAGACAAACATCAACTCCATCCAATCCACTCTGAACATTGTCAACATTGGCATCCCTTGGTTCTCGACTAATTTGAAAAGTGGCATCCATATCTAACCACAAAATTTCGACACGAAGAGGTTGACTAACCAATGGTGGCTCAAGGCGAGGCAACTCAGCATCACACCTAGCGCCCCTACAATCACACAATTGACCTTTCCCAGGACCAAAAAATTCATAGGGAAGGTCATTATAATTGGGTTTCATTCCCAAAAATAATTCTGTATAAAATAATTTTTAAAAATAAAGTGAAACATTGTCGTTTTATGGGAGTCTTCCATAGGCAAAAAGGTGCCTATCATACAAATAGTTAGCTATATCAGGGTGCTTTAAATATTGCACCTTTAGCATCTTTTTTTTCAGCCCTTCTTTGAAATTAAACATAGAATTGGCCATTTTTGTTGTAACTATTTTTTTGAAAAGCTCACATGTATCGGGACCCATCACTGTTTCCTTTATTTTTCTCATCACTTCTACAAAAATATCAGTGGTTGGCCCAAGCTTTCGGTACACATCTACTAGTTTTCTTAAAGAGTGAGTAATTATTTCCAAGCTTTGTCGACTCTCAGCAGGGAGAGTCAAAGCCACAAGATCTCTCTTCAATTTTGAATGAATATTTTGACACCTTTGTAAGGTGCATTGCTGCATGTTTTATTCCCAAGGTATATTGGAAATGTCAGACGGATAAGTTGTGGTTGGTGTACAACATTGTTCTTGAATTATGCGTTATGTCCTACATATTTTTTGAGCAAAATTTGGAGAAACGTTTTCACCCTCTGCATCAATATATAAAAAATTTTATATTAAAAAAACATATAAAAAAATTTGTACAAATTGATTGAAAATAATATTCAGATTGATGGCCACCTCGATATGGTTGGCTAGCATCTTTCCCACCCTGAGACTGTTGAGACATAGAAAAACCATCGATTGGTTGAGAACCAACACGACCATCCATTGATTGGCCTATGGGGAAATTATATCACCAACTTCACACAATTCGCCACCACCTATTGATGAACCTCCAAGGGAATGTGTACCACCACCAACCTCATGAGATGAGAGGGAAGCTTCATAAAAAAATATGAATTTATGATCAATTCAAAAATACATTCATACATATAAATACATGTACATATTCATTGATTAAATTGTGTGAACCATACCATGATTGCATGAACTATGGCCACGTTAACCATATCCACCCTCCATTGATGGAGTAGACACCCTTGTCCTCCTACCTCCAAAAAAATAAAAAATGAAACTTATTAACAACTAATTTAACTCAAAAAATTATAAAAAATCAATTCCATATGTACACACATGTATGTATGGAGATAATATTATATTTAAATTCCATGAACATCCCTTGATCCCTAATCCCCCTCTCTCATAGAGATATGGAATTCTATTGATATTCGCCTTCCATCCTCCATGATATATGTGTATATATATCTACACTGTACATTTACAATTATTTTCAAATTACTATTTAAAATAAATTGAAAATTAATTTCAAAAAATTAATATAATTTAGTGTACAAAAATTACATAAAACACAACTTTCAAAGCACTAATTGACATGTGTGAAACTCAATTTAAGCAAAACATTTATAAAAATTTTAAGTTCACCAAATTTCACTTTACATGGTGGGAGCACACTTGGTATATAGTTGAAAAGAACACAAGGTCATTAAAAAAGAAGCGTGAAACTCCATTTAAACAAAAAATTGTTGAATTCCTCATATTTTAATTTTATAAAAATGTGAAGTTCACCAAGTTGCAAATGTGAAGTTCACCAAGTTGCGCTTTACATGGTGGGAGCACACTTGGTATATAATTGAAAAAAACACATGGTCATTAAAAAAGACACATTTATAAGTAAAAAACACACACATATCAAATATATGTTACAATGTCCATCAATAAATGTTTAAGGAGATTTTCTCAACACTAATTCATCTTTGAGAGATTAATCTTGAATTTTTGAAGAAGAGCATCTCAACACTAATTCATCTTTCAGAGATGAATCTTGAATTAGCATTGCCTCATATAATGCTAATTCATATATTAATTCATCTTTGATAGATGAATATTGAATTGGCATTTCCCCACACAATATATTACAAGACATATTATTAACATTTTTACAATGTCTTATACTAAAAAAATGAAATTGGCTAACAATATTGTTTGCTTTTCCATGAAGTTGTTTTAGCCTCTTCTTATTAACTTGGCACACACCTTTCATCTGGTTGCACACAAGTTCAGAATTGGTGAGAACTACAATACCATTTGATCCATACTCCCCAGCTATTCCCAAGCCTTCTATCAATGCAATATAATATGCCTCGTTATTTGTTGTTCTTCCCGCTATATTCATTTTCCTTTGGAAGACCTTGCTAGTCGCAATATTGCAAAGCACATGTATATGTAATCATTGCTTTCCCTTGATTGGGATAGCAAGAAACATCTATGCATACTATCCATTTTTCAAGCATATTTAGTGGGTTTTTTTAATCCCTAAAAAAAAAATCAGTAAAATATATATTAAATTAACATTTATTGCAAATTCATGGGAGAAATGACATGTGCAGGGTTTGCCTTAAATTTTATGGGAGAAATCACATCTAGAAATGACATGCCTTAAATATTGCCTTGCCTAGATTTTAAGGGAGAAATGACATGCCTTAAATATTGCCTTGCCTAGATTTTAAGGGAGAAATGACATGTACATGGTTCCAAAAACATTAGCAAATTATGCCTTAAATTTTATCAGAGAAATGACATGTACATGGTTACCCTTAAATTTTTCCTTGAGTTTATGGAAGAAATGGGAGAAATGACATGTATGTACATGGTTATTCTTAAAGTTTTCTTTAAAATTTATGTGATAAATGACATAGAAATGAAATGTACATGGTTATCCTTAAATTTTACTTTAATATTTATGGGATAAATGACATAGAAATGACATGTACATGGTTATCCTTAAATTTTGCCTTGAGTTTATGAGAAATGGAAGAAATAACATGTATGTATATGGTTATACTTAAAGCGAAATGGGATCAATGCCATGTATTTACATGGTTATCCTTAAAGTTATCCTTAAAGGTTATTGGAGAAATGACATATAAATGACAAGTACATGGTTCCAAAAACACTAGCAAATGCCTTAAAGTTTATGGGAGAAATGGAATGTACATAAATGGATATTAAAATGAAAAACTTTTATGTAGGTTTTTTCCAGAGATTGACTATAGGGGCATTTACTGGATATGTCACCTTTAAGAAAGGATGAGACCTAGAGGCTACCTGGTCCTTTATAGACTCTCCCTTTGGAACTTGTAGAATTTAACACTAAACATACAAACTAAAATCCTATGGAAGTTCAACCACTTTAGGTTCAGTTTTTAGGCCTTAAAGTTTTCCTTGAATTAATGGGAGAAAGCCTTGATTTTGGGGGATCCTATGGAATTTCAGCCACTTTAGGTTTGATTTTTAGGCCTGAAAGTTTTCCTAATTAATGGGATAAATGACATACATGCATGGTTTGCCTTAAATTTTTCCTTAAAGTTTATGGGAGAAATCACATCTAGAAATGACATGCCTTAAAATTTGCCTTAAAGTGTGTGGGAGAAATTACATCTAGAAATGAGATGTCTTAAAGTTTTCCTTGCCTAAATTTTAAGAGAGAAATGACATGTACATGATTTGCCTTAAAGTTTTTCTTATAGTTTAAGGGAGAAATGACAATGCCTTATAGTTTATGGGAGAAATGACATAGAAATGGCATAGAAATGACACAGGCCTTAAATTTTGCCTTGCCTAGAGTTTAAGAGAGAAATGAAATGCACATGGTTTGCCTTAAAGTTTGTGTTATAGTTTGTGGGAGAAAGTACATTTCCTTATACAGTTTATGGGAGAAATGACATATAGGAATGAGAGAGAAATGAAATATATAAATGACATGTTTTGCCTTAAAGTTTTCCTTAAAGTGCATGGGAGGAATGTCATGTACATGGTTTGGGAGAAAAATTATTTTATGCACTTACTAACATTTAACAAGATCAGAAGCATCATGGAAGGTGTACATTTAGTTACATTAATAAAATATAGCCATGTTAGATGTTGGAGGGACATAACTAACAATGCATGTACCATGTGGCTTATACTACTGAGGATGACAAGGCTACTGTATGTTGCTTGGAGAAAACTTGAAGAGAAGATACATCTAGATATTGCCTGACATCTTACCTATTAATAAAATACAACCATGTATGATGTTTGAGGGACAGAACTAATAATGAATGTACCATGTGGCTCATACTACGGAGGATGACAAAGCTATTGTATGTTTCTTGGAGAAAACTTGAAGAGCAGATACATCTAGATACTACCTGGAAACATACCTATTAATTTCACTTCTTGTTTTCTTTTAGGACATTAATCTCCAAATAGATATGAGGATAATATTGAATAGGGAAAAACTAAGAGGAAATATGGAGAATAAAGTGTTGAAAATATCGAAGCGGTTCTTAAACATGAAAACGAGAATGCACAAAAAGATGAATTGGTAAAGAAAATGGGGCCTGTTAAAAGACTCTATAAAGATTTTTTTTAAATAGACAGGGGCCCACAATGAGAACTTATGTAGCATGGAAACTTTTCCCATGTCCAAATTCAATGGTTGTTATACAAAATTTGCAATAAATATTCCCAAAACCAAAATAGAAAATCTATTTGTGAAAATAGAAATGCAAAATTAGCAAAATAGTTATATTAAATCTAAATTTTTCCCTCATATCAACCCTGCAAAAATTGCCTGAAATTTGTACAGTATGCCATTATTACAGAAAAAAGGATTATTCAACCAACCATGGATGATCTCATTCTGGGTAAAGTTGCAGAATGGCCATATAACTAGGATGATATTATTCGAAGGGATTGAAAGGATACAATTAACATTAAACTTGAATTTCACACTGATTATTTATTTAGATATTGATTGAGAGATATCATAAATCTGTGAGGTGCCAGGTTGTTCTCGTAACTACTAGTCAAGAGAAAGTACATTATCTTATTATACAACGCTAGCTTTACTTGTAGGTCAAAACTAGGGGAAACTAGCGAAATTGACTCCATGATCCTTGGTAGTTGCAGAGGCTTTTTAAGGGTAGCTTCCTTTCGTGAAGGTGTTGAACGCCTACACAATGCTGAAAAGTTAATGTAAATGAGCATTGAAAATATGGTTGTAAATAGGTGGGTATGGAAAATTGGAAACCTCTCCCATACGGTCAAGCGGGTTTATACTTAAGTATTTATTGGGCTCCCCCTTATATATTGAAAAGTAAATTAAGAGGTTTTGATATGGAAATAAATTAAATCTAAAAAAATAGCCAGGTATATAAGATAAGTGCATAAAGAGAAGACACAACTTCATGATATTGACATGCAAAAATACATTACCCAGGAGCAAGGCCAATTACAGTTCTAGAGAGATATACAATACATTGACACATGTACCAACCTGGAAATTCAGAGACGAGGTCGCAATGAGAAGACAAGGCATGAGATTTCTGAAGACGTTTTGGCCACAACGAGAAAAAAAGTAGGAGATCGTCGAGGACTTCACGGAGGACAAATTACCAATTACATACAAACAAAAAGACAACTACAAAATTAAAAGAGAAAAAAAAAAGAACAACAATAAAAAAATTCATAAAAGAAAATAAAACAAAAAACCAACAAATTTCTCACCTACGCAACACCAAAACCTTGCAACTGCAACAACAAAGAACAAACTAAACCCTGAAATAGCATGCGATAATGGGAAACTAAACTCTGCCAACAAAAAACATCAAACAAAAAACTAAACCCTTCAACAACATGCGACAACGACAAACTAAACTCTGCAATAGCATGCAACATCGATAATAAGCTGAAACCTATTCATGTTTGCAGGTTGGTATATTTGTAAACTAAAGTTCAGTAGAACTATTAGTTCGACCAAACTTTAGTTGCTGGTTTTCCCATCTCCGGCCAAAATTTTGTTTGCACACATCGTCAATATGCCATCAATGTAAATGGAAAAATTAGTTCGGCCGAACTAATTTCGAAAATTTGGCCGAACTCTAAGACAGTTCGCCCGAACGTTTCTAAATGTTCGACCGAACTGTTGGGAAAACGACTTTTGCACCCCCAATTCTCACAAAAGTGTAACCCACCTTCATGGTTTTACCCACCTGTATAAAAATTAGAGATACTTCTATATTGCAACAAAATTTTAATAATTGTTTTAGTGAAACAACAATGAAAGAGATCCAGACTATCAGGAGTGGCATCCTTGTAATTAGCAGGCCAATACATATCACCATTCCTCCTTCCTATCATCCAATGATTTATAAGGGTGGAAATATGATGCTTATTTTCCAGGTGCGATAGAAAATGCATGGCAAGAATTTTTCCATTCTCCTGTTGCATATTAATAGGTCGAGGCCAGAGACTCCGATGACAATAAGTGAACTCCCTTAGCACAGAAAAATAAAAAACCCAATGACAAGAAAACACCCAACGAAGAAACTAGAACTTCCGCAAACCCCTTATAACAGGAATGAACACCTTAGAAATAGGAATGAGCCCCTTTATAACATGTATAGGAATAAACCTCCTTCAAACAAGAAAGTTACCACTAGAAACAGAATTGAGAACCAACAACCCTGATGAAAAAATAGTAGGACACCCTGCATGACCACAGAAAGAAGGATAAATATCAGTATAATTTTAGTCGGAGCCCCCAATATTACAAAAAGACTGAGTGGGTGAAACTCTAGATAAATAATTAAACTAAGTGCTACTAACATAATGGTCATTAAAATCAATGAAGTAAATTCCATAAGCTTGGTAAGACGAACTACTGGGGTTCAATATAGAGCGGAAGGTCAATTGCATGGTGCTGGGGGGAAAGAAAGAAATACAAGCAGATTCCATATGGGACCAACCCAAACAAAAAGAGAAACATGCAGAATTGGAACAGAGCCTATACCCTCTAACTACTACCAGTAGGCATCTTGACGGGACTTGTAAACCCATAGTGCCTATGCATCAATGACCAGAACCTAGAACAAGATAATTATCATTATTAACCCAATCCAGAGGACTACCATTGCAAAACCAAGACGAAAGGTAAAATCCCCCGAATATAAATGAGGTATAAAACACATGAAAATTAACCAGGATGAAGGCCTTAGAACCATCATCATTCATAGCAACAAGCATAGTAAATAGACTGAGAACATACTAGGTGAGGGGATGCCAACTCGACGTTTCGACTAGCTCCTGCGTGACAGCTCTATCTGCTCTACCTTCCACCGTAAACTGTCGGGATGAAATGACACCTTTCCCCTCACTAGCCTTCATAACTCCCTTAACAAGGCAACATTTCTTCCCATATAGCTTTGACATCGTTAGTTGGCAACCACCTTCATTACCGTCAGTAATTATAGTATGCAGGCACTAGTACCTAACCTTTTGTCTGTGTTACCTCATCAAGTAGTTGTGTCGTACGCATAGTCTCTTGCCACCTCTCCTTTCCAATTTCCAACTTGGCACCCCGATTGGGGATCCTGAGAATCCTCATTTTATGTATCCACATAGAGATGTAGAGACTATAGTTCTCCCTCTTGAACCATTTTAGCCTATTTAATGTCCAAATTTCATCCTTTATGAGTGCAACCCCAATTCGCCATGTAGTCGGCAACTTCATTTCCCGCTCTGCAAACATGCGACGGAATGAGGTAGCCTATGCTTGGGAGGATTGCACTGATATCCTGGATTAGGCGTGTTGTTATCCAAGTCTGACTAATTTTCTCCCAACCCGTCCCCTGCTGCATCTTCTGCAGAACCCTAATTACCATGGTCGAGTCCCCTTCCACTATGATTTTGTGGTACTGTTCTCTCACCGTTATCAACAGGCCCTATTTTACTGCCATAATTTCGGATTCATTGTTCGTGACGAAACCTAGGTCCATTGCATATATTATTCCAACTATACCCTACAAATCTTGAAATATTCCTCCTGCTCCTACTTGACCCGGGTTGGCTTTTGAGGCTCTGTCATAATTAAGCTTCAGAGACCCCTATTGAGGAACCTATAATTTTTCTTGTGGGTGTCTATCTAGTGGTTTTTGTTTCCACGATGTCGGAGCGAGTATTTGGGGTTTTAGGTTAAGCATAGCTAAAATTCTAGCCTCATTCCCATTTACTTTCTAGTCGTCTTCATTCCATTTCTTTGCGAGGATAGTTTCTCTGATATTATACAGGATCAATTTTCATATCTCTTCATGCTACCTATACTCATCTATGAATATTTTGTGATTTCTTTCCTTCCAGATAACCCATATAACAAGCCCCATAGAGAGTATCCATGCTCTATTAAGGACAATAGTTGTATACCCTCCTTTTCTCCATATTTCAATAATATGCATAATGCTTCTGTTATCTGATGCAGGGGCATTAGGTTCAAAAAATAATTTGTATTTTAATAAACATAGGGGTATTATGTTTTCAAGAGAATATTGTTTTCTTATGTAATTATTAATGTTTTGAGTGATTTTAATGTGAGATATTAAGTATTGTGAGGAATTTTTAAATGTTCCCAAATGATTGGAGAACATGAGAGAATTAGGATAGTTTAGATTCATAGGGAATGAGAGATTTGAGAATTGATTGTAAATCTTAAGTTAGAATTAGTTTCATGA
Organism: Pinus albicaulis; assembly: GCA_034641835.2. Taxonomy (NCBI): domain Eukaryota; kingdom Viridiplantae; phylum Streptophyta; class Pinopsida; order Pinales; family Pinaceae; genus Pinus; species Pinus albicaulis. Next base: position 36,796 of record JAXQQM020092056.1, read on the forward strand.
TTTTATGGGATTAAAGAGGATCCTTAGGGATAAAGGATAGATTTTATGACTTGAGGACTTTGAGGATTTTGTTGAGATAATGGAGGATCTAAACCTAAATTGGTTCATCATCGATTGTATAAATTGTAAACCCTTATAGGCAAAAAAAAAATAGTAGACAATAGTAGTAGAGATTTAGGTTTTGGACAAACATAGGGTTTGTTGTAAGCCTTCGGGAAAATTTGACTGAATGGGCCATTGATCAGAATATTAGGCCAGAGTGGAATTATTTGTAATTGTTTGATTGTATATATATGGAGAAAATTCGATCCTAAAGTGTGTAATTATGTGTGTGGAATGACTTAGTTTATACCTTATGAGAAGATAAGGTTTCGAAATGGTATTCTCTATATCATTGAAAGATTTGATGTAAATGTCGAGACATGTATGATGTCTTGAGTTGAGGTGTAATAATGGTTATATATACAACTAAGAGGACTAGATGAGGTTGCAGTCATCGATCACTGAATGGATCGATGACACCATGATATGTTAAAACAATACTCTGAGTACATAGTGTAAATCAAAGATCAAAAATAGAACTATTTCAGGGTTTAATGCATAAGATGTGCATTCAGTGAGAAATTGGGGTTTCAAAGGAATCACAACGAATCGAGTTTGAAGAAAGATGTTCTGGTCGAATGGTGAACCTAAATGAACCTATCAATAATTCCTGACACAGTTTTAAATAAGAAGTGGAACTATGAATCAATGAATTGAGCGGTTCATTAAGTAAGCGAAGGAACTATATTAAAGGATTCATGTGGAATTATAAGTCAAAGAGTGACTATGGAACCATGAGGAAGCGTGGCGAAGATGGAACCTTGAGTCAATGGCAATTGGAACAGGGAAGGCGTTTTCGGAAACCAACTAATGGTTTTCACGTGGCAAAAGAATGGTAAGCGGTAATTCCTAAAATGAACGTGATAGCATCTAGTAGCTGACACGTAGCTTGGACGGTATTTAAAAACCAGTAGTTTCGCATGCGTTTTGTGTGATAAACTTTGGGGTTTGAATGAATGCGATTTCCGTCTAATCGGGATCATCGGAGATCCAATGGCATTCACACTCGAAGTTGCGTGAAGGTTAATGAAGGTGAAGATCAACGGTGGAAACATTGAGGTTGGAGTGCAATAAAATATCAACCATTGGATTCGATGAATGAGAGATAGTGAATGGTTGATAGCTGTGGGCCATATATGATTCGACATATGTGCATTGGTACGTTCTAAAGTTTATGTTAATTTTATAACATAAGGTTGGGTTTAATGAACTTCCACAAAGAATATGCGAAGTCTGGTGGGCAAGGTATATGTATGTTGGACCTTGATATATTATCCAAAGTTGGTTCGTATAGTCGAAAAATCAAATGAATGGGTTTTTAACTATGGTTTAAAACCATAGGTTATAGAAAGGAAATAGCTTCCGCCAGGGAACTATACAAAGTTAAGACTTTGAATAATGTCGTGGTCCAATATATAATTATTGATGTGAGGATAGGAATTATATTGGAGTAAGGTTTTAAACGAGGGTTCCGCTTGTAAATAAATTAAAGGAGAAACCTTGGATAAGGGGATGTATTCAAGTAAAAGAAGTTGCCAAAGTGGGTATTGTAATTATGGTTAGTAACCATAATTATCAACATTTGAAAAGCATCCGCATTTTGAGTTTTGAGGGTTATAAGATTAACTTGGGATTGTTTAAAAATGTATCAAACCTTAATGAATAGAATGAATTTCTGAGTATGAGATGTAAAATTTTGGGTTATGAACGTAACATGAATTTTCACATAGATATTGTGGGTTTTTCTCCTTAGTCAGCATCATTATCCCAATCCATTTGTTGAAAGAGGGAGGAGAGGTTTTGCCAGAGGGTCACAGCTACACCACAGTTATTCAGTAGGTGTTCGATAGTTTCATCATTCTTCTTACACAACATACATATCGACGGTCCATGCATCCCTTTCTTCTGTAGCTGATCCTAGGTAAGAGCTTTACCATGACTAACTAGCCATAAAAAGTATCCAATTTTCGGGAATTTTTTTTTCGACCATATTTTTTGCCAAAGGGGAACAGCTATGCTGTGTAAATTATTATATTTTATGTAGTAACCTTATTGGATAGTGAAAATTCCCTTGGTGCGGTACCCCAATGTCAAGATATCTTCTCCTATTGATGCAATTAATTTTCTGGTTGTAAGTTCTTTTTCATAATTCTCCCATTTCTGAGTTTCTGGAGAATTTTGCAAGTGGTTATTTAATTTCCATTTTCTCCATTGAAGCTCTATCTCTTCATTCCAGAAATGTGCTACTCACTTTGTGTTCAGCCTATTGGTGAATAGAAAGATCTCCCCTAGATCAATTCGACTAAAACGTTTTCCCCTTTGTTGCCAGGAATCCTCCCAAATACGGACAATGTTACCTCCACCGATTTCCTAGAAACTGTGTTCATGAATAAGATATATGTTTAAGGCTACCATGTTCGAAATTTTGGATCCTTTCAGAGCTATTTTCACTTTTAATTTTCGTGTTGTAGAAACGAGCATATCATATTTCCTTTCCCATATTTTTTTCCACATATCCCCACCCCCTGTAACCATCTCTAGTAGAGTTTAGCTCCCATCACTTGATTCATAAAGTATGGTTCTCTTAACCCCAAGCCTCATGCCCTCTTTATTTTCATAAGCTTATCCCATGAAATAAGGGCCCATTTACCGGCTTGTTGGGAACCCTGGTAAAGAAATTTTTTAAGCATCTCGACCATGTCATTACAGCTGGTTTTAGGTGCTGCTAATCCTGAGAGTTGATAAATTGGAATGAATTGTAATACTGCCCTCAATAGGACAACCTGACTGGGAGCATTAACCACCCTGAAAGCCCAATTTTGAAACTGGGCCTGTATGTGGTTAAGGAGATCCTCCCATCCCAAAATCTGAAGGGAGTTTAGACTCAAAGGGATTCCTAAATATTTCATAGGTGAAGATCCTATGTTGAATCCAAAGGTACGTGAAAGAAAGCATTCAGAAAATAGGTTAGTATAAAAAAACACAGATTTGATTTATCATTATTGATAAGGGTCCCAGAGGCTTCCATGAAGTCTTTAAGACTTGATCGGATAGCCTTTGATTCTTTCAAATTAGCTTGAAAAAAAGCATAATGTCATCTACAAATTGTTGGTGGAAGAGGTTTAAACCTGCCCCCAAAGATTAAGTCCCTTAAACTATCCTCCACCAATGTTGTTTTTGATATGATGACCTCAGCCTTCAGCTGCAATGATAAAGAGAAATGGGGAGAGAGGGTCTCTTTTATTAGCCCCCGGGTAGCATTAAATGGATCAGAGGGAACTCCATTAAGAAAAATGGAATATTTAGGAGTTGAAATAAAATACATTATCCAATAAATCCATCTTACATCAAAGACAAAGGCCTGGAGAATAGGTTTGAGATAATTACAGCTAATACAGTCATAAGCTTTAGATAAATCAATTTTAATCAACATACTTTTTGCTTTAAAAGTACGAAGAGAATGTATAGCTTCCTATTCCATGATTATGCCATCCAAAATTTGTCTACCTTTCACAAAGCCCATCCGCTCAGGTGAAATTAGGGCTGGGAGGATAGGTTTCAAATGATTTACCATACTAGTAGATAATATCTTGTATATTACATTGCATAAGGTGATATGCTGAAAACCTGCTGGTACATCTGAGCTTTCCTGCTTTGGAATTAAAGAAATGAGGGTAGAATTGAGGGCTGGATATACCTGTCGTGAACGTCAGGACTCCTCAACTAATTCCCATATGTGCCTACCCATGAAGGACCAAGCTGCCTCATAAAACTTAGTCATAAATCCATAAGGACCAGGGGCGTTTTTTTTTTGCAAGACCTTTGACAACTTCTTCAACTTCCTCTATAGTGATCTCTCTTAGAAGGGCCAGATTCTAATCCCGGTTAAATATTGAGGGTATATTTCGTGTGATGCGCTCAACAGCTTTTGATCTATGTTGATCAGGTTTTGTTAGAATATGATTGAAATGATTGAATAACATGGTTTCCATCTCATTATTTTGTACTAGTCTATTTCCTCCTGGGTCCTTTAGGGAAAAGATACAGTTATGCTATCTCCTTTGTATCATAGCCTTATGGAAGAAGTTTGTTTTTTATCCCCTTCTCTTAGCCATCGAATGTGGGATTTTTGTTTCCATAGTATTTCCTCTTGTTTCCTGCGCTCTTTGAGTTTACTTATAAGGTTTCCTTCTTCTATAACCAGGTTCTCTGCCCTTCCTTTGATATATATCATCATGCAATTGCTTGGCGGTAGACATGTTATTTATAAAAATATTCCTCTATTTTTATAAAGTTTTCTTGTTAGGATATTGTTAGCATAGTGATCATCTAGGAAGTTTTTTCCCTAGAGTACAAGTCCAATGGATTGGTTCCTAGTACCATGTGGAATAACATTCGTTGAACCATGACCACAATTAAAATCTAACCATGGAATATGATAGCTAGAACCAAGCTTTGTAGAGATTTCATATAATTAATGTTGATTATTATAAGATATCGTAAACATTAGCCTCACTATAAAAAAAACATTCCTAAACTATAAGCAAAGTATATTCAATTATTCCTTGGGACTTATCACTTTATAGGGATTTCATATACTTAATTATGACTATAAGAAAACATTCCTAAACTATATGCATAAGTTTATTCAATTATTCCGTAGGCATTATCACTTTGTAGATATTTCATATACTTAATTATGATTATTATAAGATATAGTAAACTATGACCTCACTATAAGAAAATATTCCTAAACTATAAGCATAAATATATTAATCATTCTTTGGAAGTTAGTATGTTCAATTATTATTTAGTTATTCCTGGGGCCTTATCACTATGAAATTAGTGACAACCCATTCATACAAAAACATACGTTTTCCATGAGTTTTTCAATAATAATTGTTCAAAACTGTAGCGAAGGGGTTACCATAGAAATCATTGAAGCTATGAAGCAATTGATCTTTATATACACATATGCATATAGGCATAGTTACCCAATTATATATTTACATGCATTAATGCATATATCCATAGTTACCCAATTTATATTTCTTATTTTCTCTTTACCAATTAATTTGGTGTTTGATTTTTTATTAAGTTAACATAAAAAAAAAAAAAAAATTAAAAAATTTGTTATCCGATGCATTACCTTAAATAAAAACACAATCTATTTGAAAATAGGAATAATATGTTTCTTATTAATAATCATCAAAATATTTTATCATGGGTTTCTAAATCAGATCTTGCATTGTGATCTGATCTGAGCATAGAGCAAGAGGGACGACAAGATCTGTCTATGCAATATATCTATATGTCTTAACTATTAGACTCTGACCTGCCTATCCTGCACATGCGTACTCTCCATATACAAAATAATTTAACTTAAGAGGATTTCTACTAGATTATAAATTAAGTATTCTTACCTGAATATTGCATGCGACAAGAATCATACAATATGCACAAGAGAGATATAAGTGTTTGGTATGTAGAAGTAGAGAAGATAGGTGAGGTATCTGCATCTTGTGAGGCCCTGGAATTTTTCGATTGAGAGGAGAAGGTGGTATGTGCTCATTAGAAGGAGTGGGAGGTGACTGATGTTTTTTTGGAGTAGGATTTTGGTTCTGGTCATGAGTATAGGGTGGAATGATGTGGACATGGGTATTGAGTGGTCCAAATCATCGTGGAGGTCTAATGTGACAATGGGGTTTCTGTGGAGGAGAAGGTTGGGGTTCGAAAATCTATGGTGGAGGGTTTGAAGGAAATGTAGGTGGCTTCATGTGATCTTGGGGAGGTTTATGAATAGGGAAAGTAGAATTCTTCTCTTGTGGATGTGGGGATACTACAAAATTATGCCTCGGAAAAGGCATATCGTTTTTTTTGAGATACTAATATCACTTTCTGTTAGGTGTCATTACATTTAATTCTCTCATGTGATTCAGGTCATAGATAGTTGGGTTTTACTTAAATTTAATCGAGTTCTACTATAGTCATTTTTTATTGATGTTTACAATGTAATCTATTTAACTATTTTTGAATGTTGAGAAGAGAAAACTCTGCTCCACTTTTTCCCTTATATTTTTTGTCATGGTACTAGAGCTTAGCCTATGTAAGACTCCCTGAGAAAAACAAAGATCGAAGCTAAGTTCTGTAAGAATCTATAGCAACAACGTGAGCACGAGAGAAGTATTTGAATATTTTTGAGGTGCAGAGATCCAAAGGGATACTGTTGAGGTACAGAGATCCAAAGGAAAAGGAAGAACAAAGAACCAACAGAGGAGAATCCCCTCATAGTTGAGTGATTTTTTTTTAATTTAAGTTTTTTTTTAATAAACAATCTTTTTGAAGGAACATTCGCACTGATCAGCCATCAATGCTGGCTTGAGGAAGATACTAGAGCTTATCAGTTCTAGTTTGAGCCATATACTAGAGATGATCAACACACTTTTGAGCCAGATACCCACACTGATTTGGTAAAGCCTTGAAACGATTTTTTTCCCAACACAACCAATGTGGAAGAAGCATTACAGAGCCATGCTGATGTGAGCTCATTGTGGAGTGTGATTATTGCAAAAGAAATTTGAAGAAAAAATGGCTTCTTCCATCGCTTTGCCACTGACCCCAGATTTGCTTGGAAAAAATTATGATTTTTGGAGTTTATGAATGAAGAATTTTATCCAACCCAAAGAGTGTTGGGATACACTTCAAATTGCCTATGTAGAGCCGACCCAAGAAGCATGGGTGGCCATTACCAATAATGAGTGGAATGCATGTCTTGAACTCAGAAAGAAAGAGAACAAAGCCAGATGTTGGATACAAAACTCAATCTATGACTCTATCCTTCACAGGATAACCGATGCGTCAAAAATAAAATAAGCTTGGAATATTTTGAAAGCTACGTATCAAGGAAATGATACAGTGAATATAGTTAAATTGCAAACATTAAGAGCCCAGTTTGAAACCCTAAAGATGAATGACACCAAGAATGTGGATAATTTCATCACTAGAGTCATGGGAATAGTCAATCAGATCAAAATCATTAGAGAAACCATTACAGATAAAAAAATTGTTGAAAATTTCCTTCGAAGCCTACCCAAGAAATATGACATGATTGTAATTGCCATTTTGGAATCCAAATATTTTATAACTTTCTCAGTATAATAGTTGAATGGATCACTTTTGGCACACGAAGGAAGACTCAAATTGGTAGAAGACTCCACAAAACAAGCTGTCAAAACAAAACTCTCATTTGGCAGAGGGAGATGAAGAGGATATAAAGGCGGCAACAAGTGAGGCGAAGGTCGAAACAATGGAAGATCATATCATCACCATGCAACAGAGCAATTGAGACCTCCACAAAACCAAACCCATGGAGGCAGATCATGGGACAAATCAAATGTCCAATGCTACTACTGAAAAACTTTTGGGCATTATGAACACGATGCAAAAATAAAAAATAAAATCAACAAAGAGGAATTTTCCATCTCTCCAACAATGAAGGAGAATCCTCTAAAACAATGTTTCTCTCATGATATCTTACTGAAGATAGACACAGTGGAGACCTTTGGTTGCTGGACAGTGGATGTGACAATCACATGATAGGTAACGATACTATTCTTTCTACTCTTGATGCTTCCATAACATGAGAGATTACACTTGGAGATCGCTTATGTATTAAAGTTGAAGGGAAAGGTATTGTTCCTATTATTACTAAACAGAATCAACACAAATATATCCCTGACGTTTACCATGTTCCACATCTAAAACATAGCCTCCTTAGTATAGGAAAATTAATGGAGCATGATTATGAGGTATTAATTCAAAAGAACACATGTCATATCTATGATAGACCTCCCAAAAGTAGACTGATTGAAAAAATTGAAAATACCAAGAATAAGATGTCTCCATTGACGCTTAGAAGTCGAAATAACTCACAGTCATTAGTCCACGATCTATCAAGAATAGATCAGACTCATCTATGGCATTCTAGGTATGGCCACATCCCAATCAAGAGTCTTAATCTGCTTCAAAAGAATTTTATAGTCATTGGTCTACCTACTATGAGTGAAAAAAGACTACAATTGTGAAATTTGTGTCCTATCCAAGCATAAGAGAGATAGTTTTCCCACATCTTCCTCTAGATAAAAAGAAGCTTTAGCACTTTTCCATACATATATATGTGGCCCAATGCAGACACAGTCCATTGGTGGTAGTTTCTATTTTATGAAATTTATTGATGACTATAGCAGGAATATATGGGTGTATTTTTCAAAAAATAAATGAGATACCTTCTCCAAATTTAAAGAGTTCAAAGAAGAAGGATAAAAGAATAGTGGAAAACTCTTGAAAGTACTCATATTATAAAAAGGAGGAGAGTATAGCTCCAATGAATTCAAAAAAATTTGTCAAAAACAAGGAATCATAATGAAAAACACTACAAGCTATACTCCACAGCAGAATGGAGTAGAAGAAAGGAAAACTTAGTTGATCATGAACATGGCAAGATTTATGCTATGTGAGAAGAAGTTGTCAAATGACTATTGGGACGAAGAATTTTCAACAATAGTGTATGTTCCCAACAGATCACCAACATCTAGTCTACAATATACCCTCAGGAATCGTGGGATGGTAACAAGGTAAATGTATCACACTTTGGAATTTTTGGATTAGTATCTTTTTCACATGTTCCCGAGAAAATAATAAAAAATCTTAATGATAGGAATGAAAAATGCCTATTCATAGGATATAGTGAGCAGTCAAAGGCTTATATACTTTATAATGCACTTACCAAAAATTTTGTTTTAAGCAAAGATGTAAATTTTTTTGAAAATAATTCTTGGTTTAATCATGTTGATGAAATTTCAAATCAGTCCTTTTACCCACCACAGTGACCAAGATTGCAGGCTCAAGAACAACCAAACCATTCTGAAAATGGTACATCATCAAGCAGTGATTCAGCGAGTTATCAAACATCTTCAGAAGGGGGGCAGAAAATAAGAAGCATAAGAGAAATATATGAGTAGGAGCATGAATTTGACCATCATGATATGTTTTCATTTCTTTCAGCTCAACCGACCCATTTTGAAGAAGCAGGTAAAGAAAAGCATTGGGTGATGCAATGAACAAAGAAAATTTTTCCATAGAGAAGAACCATACTTGGGAATTAATTGATCTCCCATTATATAAAACCAAAATTGGTGTAAAAGTGGTATATAAGATCAAGCTAAATGAAAAAGGAAAAATGGAGAAACATAAGGTAAGGTTGGCTACCAAAGGATTCTCACAACAGTTTGGTGTTGAATATAATGAAACATTTGCTCCAATAGTAAGGCTATACATTGTCAAAGCCATTTTGTCCACAACTCAACACAAATGGAAAGTCTATCAGCTTGATGTAAAATCTTATTTCCTAAATGGTATATTACAGAAATAATTTTATGTAGAGCAGCCTCCTCGTTTTGAAGTACTAGGACAGGAGCATAAAATATATATATTGAAGAAATATTTGTATGGTTTGAAACAGGATCTAAGACCTTGGTACAGTCACATCGACACTTATCTCATAAAAAATGGTTTTTCCAGAAGCAACCATGAACCCACATTATATAAGAAATTTCATGAAGGTAAAATTCTTATTATATGCCTTTATGTACATGATCTTATTTATACAGGAAATATGATGTTAGAAGAGTTAAAAACAACAATGCAAGTAGAGTTTGATATGACATATCTAGGAGTCATGAAATATTTTTGAGGCATTAAAATTCACCAATATGCTAATGGAAATTTGTTTGGACAACAAAAATATGCCACTGACATCATCGAAAATTTCAGAATGACCAATTGTAAATCAACTGAGACACCAATTTCTCAAAGTACAAAACTCAGCAAATAAGATGTAGCACTACTCGTTGGTCGCACATTGTATAAAATTATAGTTGGTAGTTTGTTGTATCTTATTGCAACTAGACCTAATATTATGTTTGCAGCAAGTTTTGTCTCTAGGTTTATGCATTCACCAAAGATTACTCATTGGAATGTTGCAAAAAGAATCTTAAGGTATATTACAGGGACCATAGATTATGGCTTTTTCTACACATATTCTGAAAATTGTTCACTTTCACATTATACAGACAATGATTATGCAAGGAGTTTAGATGATCACAAAAGTAGCTCACGGTATGTTTTTCATCTTGGAACCGATCTGATTTCATGGGCATCCAACAAATAGTCAATCGTTTCAATATCTTCTGCAGAGGCAGAGTATGTAGCAGCAAATTCAGCATCTTGTCAAGCGGTGGGGTTGAGAAAATTATTGAAATATATTTGAAATACTTGGAAGGAGCCAACTCAAATTTACTGTGATAACAATTCAACAATTTCTTTATAAAAAAATCATGTTTTTCAAAAAAAGAGAAATCACGTTGACACATGTTTTCATTTCATTCGTGAACTTGTCAATGATGGGGATATAGTACTTTGTTTTTGTGGTTCCAAAGATTAGCTTGCAGATATTTTCACAAAGCCATTGGGAAAAAATGTATTTGAATTTCAAACAGAGAAATTAGGCATTGTTAGTGCCTCCACTTGTAACATTTGATATTAGGAGGGGATGTTGAGATACTAATCTCACTGTATGTTAGGTGTCATTAAATTTAATTCTCTTGTCTGCTAGGTGTCGTAGATAGTTCATTTTTTCTTTAGTTTAGTCGATTTCTACTCTAGTCATTTATTATTGATGTTTACAACGTAATCTATTTAACTATTTTTGAATATTAAGAAGAGCAATCTCTGCTCCACATTTTTGCTTACATTGTTTGTCAATTGTGCTAGAAATTTGGCCTTCAAGATAGAGAATGTCGATGAGAGTAAGCATATGAACAAATTATAGACAAAACAATGAGGAGCATGAAAGGAGGACAATGGTGAAGAGTCCTTAACATCTCAACAACATTCAATCGAAATGCAAGAGATTTGAATGGAAAGGAATGGTATGGGAAGGGAAAGTTGAGTTGGGGGTTTATATAGAGGGGACAACCACCCATGATAGTAGGGAGGCGGTGGAGATGTTGATGGTTGTTTGAAAATATAATCCATGGGTTTGGGGATCATGTATCATGTGGGTCGTCAGTCTAATGAAAGGAATTAACTTCAGTGCAGCTTCTGCAACGCACTATAGGTGCTCGTTTTTTAGGCGTTGAAGGCGCTCATTTTTTAGGTTCATGTTCACAACAAAAATAATTAGTTTGGGTAATTGATAACGAATTCCATTATTAACTGTACTAGGTGGTGGAGACGTTCTGCTTCTCCTTTCCTGATTTCACCTTACTTAACATTTATGGTGACCGACGAGATGTTTGTCGATAATTTTTTTGGATTCTTTAATGTACAGGTCAAACAAAAGTGGGTGCAGCAGGTTATGTTGATATTATTTCGCAAAATTTAAGGATTTACAAAATTCATGAGCGCGCCGAAATACTGGATTTGATTTCAAGACTTTTCACCAACCAAAGTCTATTTAAATTTCTTTCGTGCAATGTTGCGCTCTTTTCACAAACAGGTCCATGAGGCTTGTTCATGTTTGTCCCCTTTGTATACTCTTATAGTCCCACACATATAATCCTAAACAAAAAACCCTTGGCATCTAGTTTTCATCCATGGTACTATCTAATTGTAATCATTATAGTTGAGATTTTTAGTATGTGTGATAATATATATATATATATATATATATAATTGTAATTTTTTAGGCTTGTAACTAGAGGAATTGGTTTGTAATTAGAGGAATTGGCAACCAGGTTGAGTTTGTATCTAAGTATTGAAATCAATTAAACATCTCTCGAAGACATAAGTAATTGTATTTATGATATAATGTTTCAATTCCATATTAAAATCAACATTGATTTTAACATTAAATAAAGACTAATTTTAAATTAATAGACATATTTTTATTTGTCTTTTAAAATATTGTTGTGTTATTTTAGGTAGCTAAAAACCAGTAAAAAGCTTTTTATTTATAAAACAAGTGCTCCATAGTAACTATTCTCTGCCACTTACTTTAAGTTTAGGTAAATTAAAGTGAAAAACAATAAAATTTATGCCATATTTAATAGGCACATATATATTTAATTAAAATATATTTATTTATATATTATTAATACAAATTATAATATTTTAATTTTCAAATAAATTTTTTATTTTAATTAAGAATATATTTAAATATTAAAATTTAAATTAAATATTAATCTAAATTAAATTATATTAATCTAAAATAAATATGATTGAGTTTAAAAACTAATATAAATTAAATTGGGTTAATAATAATAAAATATAATAGAATTTGAACGATGGCTTAAAATACTTTCAAAATCAAATCTCACACTAATCACAACTCTACATAGCATAAATATGAACAAGGTAGAAAGAGCTTACTGTCAACGAAATCACTGATATTGTTTCAAACAAGATGCCTACCTTGCCAAAGTATAAATTACTTTTTGAAATTGACTTAATAACCGTTTGTTTATATGAAAATAGGCATGAGAATTAATTGCTATACATATTAAAAATAGATCAATTTTCGATTATTATTATTATTTATAGAATGATCAACCAAACTGCATAACTAGCAAATAATTATCCACCCAGCATGGTTGTGCAAAATAAATTGTTCCATTCCAGAGGTTACGGGGCAGCGTTGCCAACTCACTTATCCTTTTCTTCGCCAATTAATTATTTGTTCATCAAAATAAGTGCGTTGAGATGTATTTATTTTAGCACGTAAATTGGAGGTTTTCAATAATGGTTCAAGTTCGATTTTCCAGAAAATAATGCATTGAAAGATTCCAGAACGAATTTTTTCATAAACAAGTGATATATATATATATATATATATATATATATATATATATATATATATATATAAATATTAATATTAATATTAAAAGGATATATTAAATAGATGTCAGTATTGTGCAACATTTTTTCATAAACAAGTCAGATATATATATTAGATGTGAGTACTGTGCAACCTGGTGATATAAATTTCTGGAAACTTGTACTGCTGTAGAGGGTGTGTCAATTGCCACAGTCTAACTAGATTGTTTTTTTGGCTTTGAAAATCATGAAAATTTTAATAATATTTTAAGAAAATTTTCAAGAGATTTTTGTAAATTTATCTTATAATTATCAAACTTTAATATTTTGGGTGTCCTGAAGGTTTTTTAAGGTGCTGAATCTATTTCCATCATCAAAATCATGATTTAAACACTTTCACTGTAAAATTTCTTAAATTTTTTTGACCCAGATTCTAGTCAATTTTAGTCGTCCGAGCAATCCTCGTCTCGTTAAACAACTCCGTGTCAATTTAGGTAATTGGTAATAAGATCTGCAAATAAATAAATAACCAATTTTATAACATATAAATCAAAATAAAACGATTACAAAAAAAAATAAAAATTTAATCTGTTAAAGTTTACTTTCCTTCATTCAAAAATATTTGGTAGTTGACTGAATAATTACAAATTTAATTAGTTCAAAAATATTTTGCAGTTGCGTAGTACCTGCCCGAGGCGGAAGGGATAACAAGGAGAATTTGAAATAGTTTAACTACTTAGCGGAAGGGATAACATGGAGAATGTGAAATTATTTAACTATTTAGTCTATATAAGGAAAAGTTAAAATGGTTTAACTGTTTAGTCTATATATGTATATATCTCAGGTATTGAAATCTGTAATTGTTATAGAGGAAACATAGGTTTCTGGTTAGACATAAAAAATATATACATAAATCCTTCGAAAATATATGCACCACCCACCGTCACCGAAATAAGTGGAAGAGGCCAAATGACCTTCATACTAGAATGCGTGTACTCTAAAAATTATAAAACGTTAAAAAGATTAGCTCATAGATTATATCGACCATCACCGAAATAAGAGGAAGAAGAAAAATGACCATAACACTAGAATACGTGTGAACAGCCAGTTACAAAATGCTTATAATAACATCTCATTAATTATATCAATTTCTTGCATTAACGCTAACGCTAGCGTATTCATTTATTATTATTCCACGTATAAAATCTTCATAAAAATAATTTGATAATAATGCCTTCACACTTTATAAACTTGCATGTGTTAACGTTAATAAGTATAAACCCTCACAGGTTTTATTTGACACTAATTTAACCGGTCACACTTCACACGATAAAACATGTAGATCAACTCAAAGGAACATCAAACTACTATATAGTTAACCAGAAATCGATGAACAAAACCAATTAAAAAGCCAATTTATATAAAACTAAAAACGGGACGATAACAACGGAGTGATATTCAAATTATTCAGATATTTTATCATAGTTTTCCAAAACAGATCTTGCACTGTGATGTGATCTTAGCATAGAACAAGAGGGATGACAAGATCTGTCTATGCAATATATCTATATGTCTTAGCTAGTGGTGTCTTAGCCACCTCTCCTGCACATGCATACTCTCCATATTATTTTATACCAGCCTAGATCCATCTAACTCTGGATCTATCATGCGCCGAGAGGGATCAAATCTCTCGAGATGCAAACCTATTTTTTGAGTGCAAAACTTGAGGAAAGGTTTGCACCTCGAGAGATTTGATCCCTCTCGGCGCATGATAGATCCAGAGTTAGATGGATCTAGGCTGGTTCCAGTGGGAGGCTTCAACGTCAAATTTTTCAGATTATTAAAAATTTTGTATATTTTTTAGATGTAAGATGGATCTAGGCTGCCAAGGAAAATCTATCAAATATATGATTAATTTTATTAGTAATATGTAAATATATCAAATATTAATATAATCATTTTAAATATGCTAAATATTTCTGAGATCAACTTGGTCATTTTAATTTTAAATTTTCTTAGTTACCTCATTTCGTTGAGATGATAATTATTGTTAATAACTATAATGATGAAAAATGATGAAATATTTTTTTTAAATGCAAAGTGACAGTAATAGTGTTGAAAGATAGAAAATGTGAATAATAAGAACATACTCATGTTACAATCAATCTCAAACTATTTTCTTCTACTATTCTTATTTCCTCCCTTGTTAGTTTGTTATCTTTTCATATCGATTATATGAAAAAGAAAATTTAAATCGTAAACCATATAAATCTTTAGCTCGATCTGTTGTAGTAAACATGATACCTTGTCTCTCTTGCTCTCCAATATTAATAGCTTAAATTACTATAACACAAAAATCAATCTACATTTTTAATAAATTTTTGTGCTTACACTAAAATCAATGCATATTGTTAATCCAATCACTTTAATATTAATGTACCGTCATATATCCAATTACATCAAATCATAAATCAACATATACATTGAAATCAATGCATTTAATGCAAGCAATCAAATAAGACTAGAAAATAACTTCTACATTGAAATCAATGCACCTAATGCAATCAATCACATAAGATTAGAAACCAACATCTACACTGAAATCAATGCATTTAATCAAAGCAATCAAATAGGATTAGAAATCGCCATCTACACTGAAATCATTGCATTTAGCACAAACAATCAAATAGTATTAGGAATAATCTACATTGAAATCAATGCATCTAGTGCAAGCAATCAAATATAATTATAAATCGACGTCTAAATTGAAATCAACACATCCAATGCAAGCAATGAAATAGTATTAGGAATCATCACCTACATTGAAATCAATGCATCTAGTGCAAGTAATCATATATCATTAGAAATAAATATCTACACTAAAATCGATGCATCTAGTGCAAATAATCAAATAGGATTATAAATGACCATCTCCACTTAAATCAATCCATCTGGTGCAAGAAATATTCTTCCCTCTCTCCACCCTCCATCCATATCTATATCCCCATCCATCTCTTTTTTTTTGTCTCTATCTCACCCCCCTAAACACACACGCTCTCGCACTCCACATATATCATTCTCTTTATCGATCACCCTCTCTCCCCATCTCTCTCTTCTTCTCTCTCTTCCCCTTCTCTCCCTCTCCCCCGCTAATATCTCTCTTTCCTCCTTTTTTCCTCTCTCTCTATCTCTCCATCTTCCTTATCACTCACTCTCTCTCTCTCTCTCTATAGGAACCAACATCTACACTGAAATCAATGCATTTACTCAAAGAAATCAAATAGGATTAGAAATCTCCATCTACACTGAAATCAATGCATTTAGTGCAAACAATCAAATAGGATTAGAAATAATCTACATTGAAATTAAGTCATCTAGTTCAAGTAATCAAATATAATTATAAATCGACATCTAAATTGAAATCAACACATTCAGTGCAAGCAATCAAATTGTATTAGAAATCACCACCTATGCTGAAATCAATGCATCTAGTGCAAGTAATCAAATATCATTAGAAATAAATATCTACACTAAAATTGATGCATCTAGTGCAAATAATCAAATAGGATTATAAATCACCATCTCCACTTATATCAATCCATCTAGTGCGAGAAATATTCCTTCCTCTTTCCACCCTCCATCCATATCTATATCCCCCTCCATCTATTCTTTTTTTTCTCTCTATCTCACCCCCCCTAAACACACACGCTCTCATACTCCATATATATCAATCTCTTTTTCAATCACCCCCTCTCCCCATCTCTCTCTTCTTCCCTCTCTTCACCTTCCATCTATATCTCTATCTTCCTCTTCTCTCTCTCTCCCCCATTAATATCTCTCTTTCCTCCTTTTGTCCTCTCTCCCTCTCTCTCCATCTATCTTATCACTCTCTCTCTCTCTCTCTAGAAACCAACATCTACACTGAAATCAATGCATTTACTGCAAACAATCAAATAGGATTAGAAATCATCTACATTGAAACCAATTCATCTAGTGCAAGTAATAAAATATAATTATAAATCGACATCTAAATTGAAATCAACAAATTCAGTGCAAGCAATCAAATTGTATTAGAAATCACCACCTACACCGAAATCAATGCATCTAGTGCAAGTAATCAAATATCATTAGAAATAAATATCTACACTAAAATCGATGCATATAGTGAAAATAATCAAATAGGATTATAAATCACCATCTCCACTTATATCAATCCATCTAGTGAGAAATATTCTTCCCTCTCTCCACCGTCCATCGATATCTATACCCCCCTCCATCTCTTCTTTTTTGTCTCTCTATCTCACCCCCCTAAACACACACACTCTCGCAATCCATATATATCAATCTCTTTGTCAATCCCCTCCTCTCCCCATCCCTCTCTCTTCTTCCCTCTCTTCACCTTCCATTTATATCTCTATCTTCCCCCTCTCTCCCTCTCTCTCCATCTTCCTTATCACTCACTCACTCTCTCTCTCTCCACCTTTCTCTCTCTATTTCTTTCTTCTTACCTCTCTCCCCCTCCAAGTCCATCTCTTATTCCCTCCCTCCACTCTCTCACATCCTCTCTCTTCCTTCCTCTCTTTCCCTTTCTCTCCCATCTCTCTCTCTTAACCCACCAACTATGTTACTATATCCCCCCCTCTCTCCTTATATCTCCTTCTCCCCCCTTATCTCCACCTCTCCTTATTTGTCTCTTTATCTCAGCCCCAAACATACACACTCTCTCTTTGTCTCTCCCTTGTCACTCCTTCTCTCTCTCCACTTCTCACTCTCTATATTTCTTATTTTCTACATCTCTCCCCCTCCAACTCCATCTCTCTTATCGATCCCTCTCTCCTCCTCTCTCTCGTCCTTCCTCTCTCTCTCTCTCCCCTAAATCCCTCTTTCTTCCCTGATCTCTCTCTCTCTCTCCAATACTCTCTCTTCCCCCATCACTCTCCTCCTCTCTCTCCCTTTCTCTCCCACCCCTCTCTCTCTCTCTCTCTCTCTCTCTCTCTCTCTTCCCCCATCCCTTTCTTTCTCTCTCTCTCTTTCCACCCCTCTCTCTCTCCAACTACATTACTATATCCCTCCCTCTCTCCTTCTCACTTCTTCTCTCCCCCCTTATTTCCATACATCTTACTTTGTCTCTTTATCTCACCCCTAAAAATACACTCTCTCTCCCTATTTCTTCTTAGTTATGTAAACTAATGAACATAGATATTCGTAAATATTAAGCAGATTATGGCGTAAATATGAAAAGAGGTTTTATTTACTTACCATACCTCTAGTTTATTTATATTTTTATTTATTTACCATACCCCTTTTCTTTACTATGGTATTTGGCCCATAGGATTGTTATATAATTAGATTTTTATTTATAATCCTATTTGATATATTGTTATTTATTTACCTTACCTCTTTATGCCTCTTTTATATTTATTTATTTACCATACCTCTTTATATCTATTTTATATTTATTTATTTATTTATCATACTTGTTTATACCTCTTTTATATTTATTTATTTACCCATGGTATTTGGCCCATGGTATCAATATTAATTTTTCCCATGGTATTTGTCCCATAGGTTTCATCTAAATAAAACATCTTTTTAAAGTTTTTTTAAATATAAAAAGGTTTATGGAATAAATATAAAAAGAATTTTTATTTGTTTACCATACATCTAGTTTAATATTTTTTTATTTATTTACCATAGCTCTGGAGTAAGTATAAATTCATTTTACAAATATTTAATTAAAAGAAATGTTAAAAGATTTTGGATTTTGATTGTTTGTGTTGAATTAACTCTTTTCCTTTGATTTAGGAAATGGTATTGACTTTAGTAAAGAGTAAAGATGTTTAAAATTTTACTTAATTTGGAAATTCAATGTGGTAATTTTTTTTGTTAAGGGTAAATTTATGATCCATTCAAATTCACGTATATAATTTTCTATCCATTCAAATTATATAAATAATACATAATTGTATTAGAAATTGATATATGTTCTAGCACAATGCGATTTTTATTTTTTATTTTTTTTTAATTTAAAACTTAAGCCGACATTTTGTATGAGGACGTGACCCACCTGACATCAGGGTCATACTGGGCTGTAGATGCGCCTCTCGGCGCAATAATATAAACGTTGCATCTCTGCCACCATCCTACAATACAATGAACAAAACGAAATGATTTAACTTCAAAGGATTTCCACTAGATTATAAATTAAAATATTGTTACCTGAATGTTGCATACGGCATGAATCTTAGAGTATGCACGAAAGAGATGTAAGTGTTGATGGAAATTTTTGAAAATTTCAAAAAAAACAGAGGAAGAAAAGTTCCTCAACTCAACACAAAGAAATGAGAGAAATCTAGACAAAGAAGATGGAGAAAAGCTCTGTTTTTATTAACCATAAAAATGACAAAAAAAATTACAAACTTCTTCAGAACTACAGTTCTGGAATAATAAAAAACTCCATACTCTGTTTTTACAAACTCTGTTTTTTAACACAGATTCGTGTTCCAGCATCTGGCAGACAGTTGCTGAAACACCACACAGTCTGTTGCTGAAACACACAGATAGTTGCTGAAACAGCCTGTAGAATGCATTGCTGCTCCAAAACACAGCGACTCTCTTTTTCCTTTGTGTTTCCTGCTCTGCCTTCTTCTCTGTCTATTTCTATTTCTTAAACTCTCTAACATTAAAAATAACTGTTGTTCATTACATTTATAAGTGAAAAAACATATTTGACTTATAATATTTAAAAATACAAAATATCTTCTAATCTTTATCTGCGCATTGAATGCACAGCAAGCGGTGGGAGTTAACGTGCTAGCTTTTGAGAAATGAAGTCGGATGTCTGCTGGCTCAATAACTTCTACAAATTTAATGCTTGAATTTCAGGCATCCGCCTTGCTGAAATATCTGCGGCAATCAGATTTTATGTCCAATTGTTTTATGTTGCAGTTGGAATTAAATTCCAACACTCCCCCTTAATTTCAACTGCTGGGTTTTGGTGCATACCCAGACATTTCCTAAAATGATCAAAACTTTTCTTTGCCAATGGTTTTGTCAAGATGTCAGCTAACTGATCCTCTGTTCTGCAGTGCTGCAAAACAATCTCACCATTGTTAACCAATTCACGTATGAAGTGAAATTTGGTGTCTATGTGCTTTGTCCTTTTATGAAAAACATAGTTTTTAGACAATGCTATTGCCAAGCTATTGTCACAGTAAATGGTTGTGCCATTTTCTTGTTCATGACACAAATATCTGAGAACTCTTCTCAGCCACACTGCTTGGCATGCTGCTGCTGTTGCTGCCACGTACTCTGCCTCTGCTGTTTACAAAGCCACAATTGGTTGCTTCTTGGAAGCCCATGAAATGGCTCTCGATCCCATATGAAACACATATCCCGATGTGCTTTTCTTATCATCAACACTTCCAGCCCAATCACTGTCAGTGTAACCTGTCAACATGAAACTTTCAGAAGAGGAGTAAAGTATACCAAACCCCTTCGTTCCATTCACATACCTTAGAATCCTCTTGGCTACCTGCCAATGAGTTTCTTTCGGTCTTTCCATGAATCTGGAGATTAAACTTACAACGTGCATAATGTCTGGCCTAGTTGCAGTCAAGTACATGAGGCTGCCAACTATGCTTTTGTACAACTTTGGATCAAAATCCTTGCTGCTGTCTTCTTTGGTCAATTTCAACCCCATTACAGTTGGAGTCACAGCTGCTTTGTTGTTCTGCATGTGAAATCTCTTCAACACTGCTTCTACATATTTAACTTGGGAAATGAAAACACCATTTTCACTTTGGTCTACTTCAATTCCAAGAAAATATCTTAAGAAGCCCAAGTCAGTCATTTCAAATTCACTTTTCATGACTGCTTTAAAATCAGCAATGAGAGAAGCATCATTGCCAGTAAAAATTAAATCATCTACATATAAAACAACAATGAGAATCTTACCGTCATTCTTCTTTATGTAGAGTGTGGGTTCACCATCACACTTCTCAAACCCATTCTCAATAAAATAAGCATCTATTCTGCTGTACCATGCTCTTGGAGCTTGCTTCAGCCCATAAAGGGCCTTCTTCAGTCTGCAGACTTTATGCTCTTGGCCTTCAACTTCATAACCTGGAGGTTGTTCAACATAAACCTCTTCTTTTAACACTCCATTCAGGAATGCAGATTTAACATCCATCTGATAAATCTTCCATTTGTGTTGTGCCGCAATAGACAACACTGTTCTGACTATTTCCATCCTTGCTACTGATGCAAAGGTTTCATCATAGTCTCTGCCTTGTTGCTGCTTGTAGCATTTCACAACAAGTCTTGCTTTGTGCCTGTCGATCTTGCCTTCAGCATTGCTTTTGGTCTTATAGACCCACTTAACTCCAATGACATATTTGCCTTCAGGGAGGTCCACTAACTCCCATGTTTTACTCTTCTCAATTGCACCAATTTCTTCATTCATTGCTTCAATCCATTTATCTTCATTTACAGCATCTTCAAAATGAACTGGGTCATCAACATGACAATATAAAGTGAATAATGAATTCAGACCGGTATTATTACTTACCTCTCCTTGTTCATAAATCTCATTTAGATTTCTGAATCTTGGTCTTCTTGGTGTGCTTGGAGTTCCATCAGAACTTGAGCGTATTTGTGATCCCTGCGGTGTGCTTGGAGAAGCACTTCCTTGACTTCTCAAGGCTGTTCGAATTCCAGCTTGTGCTGTGGTTTGTTTTACTTGCTGTGGTGGAGGAGGAGCCACCAAAGAAGGGTTATTTGCTGTTGTCCCTTCCTCTTCTTCTTCGTGAGACACAATTGTCTTCACATTCATTGTCTTCTCTAAGCTTCCATCCCAAGCTTCATCTTCAATGAACTGCACATCTCTGCTTACTATCAATTTCTTGGTCAATGGATTATAGAGTTTGTATGCTTTTGACTCATCACAATAGCCAATAAAAACACACTTCTCCCCCTTACTGTCAAGCTTCTTCCTTAGCTGATCCAGTACATGTGCATATGCTACACAACTGAATACTCTCATGTGAGTGACAGTTTGCTTTTGACCACTCCATGCTTCTTCTGGTATTTTGTTCAAGACAGCTTTAGTTGGGCATCTATTCAAGATGTAAACTGCGCAAGTGACAGCTTCGGCCCAATACTCATGCGGCAAGTGTTTTTCCTTCAGCATACTCCTGACCATGTCCAGAATGGTCCTATTCTTCCTTTCTGCAACACCGTTTTGCTAAGGTGTATACCTCGCGGTGAACTGCTTTTGTATGCCATTCTCTCTGCAAAAACGCAGAAAGTCTTTAGAGATGTACTCTCTACCTCTATCTGTTCTGAGCACTTTGATATAATGCTCACACTTCTTTTCAACAAGAGTTTTGAAGTGGCGGAATTTCTCAAACACTTCACTCTTCTGTTTCAGCACATACACCCATGTCTTTCTGGTGCAATCATCAATGAAAGTTAAAACATATTTATTTCCGACAAATGATGGTATTTGCATCGGTCCACACACATCAGAGTGAAAAATTTCCAAGGGTGCTTTTGCCCTTATACTCTTTCCTCCTGGAAAGCTTTCTTTGTGTTGTTTTCCCAAGATGCAACCTTCACAAAGGCTGTCCAGTTTCTCGATCAATGGCAATCCCTTTACCATTCCCTTTCTATGGAACAGATTCAAGCCTCTAAAATTGAGATGTC
Source organism: Pinus albicaulis (assembly GCA_034641835.2). Lineage (NCBI taxonomy): Eukaryota > Viridiplantae > Streptophyta > Pinopsida > Pinales > Pinaceae > Pinus > Pinus albicaulis. The sequence continues at coordinate 59,476 of JAXQQM020092056.1, forward strand.
CAAATCTCAAGTGCCACAACCAATTCTCATCTTTCACTTGTTCTTGAAAGAATTCTTGTGTTATAACTACAATAGTTCTTCCTTCCTTCAAATCTGCCCTGAGTTTGAGAGGAAACATTCTATTGCTGGTCATCTGCACCTGTGCAATGATCTTATTACTTGGAGGTATGTCTCTGATTGTACACATATCATCTTTGAAGAACACATTGTAACCTTTGTCAATGAGCTGTCCAATGCTCAAAAGATTACATTTCAGACCAGGTACATAGTATACCTCTGGCACAATCATTTGTTCTCCATTTCTTGCTCGGATACTGACTCTGCCTTTACCCTTGACAGATATCTTACTATCAGTTCCTGTTGTTACCTCATATTTCACATTTTCATCCAGATTGGAAAACATTTCAATATTTCCAGTCATGTGATTACTACAACCTGAGTCTAAGAACCAAAAATCTTCTTGTTTGTCTTTGTGCAGTGTTACATGTTAACAGCACAATCTTTGGATTCTTAACTTCTTCATTTGCAAAATTAGCATTTTGCCTATTATTCATGTAATTTTGTTTTTTCCTACATTCATTGGCATAGTGCCCATATTTCTTACAATAATGACATTGGACTTGGGATTTGTCATACCTTTGTCCATGAGCTTGCTGTTTGCTTGAACCTTCATCTTGGTTCTGATTGCAGCTCCTTCCGCTTGTGCTTGCAAGATTATTTCTGCCTTTGTTTTGGCTTCTTCCACGACCTCTGTTATTTGCTCTGCCTCGACCTTTTCCTTGGCCGAAAGACATCTGAGTCTTGAATGCTTGCTCAAAAGAGGAATATGTTCCTCTACTCAGTCTGTGTTCATGAGACATAAGAGAAGCACTCAGTTCATCTACTGTGAACTGTGAGAGATCCTTTGTTTCTTCTATTGCTACCACAACAGCTTCAAACCTTGAGGGTAAACTTCTCAAGATCTTCTCTACAATCATTCTTTCTTCAAGAATTTCACCATGAGATCTAATCTGGGTTATCAACCCAATAACTTGAGTGAAAAATGAATCTATTGTATCAGATTCCTTCATGCTGAGTGTTTCAAAGTCTCTCCTCAACATCTGCAACTTTGCAGTCTTCACCTTCTCCATGCCTTGATAAGCAGTTTTGAGAATATCCCATGCTTCCTTGGATTTTGTTGCTGCTGCAATCCGTGGGAAAACACTTTCATGTACTGATTGGAAGAGAAAAAAGAGGGCTTTGGCATCCTTCTTCCTGTCACTCTTCAACAGGTCTCTTTCTGCTACTGTCAAAGCAGCCAACGCTGCTGCATCTGCAGGTTCAACATAACCAGTTTCAACCAGCTCCCATATTCCTTGAGAAGCAAACAATGCTTTCATTGTTATGGACCAATAACTGTGATTTTTCCCATTAAACTGTGGCAGTTGGGAATTTTAAAAACCGGCCCAAAGACTGCCATCTTAACCTATATAAGTAAATATGAGTGGCTACCGATCGTATAATTAAAAACAAAGGGTAAAATCCTCTCGCTGGAGAAATATGCCCGCTGTTTACAGCCCTCGTAGTGGAAAAAAAAAACTTTTTTTTTTTTTGTCTCACTCGAGCAAATAGACTAGCTCGATACCATGATGGAAATTTCTGAAAATTTCAACAAAATAGAGGAAGCAAAGTTCCTCAACTCAACACGAAGAAATGAGAGAAATCTCGGACAAAGAAGATGGAGAAAAACTTTCCGTTTTTATTTAACCATTTAAATGACAATAAAAATACATAAAACTCTTCGTAACTACACTGAATAATAAAAAACTCCATACTCGTTTACAACCGTTTTTAACACAAACATTCGTGTTCCAAGATTCGGCGTACGCTGTCGAAACACCAATAGCCTCATGTCAAAACACACAGATAGTTTGCCGAAATGTACCGTAGAATGCATTGCTGCTCCAAAACACAGTGACTCTGTTTTTCCTTTGTTTTTCCTGCTGTGCCTTCTTCTCTGTCTATTTCTATTTCTCAAACTCTCTAACATTAAAAAGAACTGCTGTTCATTACATTTATAAGTGAAAAAAAATATTTGACTTATAATATTTAAAAATACAAAATATCTTCTAATCTTTATCTGCGCATTGAATGCACAGCAAGCGGTGGGAGTTAACGTGCTGGCTTTTGAAAAATGAAGTCGGCTGTCTGCTGGCTCAATAACTTCTGCAAATTTAATGCTTGACTTTCAGGCATCCGCCTTGCTGAAATATCTGCGGCAATCAGATTTTATGTCCAGCTATTTTATGTTGCAGTTGGAATTAAATTCCAACAAGTGTTTGGTATGTAAAAGTAGAGGAGCCAAGAGAACTTACGCTAGTTAGTGGTTTTTGGGAGGAGGCACCACATAGCTGCCAGGGTGGCGATCATGAGGTGGTGGAGATTTGTGGAGATGACGAGGCCTTGCATCATGAACAGGCTTGTTCGTGTAGCGGTTGAAGGGAGTAGGTATCTGCATCTTGTGAGGCTTGGGGATTTTGGGATTGAGAGGAGAATGTGGCCTGTGCTCATCCATAGGAGTGGGAGGTGGTTGATGTTTTTGTGGAGTGAGCTTTGGGTTTTGATCATGAGGAGCAGATGGTGGCATCATGTGGACAGAGGCATTCAGTGGTACAAGTCGGGGTGGAGGTCTAATGGGATAATGGGGTTTCCCTGGAGGAGAAGGGTGGGGTTTGGAAGTCAGTGGCCGGAGGTGGGGAAATCCAGAGGATGTGGAGGAAAAGTAGGTGGCTTCATGTGATCTTGGGGAGGTTTATAATCAGGGAAAGGAGAAGGATTCTCGTGTGGTTGTTTGGATCCCAGGGATGAGGCCTTGGAAAAGCCTGATCATTGGGATTGAAAGTTGGCCAGGCAGATGGAGAATGTGGATCACAGTAAGCATATGAGAAAATTATAGAGAAAACGATGAGGAGCAGGAAAGGAGAACGATGGTTAAGATTCCTTGCCATCTCAACGAAATCCAATCGATAGGCAAGCGATTTGAATGGAGAGGAATGGTATGAGAAGGAAGAGTGGAGTTTAGGGTTTATATAGAGGGGACAACGGGATATGAGAGTAGCGAGGCGGTGGAGATGATGACATGATAATGGTTGCTTGAAAGTATAATCCATGGGTACGGGGATCTGTATCATGTGGACCGTTAGTCTAAAGAAAGGAATACCTTCAGTGTAGCTTCTGCAATGCGTTGTAGGTGCTCGTTTTTCAGGTTTGTGTTCAGAACAGAAATTTATGACGCGTTCTATTTATTCACTGTATTTTGTGGTGGCGAAGTTCTTCTTCTCCTTCCATGAATTTACCTGAGGTTAATGAGCGAAGGATAAGGCGAAAAGAGTAAAATTTTCATCTACATTGATGAATGCAGGTCAGCTTTTACGGCAACCGACCAGGCGTTTGTCGATAAAGTTTGTCACTCCTTTAAGGTATATGTCAAACAGAAGTGGGGACGGTGTGTTACGTCAATATTTCTTCGCTAAAGTTAAGAATTCCAAAATGTACGAGTCTTCATCTACATTGATGAATGCAGGTCAGCTTTTACGGCAATCGACCCGGCGTTTGTCGATAAAATTTGTCGCTCCTTTAAGGTATATGTCAAACAGAAGCGCGTAGTCTAAAAAGGCCGCGTTTTCACTCAGAATCCGGCAATGATTTTAAAAAAATCCTGCAAATATTTGTCCAGAATCTTGTTTACAGTTGTTAAACTTTAATATTTTGAGTGCTCTAAAGGTTTTTGATAGTGCTCAATCCATTTCCAGCATAAAAAATGGATTCTAAACACTCCAAGAATATGATTTTTCTAGTTTTAGTTGACCAGATTCAGAAAATTTTCTGTCGTCCAAGCTATTTCACGGGCTCGGTAGACAACTTCTTCTGTCATATCAAATAGACTTTTTAGCAACCAAAGTCCATTTAAATTTCTTTCTTGGAATGTTGGGATCTTCTCTAAAAGACTGTTTAAATGGCGCTATCAAGCTCATTTATATTTGGCCCTTGTATTCCCCACCAGTGATATAATTTTGCTGGAAAATTGCGTATCACTTCCATTAACAGTTAACATTAAAAAGATTAAAATTAGAAATCTTGAAATTTGAAAGTGGTTTCATATTTGAAATTTCTATCTTAAATCTCTTACAAAAGCATATAAAAAAAACATTTAAACTTACTTGTCACAAATAAATTATAATTGTATAATTGGGTTATATAATTGTAATCATGATGGATGGCTAAGTAACCATTAAAATAAATTGAGATTTTTATAATGAGTTAAAATTATAATTATAATTATATTTGATTTTTTTATTATAAATTGAAATTTTTATAATCAATTAAAATTAAAATTATTTGATTTTTTTTTCATTTTAATTAGAGGAATATGTAATTCGGTGAGATTTATATTTCTGTGATATCTAGTTTTCATTAATGATGTTATTTAGTAGTAATCATTATGATGACTCAGTCACTGTCAATATATATATATAGGAGTAGTATAGTTAGATGGAGGAATTGCTCGACTTTTGTATATATATATATATATAGGAGTAGTATAGCTAGGTGTAGGAATTGCTCAAATTTCGTCACCCATCAAGAAACCTTCCAGCTTCGGTTGGGCATTCCTCCAACCTCCGATGTAGTTAGAATCGAATTCGATCTGATAGAATCTCTAATAATGGATCTACCCACCTATCAAATCCTTGTCGTCCAAGTAGTTAATGCAAGTCGATTCCTTCCAATTCAAATCAAAACTTCGCTTCCAATTACAAATTTCCCTTCGCGCCCTCACGCTCCGCTTCTCCTCACTAGCTCCCCTTTTCCCCCTACAAAACTAGTGAAAAATGAGAATCTGACACTCAAATTTCCGCAAAAATTTGGCACTCAAATTTCCGTTGCAAATTTCCGGGTCTTTTCCCGGAGACCATCAATAAAACGTGAAGTTAACCTTAGAGCTTTTCTGCTGCAATTTTCTTCTATAAACAACTGTGTAGTCTAAAATAGATCTTGATGTGTTGTATATTTCACCATCCCTGAAAGCATGTTCACCGTGTATCCTCAAATATATGCTCCAATGACCTTAGGGCAATCCTGAAAATGGTATGAATATGGATGTTGTCTTTTGAGAACTGATTAAATGGGTTTGCAACCATAATCCAATATATATAATATTGTGAATCCCTCGTATAATGGTAATAAATCCCTACTCCATTCCACCAGCCCCACAAACCAATATATATCTTTGAGAAAACAAAACCAAAAGAACTAACTCAAGTGCCCATCAACAAGGTTAACCACAAGTTGGGAAGGACTAAAAGTGTTTGGAGGTGACCTAGAAAGTATGCAATTATTTCCTTGTTTTTTTTATTCGTTTAATTTTTTTATTTGTCCCTAGGTTGTGGGGGGAATTGGGTATAGTTTCCAGCCTTGAAGTTGTGATTTGATTAAGTTTCTCCAATTGGGTTTTGTTTGAATGCTAGTTGTGTTAAGCTTTCATCAATCTGGCACAATGGTTTTCTTTTATTGTTTCACCTTAGTGATCATGGCACAATCGTGACGTGTATTTTTTGTGTTGTACTTTGTATATGTATATGCATTTTGTTGTGTTGTACAATGGATGTATGTGTATGTGTATTTGTTGTGTTGTATTGTACACTGGGTGTAGGTGTATGTGTTGTACGCGAGTGTAGGCATATGTATTTTGTTGTATTGTACACTGAGGTGTAGGTGTTCATGTTCTATGTTGGTGTAGGTATATGTATTTTGTTGTATTGTACACATGGTATAGGTATATGTGTTGTGATGTATGCCGGGTGTGGATGTATGTATTGTGTGGTGTTGTACACCTTGTGTGGATGTAAGTTTTGTACACTATGTGTATGTGTATGTGATTGAAGAACAATGAAGGATAAGTATCAATATTTTATTTTAGTTCTATTATGCATGTGATCTATGATTTTGAGCTATGATGGTTACATGTGATTTATGATTGTGGTTTATGATGATTGCATGTGATTCATGATTTTGACCTATGATGGTTGTTTTTTGAGCTAACCAGATGTGGTATTTTTATACATGATTATTTGATCAAACAGTTGGTTGAATTTTTGTGATAATAAATTAACAAAAATGCAAGTGTACCTTATTGCTGAGCTACCAATGAGGTATGATGTGAATTTGTTTCAATTTATTTTGAGTCTAATGTTAGTTATGTGCTTGGTAAACAAAACAAAAAAATTCCCAGTTGGGTGGTTGAAATTGATTGCAAGCATTAGCAGCAACAAAAAAAAGAATTGAAATAGGAAGTAGTATGTTGGTAAAGCACTTCAGGAACAGGGCCATTGTGGGAAACTGGCACGAAATAGTCTCCATTGATTTCCATGAGAATCCTATGACCAATATGATAGTTTTGAGGTAGGTATATGCCCTGGTTGTTTGAAGTTCTGATTCGGGAAAGCCTTGCCAATGGATGGACTGACAGAGATGGGGGTGAAAGTGGAACTTAAAAGGTGTGTGACTACATAGAAGGAGGTGAATGGATTTCCCAAGTGACTATGTATCAGATAAAGGAAGGTTTGGGATGGATTATTTTTGGTCATTATAATTTCCATATGGAATCAAATGCACATTTGGAGTGTGCCCTGGAACAATAAGACAATAATTGTTCACTAAGAGGACAAGTGGCACATGATTGTAGCATTGGATATTGGATGTAGATTTTTTCTATCACAGTGGATTCTGGACTTCCTGGGAAGGAAGTGAATCTTGGTACTACTTTCAGGGTGAATATGTGGGCTTATGGAATCCCTTGTTGCTGATACGAGCATCATATCCTTTTATTTGTTGGTTGAGAAAATGCTTATATGTGTATTCTATTGTAAATACCATAATGAGTTGTATTATAGAGCTCTAGTACATGGTATGATTGTCATGATGATTTTTTATTTTGAGCATGTTATTCATTATAAATGCCGCAACGATTTGTGTTATAAAGCTCCATAGGCAATATGTTTTATTTTCAGTGGTTTGTTGATTTGTAGGTGTAATTGAACATCGAGGATAGTGTTCCCCCAAGGGGAAGGGTCCTGTAATATCCCTGGTAAAGATTCATGTAAAAAATATATAATACCACCATTGATGGGACATGTAATCTAAGTTGAATGTTGGGAAAAAAATCATACCGAGTGTTCATTCGGTTTATTATGGCTAAAGGAAATTGGAAAAGGAAAAGGAAAAGTGGCATATATTGGAATTTTATTTATGAAAATAATGGAAAATAGGAGAAAAGGGGGGTGAAAGGTCACAGGTTTCATGTGAGGAGGAAAATGAAGGTAAATAATGGAGAATGAAGAAAATAGAGGCGTCATTGATAAAAACGCTTCTGAGGATCAATTGGTAACCTTTCTATAGTTAATTTTTGGAGCTCTCTCTTTATTATCTCTCTCTCTCTCATACTCTTGGATACTTCGAGTTTTCTTGGAGAAATCTTGGAGAGTGTGGATACTTGGTTATTTGGAGTAAGAAGGAAAGGAATAGTAGGAAAGTGCAAGAGGACATTGTGATCAATAACTACAATAGGTTCTGAGTGTAGGTACCAGGTTGTATGTATGTTTTTCTCACTAGATTTGGCATGCATGGTATTGCATGTGGTTTCTTGATTATGATTTGTCATTGGCATGGAGGATTTCCTCGATCCACAATGGATTTTCCTAGCCTTTCCATTTCTTAGATAGCCATGGTGTTGTCAGCTTATTTCCATTGATTGTTTTCTATTTGGTTCTCATGACTCCTTTAGTTTTTGGGCTGAGTTATTACTTCCTGGAGCCTTGGTTGGAAAAACGCTCTAGAGCCCGAAAACAACTCAGGTTGAGTTACTAGTCTTAGAGCCTTGGTTGGAAGAAACACTCTAGAGTGCTAGAGCAGCTTGGATAGAGAACAATCCACGATGGTTGTGATTCTTGACCATGAGGTGCAATCTCTGGTTGAGGGTTGAGGTGGTTTTGCCTCTAGAAGCCCTAGATTGGTTTTTGATTGATTTGTTTGATTAGATCCCACACTCATGATTTTAATATGGAACATCGGTGATTGGCTGAAGTGATACTTGGCTCATCCAATCTATGGTCAGGTGGAAAGTGGAAGTCCCATCTCTGGTTAGTTTCTACATTCATTAATGGTCAATTCATTCCCTTGGTATTTTGTATGAAAATGTAATTATTTATATGTGGATCCTATTTTTGTTTATCCATGGTATTTCTGTTGTTATTATGCTGGTTATGAGCATGTATTTTTTACAGTGATGATGTATGCCTCTCCCCATTTTTTTTACTTGTAAATGAATACACAATGTATATATGGTATAATATATTGTATTGTAGTTAATGATGTAGGGGAGAAATGCTTCTTAGCAATTCTTAGATAAGTATGAGACCCTTATGCTATGTTATATTTTTATACCTATAGCTTTCGTGTTTGACAAAAATCCTATCATGGCTAGGAGGGGTCGATATGAATTATTAATGATCTGATTTTTTCAGTATCATCATCATGTTTTTATTTATCATTTATGAACTTTTCATGAAGTTCTCGAAAGCACAATGGGTTATGGGCCTGAAAAGAAGGCTCAAATACCGAGGATGTTAGCACAAAAATACATATTTGGGACCCTTGCCACTGGTATGAAATGTTATTCCTACAATTGTAACCTCTTAGATGTAGGAATGCAAGCTTGTGCCTGTGGCCGCTTGCTGAAAGAGGTCAAAATGTTAGTGTGACCCAGGGGTAAGAGGCCTGAAAGGTTGGGTTACATCTTGGGGGTGTTGTTGTTGTTGTGCAAGGTTTTTATGATGTGTTTATTTTGGTTCAACTTCATTGAGGTCACCTACGAGTTTGAATATCATTATCCTAACCTCTCGTCACATGTTTACCCTGGATGGCCGGTTACTTGTGTAGATGTGGGAAGAGGGTGTTACACATACAAAATAAAAAGAGATATAAAATGATGGGCTCTAGCATGAAGGTATTCATCCATGTGGGTCTTATTCTGAAAGACTTTGTGAGAGAAAGAGACATCATTTCTCTTGGAGATGAGAACATTGAGGAAGGGAAGGATGCCATTAATTTTAATCTCCATGGTGAATTTAATGGAACTTGAAATATTATTTAGGTGTTTGACAAATAAATCCAACTTCTCACGACCATGAGGCTAGTTGATGAAGGTATCATCAGGGAACCTCTTCCAAATATTAAGCTTGAATGGAGCAGAAGCCACAGCATTGGATTCAAAATATTCCATGAAGAGGTTGGAAATAATAGATGGGAGTGGGGAACCCATGGAAACATGGTAAGTTTTTTCATACTACTCACCTTCAAAGCTTAAAAATGTAGAGGTAAGGCATATCTCTACCAATTTGGATATATCTGGATCAATGATGCGCTTCATCACTTCAAACGCTTCATTGATAGGGATATTAGTGTAGAGAGATACAACATCAAATATGACAAGGATTTCCCCTAGCAAAAACTTTAAACTTTTAACTCATTCAAAAATAAGGAGGAATCCCTGAAAAAATAATCAGAAAGGTCAACTAGAGATTTAAGTTTTCGAGCTAAATATTTAGGTAGGAGGTAAATTGACCCACCAATGATGTTGAAAATGGGTCTTGGGGGGGGGGGGTGTGCTATTTATGGATTTTGGGAATCCCATAATTCCTATGAGTGAGAGGGTTTCTTTCAATAATCTTATGGCTAACGGAGCTCACACAACTAATAAATTTTATAGCGGAAGCTACAACATTCGAGAATTTTTTTATAGGGTTTTTCTGAAGCTTTATGTAACTACCGTTATTACATAAATGATCTAACATCTTTCTTTTGTATTCATCTCTATCCATGATAACCACAACTCCTCCTTTATCCACTTTAAGAAAAACAATGTGAGGGTTATTGTTAAGAAACTTAAGGGCATCAAACTCAGACTTACTGATGTTACTATTAGGTGGAATAACATTCCTAAGAACTACAACACAATCCTATCTAATAAAATATTTCAAATTGTCAGCAACATACTTGATGCCAAACTCTATGCTAAAAATAATATCCTAGACTCTTATTTTCTTTGGAGCAAGGGCGAAATTTAATCCTTTTTCTAAAAGCGAGAACACATAGGAATAGAAAAAGAACCTAAAAATATTAATTACCCTTTTATTATTCAAATAAAGGGACATCAAAACCTTATTAATATAATTGTTATTGTTGTAATTAAAATTATCTTGGTTATTAACATTATAATTATTGTTAAAAACAATATTAATTTTATTATTAATATATCTATTTAAAACTTGATTATTATTACTATTATTAGAAATAATATTATTCTTATAAAAACTATTATTATTAATATTCTTATTTATAAAAACACCTATATTTAAATTATTTTTATTACTATTATTAATATCTTGATTATTAGAGTATTTATTGTTCATACATTTATTATCATAAGAGGCATTAGAAATGAATTTAAAATTAGAAAGGGAGGGGAAAGAAGGGGTGGGAGAATGAGTGAAGGGGTTAGATGGATGGGGTTAGATGGGGAAGATGTGAATTCACTGATGAATGAAGAAGAACGAGCAGATGAGGGGGCCCATGGAAGGATTAACCCAGAACCCAATAATTGGTCATTTTCGAGGCATAAGGGACCCTTTAATTAGTCAACAACTCCAAGAGAAGGCATGAGTGGAGACCACTTGACACTAGTATAAAAATCATAACACATGTTGGAGATAACCAGAGAGGAAAAATCGTCGAAGGAAGGAGCTCTCAAGGGGTTGGAGGAAGAAGATGAATCAGTGTTACATCATCGAGAGTTACAAACATCAAAAAATAATTTCATACTAACTGAGTTAGGAGAAGCGAGATCTGTAATCGAGCCATCTATCTCTGAAGAGGAACCATGAGTAGTGCTACTAGTTAAGGAGTTGGTTGCATCTGAGCAGGAACCTTGAGCAAAGTCAAAAGAAATAGGAACCACGTTGTTAGCAATGGAATCCGAACTATTTGAAGAGGAAACCTGAGTTGTAATGATAGAAGAACCAGGACCAACAATGTTAAATAAAGAGTTCGACAAATTAGAAGAGGATTGTTGGTGTACATGCACATAGTTAGCCTTAATTAGCTTTAGTTCAACTCTAGTTATTACATGTGATGTGCACTTGTATTTAGATAGTTAACTTGACTGCTTACATGTGGTGTACACTTGGCTTTAGTTAGTTAACTCTAGTGCTTGCATGTGGTCCATGTGGACATTAACAGAACATAAAGCACACTTAGCTTTGTTTAGCTTTAATTATCCGTAGTTATTACATGTAAAACTAATCTTAACTTAGTTTCTTTATATGTTGTTTCTCGAACAATAATTGTTGTATAATATTCATTCTCAATTCCAATTTCTCTTTTTCAATTCTTTCAAGTTTGTGCAATTACTCTTCAGCTATATCCGTATTTTTGCTCTAATAATTTTATATGCTTCCAAAGCTACAAGGGTTTGGAGAAAGTGCATGAACATTATTTTACAGGTTTGAAGAGAAAAATATTGGAAATTGTTCGAGGATTTGATTTGCAGATCAAAATATTGGAGAATTTCCGCAATTGTTGCTACAACCACAAAGTGAAAGAATGTAATTCCCAAATTCCACTATTCTGAATCCATACAATTACTATGAATGTAAGCCAATGATTTGTCTTCATCTTAGGAGAAAAGGCTTCTACCAAATACTCATGGGAATTGAGACAAAACCAATGTCAAAGGATGAGAAGTGAGATTGTCTTAACAGATCTCACATGGCTTATGGAAGATTTTGTTTATCTATGTCTCATGATATTATTTATGAGATCAGAAATATTGAATCACCACATGAAATCTGGACTACGTTGAAAGGATTATATGGTGATGAAAATGATCTAGAGGAACACCATTTGGAGGCAAAGAGATCAAGTGATTAGAGCAGTCATGAAAGTGGTGAAGAATCCATTAATGTGAAGAAATATTCTTAAGACAATGTTGAACAAGAAGATTTTGTTTCTTCTATCCTTAATGAACCCGTTGTAGATGAGAATTTTATCTTGTCCAATAATGAAGACATTGCACATGAGGAAATATCTTGCTTTGCTAGTGATGAAGACACTACTTTAAAAAACATATAACAAGAATTTGATTCCTCTATTATTGATAATTTTGATGAATTAGATCTGAAGAGCTCTGAATTTAATGATGCCCCACATGCAATCTCAGTTGCAGAGCCATGCATGCCTGTGCATGCATCTAAGGAGGCATTTATAACACCATGTATGAATCCACAAGGGCACCTCGCCACACATGCACATGCATGCATCCCTAGAGACAACCATTCCCATGGATGCATATAGGATACATGAAACTGATTGTCAAATGGATGGTGAAGTTGCAGGGAATCCATATTGGCATGAAACCATGGATAAGGAAATTCATTCCTTAATGAAAACATGGTATTTGATACCTCTAATTCAAAAAGTGAAGCTTATTCCTCCACATTCATGATGGGATCATCGATCTTCAGTACCTTCCTACTTCCGAGCAGACTACTGATATATTCACCCATATTTTCACTGAGAAAAAGTTTCAATTTTTGCGAGATTGTCTCGGGTTGAAAGACACAACTTCCTAACAATTGTCTTTTCTCTACTTTTTGCATTATAGTTTGAGGGGGGGTTTTCTTCCCACAGGGTTTTCCCTCTATCCTCTTTTCATGCATTGTATATGGGTACCTAAATGGCCTTGTTGTCGGGACTCATTCATTTTACATCACACTCACCTAAGTAATTCTTAAGGGGGGGGGTGTTGGTTTTCATGCACATAGTTAGGCTTAATTAGCTTTAGTTCAACTCTAATTATTGCATGTGATGTGTGCTTGTCTTTAGCTAGTTAACTCGAGTTCTTACATGTGGTGTGCACTTGCCTTTAGTTAGTTAACTCTAGTGCTTTGGTATGGTGCATGTGCACATTAACAAAACATAAAGCACATGTAGCTTCAATTATCTTTAATTATCCATAGTTATTACATGTACAACTAATCTTAACTTAGTTGCTTTATACATTGAGTCTCAAGGTAATATTGTTGAATCAAATTCATTCTCAATTACAATTTTTCCTTTTCAATTCTCACAAGTTTGTACAATTATTCTTCAACTAGATCCGTATTTGTGCTCTAATAATTTTACAAAGATGGAAGGTCGATGCTGTCACAATTAGACAGAAAAAAATAATGAGACTCAATCCAAGAATCAAGGGAAAATAGTTCCTCTCTGCTTATTTGACTAATGGAATAATTTTCGGATGATAAAAACCTTATCGCATGAGAACAGCTATGATCCACAAGATTATGAAAATTTTCACAGTGCCTTCTCTTAACAGCCTACTCCAAACACTCTGTCGTTAACGTCGAGAAATCATCAATACGTTCCCACAAAGAGTAAGAGGTGGATTTTTAAAAATCTAAGCGGAGAGCAAGCAAACTTCGATATATAGAATCAAGAAGCCTCCTTAGCTTGCATATCTCAGACATTAATAGATCCAAACTCTTTTTCATAAAAATATGAATATTATTGAAGGAATTAAAATGATGATTAATCCAAATTCGGAATAATGGATGCATCCGTACAACGTTTTAAAAAGCGTCAGATTAGCCACTTTCTTACAAGCCTTCAGCGACACACGTTCAAATTGTTGAACTTTAACATTACCCTCTTATGTAGGGATAAGATTTGAAATTTAAAAATTTTGTGATTCATAATGTTAAGATAGAATGCTTTTGGAAAATCACATTTCAATTTTTGTTGTCTATGAGTTTAGAAACCATTGAGTGGTTTCATCATTAAGGCTCAGAAGAAAGTATTGGTCCAACCAACAATTATATACTATAGGAATGAAAAAATACTAAAAAAATGAACATTAAAAAAATAATAAATTAAGTAAAACGAACGCTATATATTTAATAAATTAATGAAAAAGATCTTAAAAGTAATATAATTTTTCTTCCTAAATCTAGTCTTAATAAAAGGTTTTAATAATATGAAATTATTAATTTTGGTATATATATATTACTTTGAATTAATATTATTACTTTGAATTAACATTATTATTTCGATATAATAATAATATTTTCAAAATAAATAAATTGGTAATTACTAAAATCAATTCCTAATAATAATATGTTATTAAACTTTACATATAATCTCGGAAATATTAACCTTGTTTAATATGAATATATTGAATAATATTAATACTTTGATAAAATATAATAATTTCATTATATATATATATATATATATATCTCTGTGTGTGTGTGTATGTATGTATATGGAAATATCATTAATAATAATAATAGGAATAATTTAATTATAATTAAAGACACTAAAATAAAACCATATACCAACGAAAAAAAAATTATAAAAAGAAAAACAACATTAAGAAAGAAAATATAAGGGGGAGGTCACTTACTTAAGTCAAAAAGAGAAGCTATCCAACAACTACTAATATTTCACCCATCATCCATATTCAGTGTGATATATATTTTTCCAATTTTGATAGCCTCCCTAAACTTCTGGTGGTGGAAGTTGTTAATCCTTGCAATTGCATGTGAATCTTTGAAACAAACATGGTGTTTAGTTTTGTCGGCATGTCCATCCAAGGTTGAGGAGTGTGTCCTAAAATGTTTAATATCAGTCACATGTTCAAGAATCCTTTCATTTATAGAGCGAGATGCTTCACCAATGTAGGAGGTCCCACTGGAACATGGGATTAAATAAACACCCTTCATTTCTTTTGGATCCACAGCGTCATTCACAGATCTGAGGGAGTTACGAATATTTTTCAGGGGTATACAAGTGGAGGAGATTCCATGCTTCCTTGAAATCCGAGAAATCTTGTCGGTGGTACCTTGAATAAAGGGAATCTAAACATTGATAACCAACTCTCTTTGATATTTTCTTAACTTAGGACCTTTGCAGGCCTTCAAGAAAGCTCTGAGAACTTGGGACAAAATATAAACATTGTTCTTAAAAAATTTAAGGATATGAGTCTTCTCCTCTTCCAAGTGATCCTTATCCCTAAGAGCACGAGTTGAAAAAGTTTTGAGAACACCAACCTTTCGAGCTGGAAGATGATGGGAGCTAGAATGAAGGTATACTTTATGAAATTTTTCTTATAAAAGACTTGGTGGGAGAAAGAGTCATCATTTATCTTCGAGATGAGAACAACAAGGAAGGGGAGGATACCATTAATTTCAGTTTCCATGGTGAATTTAATGGATATTGGAATATAATTTATGTGTTGGAGGAATAAATCCAACTTCTCATGAAAATGAAGTGAGTTAATGAAGGTATCATCAACAAACCTCTTCCAAATATTAGGCTTGAACATAGCATAATCCAACGATTTGGATTTGAAATCTTCCTTGAAAAGGTTGGAAACAATAGGGGAGAATGGGGAACCCATGGAAACATTCTAGGTTTTCTCCTAGTACTCACATTCAAAGCTAAAAAAATGTAGACATGAGGCATATCTCTGTCAATTTGGCTGTATCTGAATCAGTGATGTGCTTGATCACTTCATCAACTTCATTGATAGGGATATTAGCGTAGAGTGAGATAACATCAAAGCTAAAAATGATGTCCATTGGCTCAAACCTTAAAATTTTTAAGTCATTGACAAACGAGGAGGAATCCTTCAGAAAATAATTGGAAAGCACAACTAGGGGTTTAAGTTTTCGAGCTAAATATTTAGCTAGGAGGTAAGTTGGCCCAGCAATAGCATTGAAAATGGGTTTGAGGGTGGGGCCTTTTTATGGATTTTCAGAATCCCATAAATCATAGGTGACCCAGACTTATGTAGGAATGAAATAAAATACAGAAATACACATAAACGTAAATATGCAGCAGAAATATCACTTCATTCAATTAATATCAAATAACTAAAATATGCTTATGGATGAAATGGAAATAAACTAGCTAGGGCATTGGTAGCTTACCTCCAATAAGATATGTGGTGGCTACATGCCTCTGAAATGTGTTACAATGAGGATCAAGGGCCTTTTTATTATTAAAAAACATGATAAAACCCTAAACATCCAAAAACCTAACCCTAGGAGATGAAGTGTCGAGACTATGGGCCCCATTTGGGTAAATTGGTACATCAACTTCCCATGGACGTAAATTTCGCATACGATCTCTGTTTCACATGCACAATACATCGTTAGAAATATCTATTCCAGGAATACAAATTTCGAGTGACCAACATCAGTTAAAGATAGATGTTGTTACATGTTTTCCCAAAAACGTCGTTTATGACATCAAAACGACTCTGGAAGTTCAAGGCCCAAAAGGCTTCCAAAAATAGTAAATTGTGCTACAATTAAGGAAACTGCAAAAATGAAAGAAATAATGGTGGGGGTCGTAGTGTAATAGGCGGGTGGCCACTAATATCCACTTGGATCAATCCCCCACCCTTAGGAATCAATGGTCCCTATTGCGTTGAGCTCCTCCATGAGATGAAGAAATTTCTATTGATTCTAGTCCCTGGTGAACCAATTTTCCTGGTGAAGGAGTTGGCTTGCTTTGACAACTTGATATAGCTGGATCCTCTATTGGTGGGTGTTCTTGATCTGTGTGTCCATGATCCAATCATTTGTGGCTTTTTCTATGCAATCTGGGTTTAAATTTTTTGGTGTGAGATGTTCTACCATGTCAGATGTGTCCAATACAGGTGGAAATTAGGGTTGAAGGCGGTCCACATTGAACACTGGGTGAAGACCAAGGAATGGTGGAATAATGAGCTTGGAGGAATTGTGCCCTAAAGCCTTTCTGATGGTGTATGTCCCATATTAGAGCGAGCGAAGCTTGTGGTGGGTCGAACGAGGTGCTCCTTCTACAAATGTAGCCACACTTTGTTGTCCACCTGGAAGTTGTGTGGCACTTGATGCTGATCATGTCGCTGCTTGTTTAGCATTGGCTCTGTCCAATATGTCATGAACCTATTTGCAGATGTGCTTGATGTGCTCAATGAAGTTGTTCACCTTGTCATCTTTAGACTGGACATGATCCGAATCTGCCTGGGTAGCTGCAAATGGCATGGCTATGTCAATGGGACATAGTGGTTGGAATCCCAAGCCCACCTGAGAGGGGCTATGGTTGGTTGAGTTATGGAGAGCCCGGTTATAGCCGTGTTGTACATAGGGAAGGCTCTCGCCCCATGTGTGTGGATTTTTTTAGTTTTACATGCATATAATATGTATGACCATATTTTTTACGACCTCTGCTTGTTCATCAGTTTGGGGTTGGAAATATGTGGACTTAGTGAGGTTTGTGTCCAACATCGACCATAGGCTAGAACAAGATGTACTAAGGAACTTGCTATCCCAATCTGATTTTATGGACTATGGGATCCCAAAGTATACCCACACTTGTTCAAAGAAGAGTTTAGCATTGGCTTCTACTATGATATTATTCTTGCAGGCTACCATAATGGCCATCTTCGAGAATCTATCAATGACCACAAAAACATAGTCATTGCCCTACTTATTAGAAGGAAGGCCCAACATGTGATCCATGGAGATGGATTCCCAAGGTCCACTAGGGGTAGGAAGCGGATTATAGAGGCCTTGCTTCTTGATGGTCAGTTTGGAAATGACGCAGGAAGTGTAGGATCTGATGTACTTCCTCGCATCTTGTCGAAGGTTCTACCAATAGAAATACTTATGTAGTACTACCACTATTTTCCTGGCCTCGAAATGCCCATCGACCCGACTGTAGTGTGCTTCGAAAACCATCTTGGCACGCTCACTTGAAGGAAAAAAAAGGTGTCCCAGGTGACATAGCAGTGCATCCTCGAGGTGAAAATTTGAAACTTGGTTACCCTTCAAGAGAGTCTTGTATGTGTGGCCAAATTATGGATCATTTTTGTAGAGAAGCGACCAGTCGGAAGCCTCTTTCCCACAAGAGTTGAGAATGTTGGTTAGTGCCACGATTGGTGGTAAGCTAAGACAATTTGCAACATTATTGGTGTTTCCCTTATTGTAATTGATGTTCAAATGAAAATTTTGCAGGTATGTGGACCACTTCTAATGGCCATTTTTCTGCAATTTCCCTTGTGTCTGTATAAACTGTAGGCATCATTAGTGTGCGCAGATGATTGTTTCCTTCCCTAAAATGTAATGCTTCTATTCTCACCAAGCCTGCATAAGGGAATGCATATATTTTTCATAAGTGGGATACTTTCATACTTTGCCGTAAAGTGTCACACTATGATATGCCACTGAATGCCCCTATTGAGTAAGAAATGCCCCAATAGCATAGTCAAATACATCTATCTTGATCTAAAATAGTTTTTTCAAGTATGGTAACGTGAGCACTAGTGTAGACTAGAGGTGATGTTTCAACTCTATGAACGCCTTATTTTGAGATTCAAACCAAAATTAATTTTCTTTCGCTCCTCCCTTGCTGACTTGACTCAAAAACCAAGTGATATGAGAGAAACCTAGAACATACCTGTAGGAGAAATTGGCAAGACATAGAAAAATACAGAGCTCTGTTAGAGTGGTTGGGGCTAGCCAATTCCGAATGACTTGGATCTTCACTGGATCCACATGCACCCCTTGCTCATCAATAATGTATCCTAGATACTGAACCTGGGTCACCCCAAAAATTCACTTCTCCAAATTTTCACACAACTTTTCTTTCCACATTGTTTGGAGGAATTTTCGGATGTGGTGGAGGTGCTCTTCCCAAGTCTGGCTCAAGATCATGATGTCATCTAAGTATACCTACACAAATGAGTCGGTGAATGGTGCAAGATGTCGTCCATCAACCTCATGAAGGTTTCGGGAGCATTCTTCAACCTAAAATGCATGATTATCGATTTGAAAAGGCCCTCCTTGGATTTGAAGGTAGTATTCCACACATCGAAGGGTTCGATTGGTACCTGGTGATACCTGGACTTCAAGTTGATCATGCTGAAATATTTAGCCCCCTTGAGTTGGTCCAGAAGGTCATCAATCCATGGGATTAGGTACCTATTCTGGATAATGATCTTTTTCAGTTCCCGATAGTTAATACAAAGTTTCCAAGTCCCATCCTTCTTCTGCACCAACACGATCCGACTCCCAGAAGGAGATGAACTCAGCGGGATGTGACCTTTATGCAAGAGCTCCTAAATCTACCTCTTGATTTCATCATTCTCCAGAATAGAGCGAAGATATATTGTTCCATTGAGAAACGATGCACCTGGGGTCAGATTGATGGATTGCTTGACCTGGCAATGTAGAAGGACCCTTGCAGGTGAGGTGAAGATGTCCTCGTACTCCTCCATGACTTTTTCCATCTGTTTTTGTCGTGCGGAGGAGCCATGTTTAGAGGTCGTGGCCATGTTATTCTTCTTGCAGTGAGGGAAAATCATCATAAAAAATTATTTCCCGGTTTTGGAAATGAGCTTACTCCATTGGTTTGCAGTAACCAAAGAGAATGTGGTAGGCGGTGCTACCTCCAGTATCTTGTACAACTTATTGCCCAAAGTAACAATAAGAGCACAAGGTCTAGACTCATACACAACATGCCGCTTCCACAAGTATGGTTGGCCTAATAATACATCACAAACTTCATAGGAGAAATTTCACATAATACCTCATCCGTGAAGGGTTTGATGACGTAGGGAAGGTGGCACTACTGGCTGACGCAAAGATCTCGAACTTGGTGAAGACACCCAATGGTGACTGAGCGTGGATTTTATGTGGTTGGAAAGCCGAGTCACTTCACAACCTCTACTGAAATGATTTTATTTTGGCTTCCGATGTTCAAAATGAACTACAGCAGGGAACCCTTTACCCACATGTGCGAATGAAAGAGGTGCTTCCCCTCCTCTGGATCATCTAGTTCCTCCTTCTACATCTTCGTGGTGGCAATGGTGTCATTGGGCTCCGCATCGATAATTTTCTTCCCTTTGTCATTCCACTTGTTGGGTTCTAATTCAAAGTCAGAGAATGCATCTAATTCAGAAGCCTTCAAATCAGCCACTAGTGACTATTTCGCCAAACACTCACTTGTATTGTGAGTTGAGCTCTTATGTAACTCACACCACTTTCTCGTGTCCTTCTTTGGCTTCGCAACATTTTTCTTTTCTCGTAGCTTTGGTGGGTTGTCATGGTTCGCCTACCTTGGATTTGTTCTTTGTTCTACGGTTTGGGGGAACCTTTCCCCTGTTTTTGATTTGCAGATCCAAAGTCTCGCTTCTATTTGAATTTCTGCTCAATCTTGGCAACATACTAGTATGATGCACCAAGCAAGGAGATTTCGAGGAACTCCATTTCCTCCTAAATGTATATGTGCAGAAAAATGTGATACTTAAACACCAAATGTTTCATCAAATATTTGATGCCCAACTTTGTGCGTATGGTATGGAGAAAATTCATCAACTCATGCACACCTTGGTCCCTTCGTTGCTACAACGTAGTCCACTATATGTACTTCTCCTCATAGCTCCACATAGGATAATATTTTTCTTTGATGGTGTCTCAAAACGATTCCCAAATGGGTGTGGATGAGAACTAGGAGGGTTACCTCTCGTCCTTTTTCGCACAATAAGTTTCCCACCAATCCTTGACATGGGCGGCGGCTTTGAGGAGTGCAAAAGTAATATTTTCTCGGTTGCAAAATACATGAACCAAAAAATATGATTCTAATAGATTCAACCATATATCTATGAAGTTTGCATCTATTTGGCCCTATAATATGGGAATGTAAAAGTTTACTTGTACCTTAAAAGGAGTGGCCCCTCTAGAGTGGTTGTTGGATGAAGATGCGCCACTGTTGGGCAGCTATTGAAGGATCTACAAAAGGTTATCCATTATCATGTTCCTTTTTTTCTCGAGGGCGTCCTGGAGCAATGTTTTGATAGGATCTCATTCTCCCTAATCTTTCTTTTCCTCTCCGATGTGAGGTTGTCAGGGTTTGTGAGGCTGATCTTGCAAAGGGTCAACCAGATCGAGCCCTAACTCCTTATACCTTGACCTTGTTGGGGACATGCAAAGAAGGATCGTGAAAGAGCAGACCATTCTAATACCACTGATCCGGACTTATGTAGGAACGCAATAAAATACATAAATACACATAAGTACAAATATGTAGTAGAAATAACACTTCATTTCATTAATATCAAATAACTGAAATATGCTTACATACAGAATGGAAATAAACTAGTTAGGGCGACGAAAGCTTATCTATAAGAAGAGATGTGGTTTCTAAAGGCCTCCAAACTGTGTTAAAATGAGGCTCAAGGGCCTTTTTATAATTTAACAACATTGTAAAACCCTAAACATCCAAATACCTAATGCTCGGATATGAAGCTCCAAAACTATGGGCCCCATTTGGGTAAATTGTTACATCAACTTCCCAAGGACGTAACTTTGAAATACAATCTTTGTTTGACATGAAAAATACCTTGTTGGAAATATCTATTAGAAGAATACAACTTTCTAATGACAACATTAGTTAATGATTCATTTTTGTCGTATTTTTCCCAAAAAATGTCGTTTAGGGCCTCATAACGGCTCGAGAAGTTCAGGACCCAAAAAAATGCCAAAAATAATAAATCTTGCTACAATTAAGGAAACTAAAAAACTAAAAGAAAAAAGGTTGGGGGTCCTAGTGGAATAGGAGGGTGGCCACCAATATCCACCTGGATAAATATGAGTGAGAGGGTTTATTTCAATAAGCTTATGGCTAATGGAGCTCACAGAGCTACTAGATTTTATAGCAAAGGCTACAACATTCGAGATTTTTTTTATAGGGTTTTTCTGAAGCTTTATATAACTAAAGGTGAAGCATTTGGAGGAGAATACTAAGAGAAGGAATTATGTGAAATTTGACAATCTTGTGAATTGTAGTTATCCTCATAGGAGACATTTTTTCTCATCCCATAATTATTCCATGAGTCATATAAGTAGAGAACAACTCTCTTCCGTCAACTCTTGGATTGATTCTTAGTTTTTGTTTCCAAGTAGTCGTTAGATCATCGACCTTCCATCCTATTCTTATTTGTCAAACACTTTATTTAAAAACGTTTCTCCTAGCTCTTCTATCATTACAGCTTGGATATCCTCTTCAAATATTTTAGATTTCATTGATGACAACGTGGTTCCCATTTCTTCTGACTTTGCTGAAGGTTTCTCCTCATATCAAACGAGCTCCACAATAGGTAGCACTGCTCATGGCTCCTCTTTAGAGATATACGAATCGATTATGGACATCACTACTCTTGAGTCAGTTAGTATGAAATTTTATGATGTTGTTTCTAACTATCAATGCTCTAGTGCAAGTTCATCGTGTTCTTCCAATCCCTCGACAACTCCTTCCTTCAATGATTCTAATTCTACAATTATCTCTAATACATTTTCTGATTATGTGCTAGTGTCAAGGGTTCTCCATTTGTTCCTTCACTTGGAGTCTTTGACCAAGTAAAGGGTACCTTTTGCTTGGAAAATGACCAATTCTTCGGTTCTGGTTTAACCCTTCTCCATTCCCGCTTATCTACATGTTCTTCATCGTTCATCGTTGAATTTGATTCTTCCCAATCTAACCCCCTCGCTCATTCTCGTGTCCCTTCTTTCCACTCCCTTTCTAACATTAAATTCATTTCTAATGCCTCTTATGATAATAATAATATGAATAATAATAACTTTATTAATCATGATATTAATAATAAACATTTTAATAATAATAATAATAACAATAATTTAACTATAGGCATTTCTATAAATAATAATGTTAATTATAATATATTTTATAACAATAATATTAAATCTAATAAACATAATAATAATCAAAGGTTGAATAAAAATATTAATTTTAAAATTAATCGTGTTTTTAAAAATAATTATAATTTTAATAACCAAGATGATTTAATTACTACAATAATAATTATATTAGTAAGGGTTTGATGTCCCCTTATTTGAATAATAAAAGGGTAATTAATATTTCTAAGTTATGTTTCGATTCCTATTTTTTTCGCTTTTAAAAAAGGGATTAAATTTTTCTTTTTCTCCAAAGAAAATCTCGATCAAGGTTATTATTTATAACATAGAGTTTTTCATCAAGGATGTTGTTGATAATTTGAAAGATGTTATTAGACAGGATTGTGTTGTGCTTCTTAGGAATACTAAACCGTCTAATAGCAACATTAGTAGGTCTGAGTTTGATGCCCTCAAGTCCCTTAATAATAACCCCGACATTGTTGCTCTTAAAGTGGATAAATAAAGAGTTGTGGTTATCGTGTATAAAGATGACTACAAGAGAAGTATGTTAGATCATTTATGTAATAGTTGTAGTTACAGAAAGCTTCAAAAAAACCCTAT
The DNA here is from genome assembly GCA_034641835.2 of Pinus albicaulis. Lineage (NCBI taxonomy): Eukaryota > Viridiplantae > Streptophyta > Pinopsida > Pinales > Pinaceae > Pinus > Pinus albicaulis. Next base: position 82,929 of record JAXQQM020092056.1, read on the forward strand.
AAAAAAAGTCTTGAATGTTGTAGCTTTCGCTATAAAATATAGTAGCTCCATAAGATCCATTAAAGATAAGATTATTGACAACAATCCTCTCACTCCTAGGATTTATGGGCTTCCCAAAATCCATAAACAGCTCACCCCACCACCCTCCCCCCCCTCCCCCCCACCTTAGACCCATTTTCATCACCATTGGTGGCCCAACGTACCTCCTAGCTAAATATTTATCTCAGAAGCTTAAGCCTTTAGTTAGCCTTTTCGATTGTTTTATTAATGATTTATCCTCATTTTTCAATCAGTTAAAAAGTTTAAATTTTGAGCCAAAGGACATCCTTTTCAAGCTTGATGTTATCTCACTCTACACTAATATCCCTATCAATGAAGCGATTGAAGTGATTAAGCATTTCACTGATATGGATAAAGCCAAAGTAGTAGAGATCTACCTCACCTCTACCATTTTTAGCTTTGAAGGTGAGTAATATGAATAAAAAAGGAATATTTCCATGGATTCTCTACTTTCCCCTATTCTCGCCAACCTTTTCATGGAAGATTTCGAATCCAAAGCCTTGGCTTCTGCTCCATTCAATCCTATGCTATCTAAAAGGTTCATTGATTATACCTTAATTAACTGGCCTCATGGTCATGATAATTTTGATTTATTCCTCGAATACCTAATAATCATTCAAGCTCCATTCAATTCACCATGAAAACTTAAATTAATTGCATCCTTCCCTTCCTTGATGTTCTCATCTCCATGAGAAATGATGGCTCTTTCTCTCACAAAGTCTTTCTGAAGAAAAGCCACACAGAGCAATACCGTCACGCTAGGATGCATCATTTTCTGGTTCAAAAGGTTGGTGTTCTCAACACTTTGGCCACTTGTGCTCTTAGGGTATCCGATAAAGATCACTTAGAAGAGGATAAGACGCATCTCCTTAATTTTTTTAAGAATGATAGTTATAATTGGTCCCAAGGTCTCAGATCTTTCTTCAAGGCTAACAAGGTCCTAAATTAAGAAAATATCAAAGAGAGTTGGTTACCAATGTTCAAATTCCCTTTATCCAAGATACCACCGATAATACTTCTTTATTTTTAAGGAAACACGGGATCTATTCCACTTTTAGACCCTTGAAAACTGTTCATAGCTCCCTCAGATCCGTAAAATACCCTATGAATCCAAAAGAATTTAATAATACCAAGTTTGTGTGGGACCTCCTACATTAGTGAAACAGGTCGCTCTATAAATCAAAGGATTCATGAACATGCAACTAATATTAGACATTGTAGGAAATGTTCCTCATCCTTGGCAGAACACGTAAACAAAAGTAAACACCATATTTGTTTTTAATATTCTCTTTTCATTTCAAGAATGGACCACTTACATCACCAGAAGTTTAGGGAGGCTATCAAAATTGAAAAAATATCTATCACGCTAAATAAGGATTATGGGTGTAATATCCCAAGTTCATGTGCGACGCCATACATTGGTGAAACATGTCACTTTATAAATCAAAGTATTCGTGAACATGCAACTGATGTTAGACATTGTATTACACACTCCTCAGCCTTGGAAAAATATGTCGACAAAAATAAACACCATGTTTTTTTTTAATATTCTCTTGTCATTGCAAGGATCAACCACTTCCATCGCCAAATGTTTAGGGAGGCTATAAAAATTGAAAAAATATATATCTCGTTGAATGGGGATGATGGGTGGAATATTGATATTTTCTATATCATGTATTTTTTTCCCTAAGTTAGTGCCCTTCCCCTTCTCTTTTCTTTCTTAATGTTGTTGGTTTTTTTTTCAATGGTATCTCGTCTTATTTTAGTGTCCTTAGTTATAATTATTTTATTCCTATTATTATTATTAATGATATTCACACACACACACAGAAATATATATATATATATATATATATATATATATATATATATATATATATATTTCATAAAATTATTATTATTTATTAATATTAGTCAATATAATAATATTAAACAAAGTAATATTTTTGAGATAAACTCTAAACTTTAATAACATGTTATTATTAGGACTTGATTTAGTAATTTCCAATTTATTTATTTCTTTATTTACTTGTTTGTTTTAAGAATATTAGTAATATATCAAAATAATAATATTATGTCGAAGTAATAATATATATATTTTTTGTAAGCTATGTAGGACCTCTTGATTCATTCATTTTCAAAGTAGGTTACATCCATGAAAGATGTTCAATGGCCTCAAACTGCCCATTAGGAAACCAGGTTTGTTGGCCACCAAAACACATTATAAGCCATCCAAAATCTCAATAACTTAAGTTTTTCATACAAATCCTTATATGGCTCAGTGTCTAGAAACCAATTTTCACATAAGAAGCTATAATATATGGTACTAACCAACATATACATAAGGAATTTAAAAAAGAAAGACAATCATAACTATAATAACAACTAATCATTAGAGGAATCCTTAGCACTAGATCCTAGTAATTGTGACTATGGGAGGCAAGAAATGTTCTTTTTGATGCGGATAAGGTGAACATTCTATTGTTGGATTTGAAATTGGATAACTTGAAATTATTTCTTAATTTCTTGAAACCCTGGATCTGATTTTCAAAATTTAACCGAGGAGGCCTTGATAGCTTTGGACAAAAGAATGTTCATTAGAAAATAATAATGCACAGTCTATTTGTATTGGATGGTGCATCCACGAGTATGTCCATGATTTGGACTGAGAACTCTCTAGTCTTCCACATGCACTTAAAATTTTTCTCGTTGATTGAGTTGAAATTATCATGGTGATATCATTTGTTTGACTTGGGTTGTGGTTCCATAATTATAAGCCTGAACCACCTTCTAGATAATATGAGTGCCCAATCTGCGACCACTTCTCTTCAATGGTCGAGCTGAGGAGGAGCCTCTGTCGCCATGTTTCCCTGTATTACTGCCTCTTCCTCGACCCCCATTACCATACGAGCTAGCATTACGACCAATAGCAGACTTTGTGCGCTCGAACATAGTGTAAACACAAATTATGAGAACCCGATACATATACATTAAAGCAGAGCAAGAAACAAACTTTGTTAGCCTTGATCAAAACATAAATACTAAAAGTCAAAAAGGGTTGCCACCAACTCCATTCAAATCCAGTGTCTAGCACCCCATGCTAAAAAAGGTTGAAATATAGAGGGATTCAAAAATTATACTGACATTTTAGATAATATATATCATAAACTGGCTCCTCAAGCCAAATAATCTTACAATCCACACTATAGACATAATAAATCAAATATAGGGAGTTAAAATTCATTTCCTTGTTCAAGATAAACAAAACATGAATATATCCCTCTATGTCAAGCGTACAGTTCTTCAACATCCAACGATTAATCTGAAATTGAGCATACATTCCCATTCTAGAATAGAATTCCAAAGAAAATAGAAGCTGATATAAAAAAATCACAAACAACAAAAAATAGAACGACATTAACTTTCCAACTTTTCGAACACCCATCTCATTTTCTTCCAAAATTAAAATTCCAGAGAGTGTCAATACAATTTAAGTGGATAGTAGAATGTCAAACAAGTCATGGTCGAAGAGGTACAAGAAAGAAAAGAGAAGCATACCCAACTGCTAGCACCATAAACTAGAGTGGCTTGGTCCTGGCCCTTAAGAAATTCCTCTGACTTGTTCGAGCATGGGTAAATGTAGGAACCCAACGTTTGCGATTTCTCCCAAGTACCAAACTTAATAACACGAAAAATTCATGTAGGAGGTTTTCCACCCTCCCCCTCCCCCCACCCACCCAGCTCGCACATGGAGTTTATGATCTCTGTAACTCGTCCCTTCAACATTTAGCATGACCGTGCTATCAACCATCCCACTAAATTTTTCACACATGCGAGGGCTCATGTGTTGCCACCCTACAACCTTGCCAACAGTCATCTCAATCATAACACAAATCCCAAGAGGAATATTGGTCTGTATTCCACCCCGATTGGTCTGTATATATATAAATATAATAATTACATATTGTTAAAACCTTCTATTAAGACTAGATTTAGGAATTTCTTTTTCTGTTACTTTTCTAAGATATTTTTTGATTAATTTACTAACTCTATAAATTTCATATTAATTAATTTATTATTCTTTTAATATTCATTTTTCTAGTATTTTTGCATCCCTACAGTAAATAATTATTGGTTGGATCAGTACTGTCTTCCATGTCTAGATAATGAACCCACTTAGTGGTTCGAAACATGTCGAAAAAACAAATTGAGATGTGTTTTCATTTTGGAAAATTGAGCGTGTTAATTTGATTCAATATAAACCCCGTACAAGTTTTATTTGATACTACTTTAAACTTTCTCACTTCACAAAATAAACAACTCAAAGCAATATTGAACTACTATACATTTTTCCATTAATCGATGAACATAACCAATTAAAAATCCAATAAATAGGAAATATATCAATTTATATTAAAGGAAACATAGAATGAAAACAACTCCATGACCATAACTTATACTATTAAACTATCCAAATTGATCTTGCACTATGATCTGATCTTAGCATAATGCAAGCGGGATGAAAATATCTGTCTATGTAGTATATCTATATCTCTCAGTAGTATCTAAGCCAACTCTCGTACACATAAGTACTCTCCATATTATTTTATACAATATACACCATGAGCCGATGTCGCTAACCTGTACAGTGACTAAGATGAAAGGATTTAACTTAAAATGATTTCTGCTAGATTATAAAATTAAATACTCTTACTTTAATATTGAATGTGACATGAATGTTACAACATGCATGAGAGAGATGTAAGTTTTTGGTATGTAGAAGTAGAGGAGCCAAGAGAACTTACACTAATTACTGGTGTTTCGGAGGGAGATTTTGGGAGATGGGGAGCATGTGAGGGATGGACAAGCCTTCCATCATGAATAGGATTGTTCGTGTGGTGGTTGAAGGGAGTAGGTATCTACATTTTGTGAGGATTGGGGATTTTAGGATTGAAAGGAGAAGGTGGTTTTTTCTCATCCATAGCAGCAGGAGGTGGATGATGTTTGTTTGGAGTAGGATTTGGGTTTTGATCATGAGGATAATACGGTGGAATCTTGTGGACATGGGGATTTAGCGGAACAACTTGGGCTGGAGTTCTAATGGTATAATGGGGTTTCCTTAGAGGAGAAGGGTGGAGTAAATCCAGAGGGCATGGAGGAAAAGTAGGTGGGTTCATGTGATCTTTATGAACAGGTAGAGGATAACGCTTATCCTATGGTTGTGGAGGTACCAAGGGATTATGCCTAGGAAAAGGCTTATCATTTTGGTGGAAATGAGGCCTGGAAAATGGAGAATGTGTTTCAAAGTAAGCATATGAACATATTATAAATAAAATGATGAGGAGCAAAAAAGGAGGACGATGATGTATAGTCCTCACCATCTCGATGAAACCAGTTAAAATAAAAGTGATTAGAATGTAACGGAATGATATGGAAGGGATAGTTGAGTTGAGGGTTTATAAGGTGAGGAGATGATCATGGTTGTTTAAGGGAAACAAATATTTACTGTGTTATTTTTCCATTAATGTTTTAGGTTGTATATTTCCATTATTATATTTAAACAAATATATTTTCTAACAATGGAAATATATAGCCCTAGGAATTTTATTTTGGAAAATTAATCTCAACCACCCCAATTATTAAACTTACAACAAGCATACATGTGATACATGTGTAAATCAACCATGTAGATATTTTTCAAGTTATCTCGACCACCGTAGTTATTAAACTTACAACAACCATACATATGATACATGTGTAAATAAACCAAGTAGATATTTTGCAAGTTCCATATTTTGTTTGTAGACTGAAGAAAAAGGCTTAAATGCAGTTTTGACCACGAGTACAAATTACCCATTCAACAACACATCAGATAATTAAAGTCAAAAGGGAATTTAATACATATTTGGTAAAAAATTATGGTGAGACATTAATTTCACAACTAATATATGTACTCACATAGAAAACATTTTTGTACAATCACCCATCTTGTCTCTTAATATTTGTGTTGTCATGTTTTAAAAATATTAAAATGTATGTTTTGAACAAATATATGCATGTAGAAATATTTTGTTTCATGTCTTTTAATATTTGTGTTGTCTCTTAATATTTTAATAGTTTCGTATTAGTGGAAGTTAACCATCATCATCATCACCATCATTAAAATATTAAAATGTATGTTTTGAACAAAGATAAGCATGTAGAAATATTTTGTATCATGTCTCTTAATATTTTTGTTTTCTCAGTGGACATTAACCATCATCATCATCATCATCATCATTAAAATATTAAAATGTATGTTTTGAATAAAGATATGCTTGTAGAAATATTTTGTATAGTGGGGGATGTAAGTCTGAGAGGTCAAGAGGAGAAAATTGTGGAGCATTTTGTGGTGGACTTGTGAAAACAAACAGTTACTTTTTTAGTGAAGTGTAAATCTCCATAACAACTTTGGTTTTACTTAGTGAAGGAGACCCAACCTCCATATGAATGTATTTCATGTATTCTAAATTATAACCCATTGTTTTGTTATGTTTCTCCCACTTAATCTATTTTACTCTTTTAACTGCACCTAAAGTTTATGAGCTTTTATTTTTGTTTTGTTGTGGAAGTCAATTTTGTGTTTCAATCTCAACAACTATAGTATTAGGCCAACATCAAGAACACATAATTTTATAAATTTAAGTGAAATTTATGAGCAAAATGAAGTTGATAGTAGCACTGGTATGAATTCCTTACTTGCATTGTTTTGTCACATAGATGACCCAATCAATTTTGAGGATCAAGTCAAAGTGGAAAAATGGATTGAAATAATGGATGAAGAAATAGGAGCAATAGAAAAGAATGACACATGGGAGTTAGTGGACCTTCCACAAGGAAAATAAGTCATTGGAGTGAAGTGGGTCTATAAGACGAAGAGCAACGTTGAAGGAAAGATTCAAGGCATAAAGCAAGGCTAGTTGTCAAAGGATACAAGCAGCAACATGGAAGATATTACATGGATACATTTGCCCCAATCGCAAGGGTGGAGATAATGCGTACAATGTTGTCAATTTTCGCACAACATAAAATGAAAGTGTATCAAATGGGCGTAAAATCATAATTCTTGAATGGAGTGTTGAAAGAGGAAGTATATGTTGCGCAACCACCTCATTATTATATAGAAGGCAAAGAAGACAAGGTGTCTAGGTTGAGGAAAGTTCTTTATGCGTTGAAGCAACCACCACATACATGGTATAGTAGGATAGATGCTTACTTGATGGAAAATAGCTTCAACAAATGTGACGGTGAGCCTATACTCTACAACAAAGAGGGTGATGGTAAGCTTCTTATTATTGTTCTATATGAAGGTGATTTGATTTTTATAGGGAGTGGTGATTTAATCATTATTGATTTCAAAGAAGTCATGAAAAGTGAGTTTGAAATGACTGACTTGGGGTTGTTACGGTATTTTTTGGGCATAGAAGTGAAGAAAACATAAAATGGTATTTTTATTTCCCAAGCAAAGTATGTAGTAGAGATTTTAGAGAGGTTTAACATGAATAAAATCAAGCACACACCAAATCCAACTGTTGTGGGGTTGAAGTTGAGCAAAGAAGATTGCAGTAGCAATATCAATTCCACATTATATAAAATTATGGTAGAAAACATAATGTATTTGACTGCAACTAGGCAGCCTGATATAATGTATGTAGTGTGTTTGATGTCAAGGTTCATGGAGACACCCAAAGAGACACATTGAAAAGAAATAAAAATGATTTTAAAGTATGTCAATGGGATAAAGGAATATGGTATTTTGTACACTGCAACAAATTATTTTAGGCTCATTAGTTACACTTACAGTGACTGGACATGAATTCTTGATGATAGAAAGAGCACGTGAGGATATTTTTTTCATTTAGGTTTAGGAGCCATTTCATGGGCATCCAAGAAGCATTCGATAGTGTCATTGTCAACAACAAAAGTTGAATATCCCAACGCAACAACAACATCGTGTCAAGCAGTTGAGAACAACCACTATTTTCCGCAACAACAATTCTGCAATTGAAATATAAAAAAATTATGTTTTTCACAAGAGGACCAAGCACATTGAGACTAAATATCATTTTCTAAGAGAATTGGCTAACAATGGTGAAATTGTGTTGCAACATTGCAAGTCACAAGAATAATTTGCATACATCTTAGAAAACCATTGGTAGGTGATTTTTTTTTTAATCTCAGATATTGTTTTGAGAATTTTCAATGGCGCCACTTGTGATTAAGGTGGAGTGTTGGAAAATTAATATCAACCACAATAATTATCAAACTAAAAACAACCATACTTGTGATACACTTGTAAATCAATGAAGAAAATATTTTGTAGGTTACATATTTTGTTTGTAGGCTAAAGGACATGACTTAAATGAAGTTATGAACATGAATACAAATTACCCATTCAGCAACAAATTAAACAATTAAAGTTAAAAACAGAGTTGGTAAAATATGTGTGTTTTCATGTATTAAAATATTAAAATGTATGTTTTGAACGAAGATATGCTGGTAGAAGTATTTTGTATAGTGGTGGATGTAAGAGGTCAAGAGGAGAAAATTGTGGACCATTTTGTGGTGGACACATGAAAACAAACACTTACTGAATTTTGGAGACAGTGACTCCGCAACAACTCCTCGTAAAGTGTAAATCCCAGTAATAACTTTGTTTTTACTTAATGAAAAAGTAGCCACCTCCATATAAATATATTTCACATATTCAAAATTATAATCCAAAATTTTATTATTTCACTCCAACTTACTTTATTTTACTCTATTTAACTGAACCTAAAATTTTTGAATTTTTAATTATTTTTAGTTTTAATCTCCACAACCATAATCTTAGTCTTGAGGAAGATCTCTCCGCCTCATCTTTCATTTGCATTAATCGATCAATGACACCATACATCTTGGTTGTCGTTGTTTGACAATATAATCCCTGGGTTCGGGGATCATGTGTCATGTGGGCCGTCAGCATAAAGAAAGAAATACCACTTCATGTGTCAACTTCGGCAACGCGTTGTATGCGATCGTTTTTCAGGTTCGTGTTCACAAGAGAAAATAATACTTTTAGTAATTGATGACGTATTCTATTTACTAACTGTACTTGGTGGTGGGGACGTTCCTGCTTCTCTTTCCCTGACTTCACCTTACATAACTTCCAGGGCGACCGAATCGACGTTTGTCCATAAAATGGTGTTGTCTACTAACCGGAAAAATTGCACGACCTTAAAATTCACCGAAATCTGGTCCGTGCAGCGTAGGTTTAACTGTGGAGTCAGATGATTTTCATCCAATCTACTCAGGATCAAATCTCAGTGGAGACGTATGCTTGTTGTGTCTTGGCTAGAAGAGCATAAGTTTTATAGCTATTGTGTGCCCCTTGCAGGCTGTTGCACCTAGCCTAGATTTATAGTGACAGCCAGTTGGATTTGATCCTAGGCCTTGTTCAAGAAACTCTCACCAATTACCAATTACCCTAGATAATTTAAAAAAAAAAAAAAAAATCACCTAAATCTGGCCAATTTTTTCTCAACCTCAACAGGTTTGATATTAAGAGTGATTAAATATTATTTTTAATTAAGATTTTAATTTTTATAAAAAATTTTGGAAAATTCAAAATCTTGAAATTTGACAGATTTCTCAAAATTTTATTAATTTCATTAAAATCGTATAAAAAATTATATTATTTTATACACAAATTTAAAACTAGGCCTCCTACTTTTTAGATTATTTAATGAGTTAAGGAATTACAAAATTTGTGAGCGCGCAGAAAAAGTGTATTTGATTTCAAGAACCTGTGACGAAAAGGGGTTTTCTTTCTGTTATTTTATCGTATCAAATAGAATTTTCACCAGCCAATGTCTATTTTAACTTCTTTCATGCAATGTTGCGCTCTCTTTGAAAGACAACTTAGATGGTGTCATCAGGCTTCTTCATGTTTGTCCCTTGCGTACTCTTATAGTCTCACAGACAAGCCTTAAATAAATAAATAAAAACCCTTAAACTTACTTGCCACAAACAAAATCCAAGTAACGTTGGCATCTGGTTTTGATCCATAGGGCTATCTAATTCTAATCATTATGGATGACTCAACTCGTTTAAAATGAATTGGGATTTTTAATATGTGTGATAATTTAGCTGTCTAAAATAAATTAAATATTTTTTATTTTGTATTTATGGTATTGATTCTAGCTATTATCACTATAATTTTTAGATATTTATATATATCTTTTCTCTACATATAATTTTATCAATCTAAAAGTTTAAATTTTAAATCTCATATTTTACATAAAATTTGATAATATAACTAATCAATTGAACTTCTCTCAAAAGCATAAGTAATTAATTATATTTATGATATTATGTTTCAATTCCATTTTAAAATAACATTGATTTTAACATTAAAATGAACAATGATTTTAAATTAATATAGGTGATATTTCTTTATATATTTGTCTTTAATATATTATTGTATTATTTTAGGTACTTAGAAACCAGTAAAAGTTTTGATTTATAAAATATAGAAAAGTAGTAAAAAATATAGAAAAATTGAAATTGTTTAACTATATATAAATAATCATTTTTCTTACTGATTGAAACCTATGCGTTTGAACGAAGAAAAATATGTTTCTGCTTAGACATCAAAGATATATACATAAATCATTTGAAAATATACGCATCATCCACCATCACCGAAGTAAGAGGAAGAAGCAAAATGACCATAATACGTGTGAACAGCTTATTAATTATATCAATTGCTTTCATTAACGATACCGCTCTGACTATAAACTCTTTAACGTATTAATTTATTATTATTCCAGGTATAAAATCTTCATAAAAGTAATTTGATAATAGTGCCCTTCACACTTTATAAACATGCATGTGTTAATATTACCAAGTCTAAACCCTCACAGGTTTTATTTGATACTAATTTAACCGGTCACACTTCACACAATAAAAGATTTACATCAACTCAAAGGAACATCAAACTACTATATAATTCACCACAAATCGACGAACAAACACAATTAAAAATCCAATTTATATAAAAAAACTAAAAACGGGACGATGACAACGGAGTGACCATCACTTATGCTATTTAAACTATTCAAACTATACAGATCTTGCACTGTGATCGTAGCATAGAGCAAGAGGGATGACAAGATCTGGCTATGCAATATATCTATATGTCTTAGTTGCTAGTGTTCGAGCCGACTCTCCTGCACATGCGTACTCTCCATATTATTCTATATAATATAAACGCCCCGTCTCTGCCACCATCCTACAATGCAATGAACCAGAGGAAACGATTTAACTTGAAGGGATTTCCACTAGATTATAAATTAAAATATTGTTACCTGAATATTGCCTACGACATGAATCTTACGGTATGAACGAGAGAGATTTAAGTGTTTGGTATGCAGATGTAGAGGAGCCAAGAGAACTTACGCTAATTAGTGGTTTTTGGGAGGAGGCACCGCATAGCTGTCACCGTGGCGATCATGAGGGGGTGGAGATTTGTGAAGATGGGGAGAGTGTGAGGGATGGACAGGCCTTGCATCATGAATAGGCTTGTTCGTGTGGTGGTTGAAGGTAGTAGGTATCTGCATCTTGTGAGGCTTCGGGATTTTGGGATTGAGAGGAGAACGTGGTCTGTGTTCATCCATAGGAGTGGGAGGTGGCTGATGTTTGTTTGGAGTGGGCTTTGGGTTCTGATCATGAGGAGCAGACGGCGGCATCACGTGGCCATGGGCATTTAGTGGTACAACTCGGGGTGGAGGTCTAATGGGATAATGGGGTTTCCCTGGAGGTGAAGGGTAGGGTTTGGAAATCAGTGGTCGGGGGTGGGGGAAATCCAGAGGGTGTGGAGGAAAAGTAGGTGGCTTCATGTGATCTTGGGGAGGTTTATGATCAGGGAAAGGAGAAGGATTCTCGTGTGGTTGTGGGGGTACTGAGGGATTAGGCCTTGGCAAAGGCTTATCATTGGGATGGAAAGGCGGCCTGGCAGATGGAGATTGTGGATCAGAGTAAGCATATGAGAAAATTATAGAGAGAACGATGAGGAGCAGGAAAGGAGGACGATGGTGAAGAGTCCCTGCCATCTCAACGAAATCCAATCGAAATGCAAGCGATTTGAATGGAGAGGAATGGGAACGAAGAGTGGAGTTTAGGGTTTATGTAGACAGGACAACCGCCTTTTAGGGTAAGGAGGTGGTGGAGATGATGAGATGATAATGGTTGTCTGACAATACAATCCACCGGTCCGGTAATCATGTACGATGTGGGCCATCGGTGTTTAGAAAGGAACAGCTTCAGTGTACCTTCTGCAATACGTTGTAGGCGCCCGTTTTTTCTGGTTTGTGTTCACAACCGAAAGGATTAGTTTCATACTTTTCATTTGGAATAGATGGTTATATCTAAAATTTATATTGATCAAATTTCTGCAGGTTCGAGGATGAACCGATTTCCTGATTACCGCTTTGTCTTTATTAACTATATATGATGCTGGGGACGATCTGCTTCTCCTTCCCTGAATTTACGTTACTGAGCGAAGGATGACGCGGAAGAAGTATATTTTTCCTCGACAGTGTAGTATACAGGTCAGCGTTTACAGCGACCGACGTTTGTTAATAAAATATTCGTGCTTTTTTCATGTATAAGTCAAAAGAGAAGTGGAGACGATGTGTTATGTCAACATTGTTTAAGATAAAGGAATATTACAAAATTTATGAGCGCGCCGAAAAGTGGATTCGATTTCAAGGACCTATGAACAAAGACAATTTTTTTTTTTTCCGTGTTATTCTATCATATCAAGTAGACTTTTGAAGAAGCAAAGTCTAATTAAAACTTCTTTCATGCACTTTTTCCTCTTTTTGAAAAAACCGTTTACATGGTGTTATCAAGCTTATTTATATTTGCCCCTTGTTGTGGCCGGTTCTTATACAAAAGAAACTGTAGAACTTTTAAAATACAGGAAATTTACTTAAGATCCAACAAAGTAGTATAACTCTAGTTTGTAGTTCAAATATAAGAAGGAATCAGCGTCTAGAGTTAGATGACAAATCCGAAACTAAAACCTTTAAAATACAGGAAATTTACTTAAGATCCAACAGAGGAGCATAACTCTAGTTTGTAGTTCAATGCAAGAATGAACCAGCGTCAAGAGCTAGATGAGAAATCCGAAACTAAGAACCAAGAGATAAATCCTTCAACTTTTTGAGTTTTGGGGATAAAAAGTTTTAAAATGGGAAGTTTTAACACGTCTAAAATTATCAGAATAGATAAAAATTAATGACATGATGCATTTAGATATAAATAAAAGATCTCTTAATTTGTTATCTTAATTTAACTTCTTTCCTTTAGGCTATATAGAAATTGGTTAAGTGTTATATGTGATCATCCTTTTTGGATAAGTTCCATTGAATTGAATAGTATTAATAATTTTTTAAAGTAAAATGTTACATCATATAAGATATATTAATTAAATGATATCAATTAGTGATCAGACTATGAGTAGTTAGTGTCTTTGGTCCAGAAAAGTTATTTAAAGAGATCGCAGACTATGAGATGTTTGTTTTCTATTGTGTATTTCGACATATGCTCAATGGAAAGTCACCTTAGCAAAGGAAGCAAGTGAACATTGTATTTTTCTTCACATGTTCAATACAAATATCTTTATAGAGTTTATCTTATTGGTTGTTCTTTCCATTTAATCTATAATTATATTCTTTGTATATTTCCATTTCTATTATCAAGGATTAAGGAATTCTATATGTGGTATTGGAGTTCTTTCTTTAGCAGGGAGACCTCCAAATTTTTGGAATTTTTTTTTTTGGTTAGAGAAGTGTTCCAACTTCTTCAAATAAAATAAAAATCATTTGCTTGATGGGTAAAACTATGGTTGGGAACAATACACACATTTTGGGAACCCTTCTAAACCCTATTGGAACCCGTTTGAGTAGTATCATCTTAGAAAACACTAGCATATCGATTACCTAGGTATATCTAAAACCAACTATAAATCAACAAATTGGTCATCTTGTTGCTATAGTACATTGAGGACAATGTTTGGGATATTTCTCTCTAGAACCTAAGTAGTTAGGTCATACGACTAAGTCAATGGTTGATCCTCCTTAGTTATTTCCCTAATATTTTGGGTTTAGTATTACTATTGGACCTCACAATTATATCAAAGAGTTCAATATTACTATTGGACCTCACAAGTATATCAAAGAGGTATAACACTTTTTCACACTTCTTTGTCTTTAGAACCCTACAAACCCTAAGCTTCTAGTGAGTCAGTGAAATTCTTAAATCTCAATATCCAAAAAGAATTTGAGTATTCTATTACCATAGTAAGAATCAACCATCAGAAATAAGTATAAACGATTAGTACTTAAAAGAAAATTCTAGGTCCCGCTCACACCATTGTAGGATACCTATCTCAAAAGATTACATAAGTCATGTTAATTATAGTGGTATATCTCTTAAATAACACTTTTTGGGTGAGCGCATAATATAGTGATTTGGGGTAATACAGTAATTTGGGGTATATCTAAGAAAGATCCTCTCATGCTATTGGTTGTAGTGAGATAAGTGGAGAATAACAAGTTTCCAGAAAATATATAGTGGTCCCATGGTTGAAACTCATAACATGGCCAACTTGATGAAATAATAACAGGCCCCACCATCTCAGTACCAATAAAGAGATAACATGTTGAGTTCCTATAACTAAAATATAAGATGGTTTACATTGAGTCTACACTCAAGTAGATAAGGGAAAGAATGAGCCAACAAGGAAGCATCTTGAAAGCATTAGTTGGATGCATAAAGACATGACAAGAGGTATACATGTGTGGTTTAGGACATAAATTGACTGTTAATGATATAAATGAGGAATGTAAATAGGATAAAAAGGTAGGTAAATATATGAAAGTTTAGCTCCCAAGATCTCCCCCCAAAGAATGTTTCTATATGCCCTCATGTAGCTCTTCGCCTATGCAAGTCTAGGTTAGAGCTGTTGTGATCAACATGAAGCTGAGCAAGATCATGTTTCCTAGCCATTTCTGTTCCTGGAGGTTTATAGCCATATGTTATAAGGAATTCCTTCCACCAATCATTATTCACATTGTAGGCTGGAGTGTACTAATATGCTACGAGTCAGATAATGGGAAACTAGAATCTAAAACCCATCTAGCAGACCCCACAAGTGTCTATGCAAGAAATGTAACGTGGTATCCTTTCTAATGCCCGTGAAAAATTAGGAGCCCAAAAAGGTTCTCGTATCCCCACAGCTGATAATGACAGCATCTACCTTTTCTGGCAATTGTTCCAAGCCTCATCTTGACAAGTGACCACCTGTTTTGTGCACAAATTAGTGCACCACTTCTCGGTTGCTAACATATATGCCTTTCATCCCTCAAGCTTCAAAAAGGTAGCATGCTTGTTATAAATATTGACAGACTCACTATTTTCCCTTTGAAGGACAAGTGACTTAGTAGCTTTATTTTCTTCAAATGTGTCGAAGGCTTTCTTCCATTTAACCTAATTGATTGTATAGGAATTAAACACTCTTAATTGAACATATCCTACAAAAAGAGCTGGGTTGAATGCCTGATCATCAATTAGGAAGTAATCTTGCATATATAGTTCGCACATCAAGTGTTGATTCAAAACATCATGAATTCTCAAGGTACACAAAAACTGTATAGGATCTTGTATCTCATGGTTGACCTCATGAAAAATATTTTCCAAACAAAAGAAAAGACATTTTTCATGGAGAAACAGAGCATAGTTGTGAGAAGGGGGTCGGCAAGCCATTACCTATTGTCACAGGGGCTTCACTGTGGGAGAAGTACCATAGCACATGGGATCACATTGGGGGATATATAATGAGGAAAAAAATGACATAATATATTGGAGGATATATAGGAGGTGAAGGGTTTTTATATTGGCATGTATAAAAAATTCAGCTCAAAGTTAATGAAAAATTATAAGGGGTAAAAAAAATGTTAATGAAAAAATAGATACCTACTATATATGGTGAAAGTACGGGTTTTTAAAATTGGGAAGATGTATTGGGTTTATATTGGTAGGGGATTAAATGATGTGTTTTTTAGAGGTATTTTCCAATATATAATCAAATTAAGGGTATTTTTTAATATGCTATGATCGCACGTGATATGTTATAGGTTAATTAAGTGAAGCCCCTGTGCCTATTGTACCAAAGTGAACATCTCTTCCTTATCAACCTTCAGTATTCACACCTGCTCTTCCAAGTCCTCGTCTTCTTCTATTATTTCTCCCACATTTGTCTCTCTCTGTTCATCTAGTCTATGTATCCAGTGATGGTCTGCGCAACCTATTTTCGAATCCTTTTCACTTATTCCTAGTGGTTTTTCAAAGTGATTGTCCCTTGTTGAAGACAAGACGCAACAACCTGCCACATCTGAATTTCTGCAGCCAAAAAGAATTCTCGAGCCTCAAATAAATATTCAATGAGATCAGTTTGTGTGGCGACATAAATTGTAGGGTTACTCTCTTTCTAAACTGCTGATGAAATGGCTCCAGCCCTAGATTTTGCAATGTTTTTCCTGTATCTCCTTGATTTCTTCTCTAAGCACAATACCCTTTTTCTCAATTTAATATTTTCTATTTTTGATTGCATGATTTCATTAAATTGGGACTGGTGCCTTTCTTTATGAGGGGGAAGCCTTTTTGCACATTGTTCAATCATTTCTTATTTGATAGTGACTTCCTCTACTGGTCCTTTACTTGGTGTGGGATTTGGTGGATTATTGTCAAAAAATGTGTCGATTGACTCCTCCTTTAGGCTAAATTATTTGATTTTTTTCTCCATTTGGAGAGTGACACCTTCAATATCTTTCTCAAGTCTTGCGACCTCTTCATTTCCTTCCTCAGGTCTTACGACCTCTTCATTTCCCCTTACTGGCTCGGGAATCACTGTAGTAGGAAGTGTTGTGTCGCTAACATCTTTCCATATTAATTAATTTCTAATGAAATCTAGGTTTCATGAGAAGGATCGACCACAAATTCAATTATTATAGTTTTTTTTCAATTCTCAGATGATCCAAATATAGAATCGAGAAGAGCTTTGGTTGTTTATGGTTGGATTATTTGACAACCCAAATCAACGATTGGGATACGAAAATTTTTTCAATATGAGGTACCTTTAGATTCAAGATTTTGAACATGTAATAAATGTATATATATGTATTGTTAATGTAGATATGGTATCCTTTGGTATAAAGTTTTAAATATGAAAAATATGTTGGAGTTTGATATCTTACAATTTTTTGAACAAACATTTTGGTGGATGAGCATTGCCTCTAGGCTACCTCAACAAGTTTTGTCATCATCACCATTGTTGATTCTCAGGTCATGCCATTGTAGACTTAACACTTAAACAACCTAAAATTGATGGTAAACATGCGAATGTGAAAAAGGAATATACTAAAATATTAGAATTTTTTTGGTATATGATGTGGATCATTTTGACATGTTCCTGTTGTTTGAAATAGTGTTCACGAACAATGTCTAACTTGTTTTCTATTTTGACATATTTCATTGAAGTAAAAAAACAAATTATTTTGGATAAAATAGGTTGTTAATATTGGGATTCATCTTTCAAATTTATTTAAAATATTTTAATAAATCAAATAAATTTAAAGCCAATTTTATAATATAAATACTATTTGGTTAAGTCACCAAGCTCACAATTCATGTTTATTATGACAAACTGAAGGGCAAATAAGTATGCCCACCATGTATAGCATACAACATGTGTCAATTGATAGGTAAGTTGGGAAAGTTTATGCAAATAATATTTGCATTTTTTTTAATAATCAATTCATTGTCTCAAAAATAACTCTACTTACATTAAGATCAACTAATACCTTGCAAATGACCTTAATATTTCATATACCAATACATAAATTTTTGAGGTCTAAAATGAGCCTCCTAAGGAAAATTATAAAATAATAGTGGAAATAATAAAATAAGATTAGATTACATCATCAAATTTTGGGGTGAAAAAAAGAAGAAAACTATTTTTTTCAACTTATCATCATACAAATTTCACTCAAATTTTAAGTGGGAGCACTAATTGGATGCAGAATATAATTTCACTGCTAAGGAATACTCATGTTGAATAAATTTTATGGTTCTTTCTACACCAAAAATGAGAAATACACGAAAAAACATGATTTCAATCACGTTTTTCATGTATTTTTCAGCTTTCGTGTAGTGGCCTCCATCGAAAGTATTCAACATGCTTACTCCTTGGATACAAAATTAAATTTTTCATTCAACGAGTTCTTCTGCTTGAAATTTTAGTGAAATCGTAGAGAGATAAGTTCAAAATACATGTTAAAATAAGTAGATTTTATTTTTATTTTTAATTTTTAATCATTTTACCTTTTTACTCCAAAAATGGTGAATCATCCCCATGGTTGACATCATCATATTCAATTCTATTGGTTCTTATAAATTGAATTTTGTTTGTACAATTTTTTTCAGGGACCCATTTTTTACCTCAAAATTTCTATAATGCAAAGCTATCGTCCATGAGAATATTTTTTCTTTGGTTGTTTTCAATTATGCAGAAATCACCAATAGGCCAAGGTTCCATGGGGAGTCCGAGAATTTTTATCGATACGGGGTGTCTGTCATGGTCTCATGCCTAGCATAACCTTGTCGTAAATCTCTCTCACATCTAATTGGATGAGCATACATTGAATCTTTTGAAAAGAGGTCTTAATTTTTATATCACTCCTCATTGTAATCCTATTAAAGATATACTTTTCTACATATATTATGGTGTCAAAGAACTTCTTGACAACACTAAGGATCTCATAAGACAAGATTGTTCCATTATCCCAAGGAATTTTGAACCACCAAAAATAGATATCAGTAAACATGAATAACTTGAGCTAAAATCCCTAAACAATGATCATGAATATAAAATATTACAATGAAAAAATTCTCGATCATCTCCTTAATAGTGGATGCTACAAAAATTTAAATAAAAATCCTTTAAATAAAATCACTAAAGAAGTTTTTAACTTAATTAAGGCTAGCAATGAACACGACAGGAAGAAAGTCATAGAAATAAATCCTTACACTCCCATTATCTATGGTGCAGCTAATATACACAAAGAGGATATACCTCTTAGACCTATAGTAAATGCTATTCTTGGACGTACATATCATCTTGCTAAACACCTGGCCAAAAAACTAAAACCTCCGGTTGGAAAAATTGATTCTTTTGCTAAAGACTCTACATATTTTGTCAATGAAATTAAAAACATCAAAATTGATCAAAATGACATGTTGGTTAGATTTGATGTTACTTCAATTTACACCAATATCCCCATTGATTAAGCCATGAATGTGGTTGGAAAGTTAATTGATCCTGAAACATCTAAACTCATTGAAATTTTCCTAAGGTCTACTTTCTTCAGTTTCACGAACAAACATGTGGTGTCACCATCGACTCTCATTTATCCCTTATCATTGCCAATTTATTTATGGAAGACTTCGAAACCAAAGCCTTGAATTCCACACCCCTAAAACCTAAGTGGTGGAAGAGATTTTTCGATGACACCTTCATCATCTTGCCTCATGGACATGATAAATCTATCTAATTCAATCAAATTTACCATGGAAATTGAATTCAATGGTAGCCTACCTTTTCTAGATATTCTCCTATCTTGTATCTTTGATGGAACCTTATCCAATAAAGTTTACAGGAAACAAACTCATACCAAGCAATAGCTCCATGCTACCTCCCACCATAATCCCAACCAAAAACATGGAGTCCTTAACACCTTGGAAACTAGAGCTATAAGAATATCTGACGAAGTGCATGGAAATGGAAAAAACACTCCTAATAAAAGTATTCTTAAAAAATGGGTACAATAAAAATATAGCTTTTAATGCTCTTTGTAAATCCAACAAACTTTAAAATAAAAATACAAATAAAAATTTGTACAACGTTGTTGGGAAAGTTAACTTACCATGCATTCTGGAAACCACTAATAAGCTTTCCTATATCCTAAGAAAGAATAACATTATGGCCTCTTTCAAACCTATGAACACCATTCTTAGTCACCTTAAATCCTTTAAACATTCCCTTGACCCTAAATTCCAAAAATGGGTTTATCTAATCTCATGCTCTTGTGGTAAACCATGTATTTGGGAAAATGGATGTTCCATCAAAATGAGGATCCATTAGCACTCTGCTAACAGAAAGGGAAATCGTTCCAAATCATCTTCTCTAGTTGAACATTCCAATAACACTAAATATAATAACTGCATCGAGAACTCCTGCATCATAGCTAAAATTGACCACTATTTTCATAAAAAATTTAGAGAGGCTGTAGAAATAAGAAATATCCTAATAACCTCCAAAAATATGAATGGCAAAGCATAAGTGAGAATTGGATTCCTACATTTTCCTCAAAAATAACCCCTTTCTTCTCATTTTTTCAACAACCAATTTATTTTACTTAATACTTAATAATTAATATATTCATTCCAACCTCATATATAATAAAATAAAATAAAATTATTTAATTACAATATTACATATCAAAATAATACAATTAATATAAAAGTTATTTTATTATTATGAACAATATTTTGAATTATAATAATATTATCATTCTAAAATTAATTTTATCACTTACTAATAATCATAATACCATTATATCATATTATAATAACATTATTAATATTATCAAAATATTATTATAAACAAAACATTAAATATATTTTAATAAATTCAAAATCTACTTTAATTAAATCTAAATCTACATTAATAACTCGAATTAAATCACATAGTAATTATTAATTTAAATAAGTTTAAACATTACTTAAAAAAAAAAAAACGGTTTTACCAGTCAAACCTTGCTTGTTACTTTCAATCCATTACCTATTTACTGGATATCCTTGGGATCACTCTTTCACATCTTACTTCCTGATAATCAACCATAGCATCTGGTTTGAAACGTCTATTATAAATGTTTTATGAGTGTGATGGATATGGAAACCAAATTACAATAAAAAAGTGTGAGAGGGTTTTATAGACAAATAAGACTATCCATAAACCAAACTTCATTTGATATAGAAACTACATATTATTCCTTGCAAAAGACAAAACCAATGCATCCATCTTGTTACTATGTGAGATGCTAATATATAACCTCAATTTGAACCTCTACTCTACTTCATCTATCTCATAAGTTAGTTCATCCCAAGAGGGTTTCACTGAGGGAGAAATACCATACCACGTGGGTTCATATTGGGGGTATATTTTGATGAAAAGATGATATAATATATTGGGTGATATATGGGGGGTAAAGGGTCTTTATACTGGGAGGTATAAAAAATGGAGCTCAAAGGTAATGAAAATTATAAATGGGTATAAAAATGTTAATGAAAAAATGGATACCTACAATATCTAGTGAAAGTAGGGGTTTTTTAAATTGGGAAGGTGTATTGGGTCCATATTGGTGGGGGTTAAATAATGTGATTTTTAAAATTATTCTGCAACATGTAGTTAAATTAGAGTATTGTTTAGTATGACATGAATGCATGTGATATGCTAAATGTTCATTAAGTGAAGCCCCCGTGGTCTATACCCACCCTCTTGCCAATAAAATTTTGTGCCAAATGGAATATTGAAAGGCCAAATATTTGGTTGACTAAAATATATTCCCCCAAAACTAAGAATACATCCTTCCTTGACTTCCAATGATTTTACATCATTTCCTGTTCTAATGAACCCAAAAAATTCCTTAGAGGCCAAGCAAACCAATTGTTTCTTCTACACTTCTTCAATGTCACGTTTCATCATTGGGTATAGAGGGTTCAAGCAACAACAGTGTTTGTTTTTCTAATTATTAATTTTCAAATTAGCGAAATGAGTTGAAGACAATACACCCATACCCATGGTCTATTTATGATATTCCTTATAATTTTCAAAAACATGAAAATATCATCATTGTTATCATTTATCATACCATTCCACCAGATCAAAAAATACTTATGTTCACATACTCTAAATTATATAAAAATATAGTTAATCATATGAAATATCATGTTATCTACACACCCTATTTGATAAATATTTTATAACTTAATCACATACAAAATAAACAAACTTGATGTCTCTTTAAACAACATATCATTATCATTTGTTTCAACATTTCCTTTCCTGAGGGTATGCTAGTTGAAATAATAAGTGAACGTCCTTCATGCCCTTTCACTTCAAGAAAATGTGTGGAGGGTAAAATGAAAAATTATGAAACCTTTCATATAATAATGAGAGGACATATTCTCCATCTGTCGAGTACAATAAATTCGGGATAGAAACGTAAATAAGTATTCCAGAATGATGATTTTATTCAACAATAAAATGATAACCAATTCCTTTGAAAATCGTTTGATTAACGAAAAGTGCGCTTCACCAAGAAATCATTGATCGGGCCACTACAGTCCACGTATAGTTCTGGTTTTCTCACAAAGTACTATGGATAAGCGAAGTTGGTGAATGATAATTTAAAGCGATGGATTAATGACAATATTTTATGTTTGGCTCTGCTCGATGTAAGGGTATGCATGAACATAACAATGGGCATGTGCTGGCAACGACACTTTACGATATATTGTATTCAAATCCATCGCATTCCTAAATATTGGAATTTAATTCCAACTACATAGATTGAAGAAGAGGAATAAATAAACCATTTAGGAGGAGAAAGGACAACAGTGCAGGATATTTTGTTTTAGTTAACACTCCATTGAGTCTATAATTAAATTCTGGTTTTTAATGAACCTGCAAAACCAAATTTCGAGTTAAAGTCGTAGTTTTGTTTCTGCATTGAAGAACTGTGGAGCCATCTCTCTATTTAAGTCGCAGCACCAACTGTCGTTAAACACCACCAACCAGAGAAAGGAGATTGTAACTTCGCATTATTTTTCCGCACCATCATAAGTCTTGATGTTTCATTGGCGATGCGATATTCCTGATATTGCATATCACAATGCGCAAAGTGTTAAGTCATCTATTGCATTGGGTGAGTATATCACATAGAATTGAGCCAATTGGGTTATCAAATGGGATTTATTTTTTTGGGTTTCTGAATCGGCGATAAACTTAAAAAAAGAACATAGGTTAAGATTACACGTTTTATTGCTTTAAAAACTTCATGGCATATATATTTGACCTGTAATATATATATTATAAACTTATGAAGTTTATAATATAGATAAAGTAAATTTTTTTTAATTTTTTTTAAAGGAGGTCGTTATGTCATATGATATACATAAAAAAAGAGAAAAACCAGTAGGCGAGAGAGCATATGTGTGGACTATGTGTATTATTGAAAAAGAGCCCAAAGGTTGAAAACATAATACAACAATGTGTGTGTTTTTTGAAATAGACAGAGATCAGTTTAAAGCATGTGTAGCACTGCATTCCAGTAGTAGTCAAACAAATTTTTTTGTAATCCCTAAAAAGAGGAAGAACTTCAGTTTTTAACAGAGATTTTATTTTTAAATAAATAGAGTGTTACTTCTTATCTCTGTGTAGCAAGTTTTTTTTTAATCTCCGTGTTAAGAGGAGGAATTATATTATTCCTCTGTGTGTTTTGGAATACTCAGAAATTCCAACATGGTATCGGAGCTAGTCCAGGCTCTTTGAAGGATAGTCAAAGAAGATGAAAGAAGGAGCTTGTTGCAGTTCTCTAGCAAAGTGAAGGCTTAGAAAAAGAAAGGTATTTCTCAAAAACAGAGTTTTGTTTTGTTGTAAAAGAGTGCAGTCCAGAGAAGTCTTTTTCAAGACAGAATTTGTCTCTTGAGAAGAGAGACAGTTTGTTTAAAAACACAGTCAAGTTTAAAAGCATAATTTAGTGTGCTAGCCATGGCAGGAGCCAACATAAGCACGATTATAGGAAATAATAAACTCCCAAAATTCAATGGGAAGAACTATGACTATTGGGAAATCACCATAAGAGCCTTGTTTGTCTCTCAAGAATTATGGGAGTTTATTGAATATGGTTTTGAAGAACTAACAAATGAAAATGCCTTTAATGTCTTAACACAGATAGAGAAGGATTTGTTGAAGAGAAATAAGAAGAAGGACTCAAAATCCCTCTTCTATCTCTATCAAGCAGTGCATGAAAGTGTGTTTCTAAGGATAGCAACAGCTAAGAGATCCTATGATGCCTCCAGACTGCCTATCAAGGTATGGAGAAGTTGAAGACAACAAAGCTCCCATTTATGAGGAGAGACTTTGAAACTCTCTGTATGAAAGATTCTAATAATATAGACTCATTATTCACACATGTGATTGGGTTGGTTACTCAGATAAGGTCTCATGGAGAGACACTTGAAGAAAGAAGGATAGTGGAGAAAGTATTGAGGAGCTTTCCCTCAAGTTTTGATGTGATAGTCACAACCATTGAAAATACAGGATCTCTCAAATTTTACAGTTGACGAGCTACATGCATCACTGATGACTCATGAACAAATATTGGGTAGAACAACAAAATCATCTTTGGAGCATGCCTTCAAGTCCCAAATTTCCTTTGGAAGAGGAAGAGGTCAAGGCAGAGGAAACTATAGAGGAAAAGGAAGAGGTAGAAGCCAAAACAGAGGAAGAAGAAACAACCCTTCAAACACTAGTGGAAGGGGCAGCAATCAAAACCAGAACCAAGGCCAAGGTAGCAACCAACAAGGTGGACAAAATCAAGCATATAGACAAAGGTATGATAAATCCCAAGTCCAATGTCATTACTGTAAGAAGTATGGCCATTATTTCAATGCAAGTAGGAAGAAACAGAGTGACATGGGTAATAGACCCAATGATAATTTTACTAAAGAAAATATTAGTCAAGAGAAGTTCTTTTTAGCATGTAATATGACTGAGGAAAAGAATGAATATATATGGTTTCTAGATTCAAGATGTAGCAACCATATGACTAAAAACATTTCCATGTTTTCTATGTTAGATGAAAATGTAAAGTCTCAAGTAACATTGGAGACAAACAGTAAGGTCTCTGTCATGGGAAAAGGTAGAGTAAATGTTTTGACAAAGAAAGGAGAAGGAAGATCCATATCAGATGCATACTATGTGCTTGGTATGAAGTGTAACCTCTTGAGCATTGGACAACTCATTCAAAAGGGGTATAATTTTTTCTTTGAAGATGATGTATGCACCATCATAGATAAACCACCAAGCAAGAAATGCATTGCACAAGTGAAGATGACAATGAACATAATGTTCCCTCTCAAGATGAGAGCAGATTTGAAGAAAGGAGCTGAAATGACAACAATAACATAAGAGACATTCCAAAGAGAAGCAAAAGATGAAAATTGGTTATGGCAATTGAGATTTGGACATGTCAACTTTGGCGGTATGAATTTGTTGCATAGGAAAGGAATGGTAAAGGGATTACCATTGATTGAGAAACCAGACAGCCTTTGTGAAGTCTGCATCTTGGGAAAAGAACACCAAGAAAGCTTTCCATCTGGAAAGAGCATAAGGGCAAAGGCACCCTTAGAAATTGTCCATTTAGATTTATGTGGACCAATGCAAACACCATCACTAGCAAGCAGTCACTATATGTTGACTTGAATTGATGATTACACAAGAAAAACTTGGGTGTATTTCTTGAAATATAAAAGTGAAGTGTTTGAGAAATTCTGCCACTTTAAGACACTTGTAGAGAACCAAAGTGGGCAACATATAAAATTTTTAAGAACTGATAGAGGAGGTGAGTATATCTCAAAATAATTTTTGTGCTTTTGTAGACAAAATGGGATACACAAACAATTTACAGCAAGGTATACACTGCAACAAAATGGAGTTTCTAAAAGAAAAAATAGGACCATTATGGATATGGTAAGAAGTATGTTGAAGGAAAAAAAATTTCCAAATGAATATTGGGCTGAAGCTCTACACTGTGTAGCATACATCTTGAATAGATGCCCAACCAAAGCTGTAATGGACATAGTTATGGAAGAAGCATGGAGTGGCATAAAACAAGGTGTCACCTACATGAGAGTTTTTGGTTGTGTGGCTTATGCACAAATTCTAGATAAGTTGAGGAAGAAGTTGGACAATAAGGGGGATAAGTGCATATTTATTAGATACAGTGAATAATCTAAGGCATACAGGTTCTATAACCCATCCACCAAGTTTTTTTTTATAAGCAGAGATGTGCGGTTCATTGAGGAAGAAGCTTGGGATGGAAGCATTGAGAAAACAGTCAATGTGAAAAGTTGTTTGTCTCATAATGATAATGAAGAAGAGATGGCTGAAATACATCCCTCATTAGTAGCACCACCTCCACCAACAAAAGGACAACAAGGGACACCACGAGAAGGTATGAGAACACCTTTGAGAAGTGATAACAGTGCTTCTCCAAGCACACCACAAGGAACATATTTGAGTGCTTCTACAAGCACAAGTACACCAAGTGAAAGAGGAACCAAATTCATAAATTTGAATGATATTTATGAGAAAGAGGAAGCAAATGAAGGTATGAACTCTTTATTTTCATTGTATTGTCATGTTGATGAGCCTATTCATTTTGAAGAAGCAGTCAAATATAAGAAATGGATAGATGCTATGGATGAAGAAATGAATGCCATAGAGAAGAAAAAAACATGGGAATTGGTTGATCTCCCAAAAGGCAGAGAATTCATTGGAGTGAAATGGGTCTACAAGACCAAAAGCAATGATGAAGGCAAGATTGAAAGGCATAAGGTCAAACTTTTTTCAAAGGCTACAAGTAGCAACAAGGTAGAGACTATGAAGAAAATTTTGTACTAGTTGCAAGAATGGAAACAGTAAGAGCAGTGTTGTCCATAGTAGCACAACACAAGTGGAAAGTTTACCAAATGGATGTGAAATCAACATTCCTAAATGAAGTATTTATGGAAGAGTTTTATGTTTAACAACCTCTAGGCTATGAGAAAAAAAGGCCAAGAGCACAAAGTTTGCAGATTGAAGAAAGATCTTTATGGGCTAAAACAAGCACCAAGAGCATGGTACAGTAGGATAGATGCCTATCTACTGGAAAATGGGTTTGAGAAATGTGAAGGAGAACCCACATTATATATCAAGGAGAAATATGGTAAGATGTTGATTGTTGTTTTATATGTTGATGATGTTATATTCACAGGTAATGATGCTTACCTCATTCAGTATTTTAAATCAGTCATGAAGGATGAATTTGAGATGACTGATATGGGATTGTTGAAATACTTCTCAGGAATAGAAGTAGAGAAAAATGAAAATAATATTTTTATCTCTCAAGATAAATATGTAAATGAAGTTATGGAAAGATTTAATATGCAGGATTGCAAGGCAGCAATTACTTGTACAGTGATGGGATTGATGTTAAGCAAAGAAGACAGTAGCAAGGATTTTGATCCAAGTTTATACAAGAGCATAGTTGACAGCCTCACATATTTAACCGCAACTAGGCTGAATATTATGCATGTTGTGAGTTTAATTTCCAGATTTATGGAAAGGCCAAAGGAGGCACATTGGCAAGTAGCAAAACGAATTCTGAGGTATGTGAAAGGAACAAAGAAGTATGGAATTTTACATACCACTTCAGAAAATTCTGAATTGATTGGATATACTGAAAACGATTGGGTTTGAAGTATAGATCACTGGAAAAGAACCTATGGTTATGTTTTTCATATGGGTTCAGGAGTCATCTCATGGGCTTCTAAGAAATAACCAATCGTGGCTTTATCTACAATAGGGGCAGAGTATGTGGCATCTACAGCAGCAACATGTCAAGCAGTTTGGATGAGAATAATGTTGAGGAGTTTGTATCATGAACAGGTAAAAGGCATAACAATTTACTGTGATAATAGCTCAACTATAGCCTTGTCAAAGAATTCAGTGTTTCATAATAGAACGAAACACATTGATGCCAAGTATCACTACATCAGGGAGCTAGTGAACAATGGTGAAATTGTTTTAAAAAAAATTAGAAAAGGGGAGCAGTTTGCAGACATTTTGACAAAACCATTGGGGCAGAAATGTTTTAATTATCTGAGAAAGTGTTTGGGTATGGAAGAAAATCCAACAGTTGAAATTAAGGGGGAGTATTGGAATTTAATTCCAACTGCACAGATTTCAGAATAGGAATAAATCAACCATGCAGGAGGACAAAGGACAACAACGTAGGAGATTTTGTTTTAGTTCACACAACATCAAGCCTACAATTAAATTCTAGTTTTTAATTAACCTACAAAACCAAATTTCAGGTTAAAGCTATAGCTTTGTTTCTGCATTGAAGAACCATGCAACCATCCCTCTATTTAGGTTGCAGCACCAACCACCATTAAACACCACCAACCACAGAATGGAGATTGCAGCTTCGCAACATCGCAATTTCACAATTTCACAACTTCGCATTATTTTTCCGCACCATCATAAGTCTCGACGTTTCATTTGCGATGCGATATTGCCGATATTGCATATTGCAATGTGAAAAGTGTTAATTGATCCATTGCATTGGGTGATCATATCACACAGAGTGGAGCCAATTAGGTTATCAAATGGGATTTAATTTTTTGGGTTTTGAAATCTGCGATAAAGTTTAAAAAAAAAAAAACATAGGTTAAGCTTACATGTTTTATTGCTTTAAAAACTTCACGGCATATATATTTGAGCTGTAATATATATATTATAAACTTATGAAGTTTATAAGATATAAAAAATATATTTTTTTTTTAATTTTTTTTTAAAGGAGCGTGTTATGTCATATGATATATATATAAAAAGAGAAAATCCAATAGGCGAGAACAACATAGGTGTGGACTGTGTGTATTATTGAAAAAGAGCCCAAAGGCTGAAAACATAATACAACAATGTGTGCGTTTTTTGAAATAGACAGAGAGAAGTTTAAAGCATGTGTAGCACTGCGTTCTAGCGTCCCAGTAGCAGTCAAACATATTTTTGTTTGTAATCCCTCAGAATAGGAGGAACTTCAGTTTGTAACAAAGCTTTTATTTTTAAAGAAATAGAGTGTTACTTCTTATCTCTGTCCAACAAGTTATTTTTTAATCTCTGTATTGAGAGAAAGAATTATTTTATTCCTCTGTGTGTTTTGGAATACTCAGAAATTCCAACACGAAATTTATATTTTTTTCCTGGGCCATACAAAGCCAATAAATAATCCCATAATCCCATACCAATTATTCTTCCACACATAAAAAAAAAACACCCACCAAAACTTGTAAGCTTTAAACCTTAGAAAATGTATGATATTATATTTATACTTCGCGATGAGCTGTTATATATCGCGAATGTGAATGTTTCATCCATGTCATCCCACCCCCAAATTTGAGTGTCTATATCAACCATATTTTTTTCCCTTCCCATTGCATTCCACCATTGTCTCTCTGTCTTCATGTTGCCAAAAATGGATGGGACTCATTCGGACATGATTTTTATCTTCCTCCCAATGATATGCCTCCATGCCTATAGCAATGGCACTACTTACTCCCCAGCTTTGATTGTAAGGCCACCTCCACCTTCCAAATCTCCACCCAAACCAATATAATTCCCTCCTTCGGTTCACAAATCTCCTCCCGAGCAAAATGTATTTTATCCTCCCGCTCACAAAACTCCTACTAATCCTATCAATTTTCGTCCGCATGTTTACAACTCTTCACCAAAAACAACTATATTCCCTCCTCCCATTCACAAACCCCCACTCCCGTCATCCCCAAGCCGACAGTAATTACCCCCCGCCCTAATCTGATCAATTTTCGTCAACCTGTTTACACCTCTTCACCCAAAACAACTATATTCCCTCCTCCGGGCATAAAAATCTTCCCAAACTGATAACAATCCCTCCTCCCATTCACAAACCCCTCCTCCCCCCCCTCTCCCACAACCCGACAGTAATGCCCCATCTAGTTCATAGAACTCCTCCAAAATCGATTGTATTTCCTCCTGCGGTGGACAAAACTCCTCCCAAACCATGAGATTCCCCTCTCCAGTTCACAAAACTCCTCCAAAACCAATACTATTTCCTCCTCCTATTTACAAAATGCCTCCAAAACCCAGTAGTATTCCCTCATCCCATTCAAAAACTCCTCCCAGGACGATAGTATATTCCCCCCCATTCACAAAAGTCCTCCCAAACCCATATTATATGCTCCTCCACTACACAAAACTCCTGCTAAGCCAATAGCATTACCCCCAATTCACAAGTATCCTCCCTAGCTAATAATATTTCCTCCAACCCCATATAAATCACCTAAGCCAATTAATTTTCCTCATATAGTTTATAATTCTCCACCCAAACCAATAGTATTTCCTTCCCCTCTACTCAAATTTCCTCTCAAGCTGATAATATCACGACCGCCTTTTCACAAATCCCCACCTAATCCAATAACAGTGCCTCTCCTTCCCATCGATCTCCTCCCATCTGCAATTTTCCCCCACCCTACACGGTCCCTCCAAATCATCCGATTTACTGATAAATAAGGTACATATTTATAATCCTTTTCTTTCATTAATCTCTTCTATATTTTTATTCTCTTTTAATTGGATTAATGTTTCTTGGATGACAATAAATAGTTGTAATTTTATTCAACCTATTTTCCTTGCAGGATCATTAATATGAAGTTGTCTTCGAATAATAGCAACTCTGCAAGAGTAAAGTATGTATTTCTTTGGCTTCTTGGAAATCATGATTCGTACTGAACGTTTTGGAATGCTTCAATCATTGGCAACCATTAACCAGGGTGATATTTTATCATGTGTAACCATTGGCATAACATTGCATTTCACGCTTTATTTTTCGCTGGAACGAACACCTGCTAAATGAAAGGATTAGCTAGGGGCACATAAAAATAACGTGACATAAAATAAAAATGTCCCTTGATGTTTATGCATTTATTACAATGATATATTGATATATCGTAATATTTCAATTAAATGTTTACCGGGATAGGCATTCTCTATGTTGGAATTGGCTACTTTTATCATTTTACTAATTAATTTGTTTGATAGGATGATCTAAATTAAAATATCCTAGTATATTCTTGCCACTCAATCAACAAATTAAATTGAAAATAATAACTTCCTTGCGTCTCTAAATCATGTATTTAAACCATGTTTAAATTAAATTTTTATCAAATATTAAAAAACAAGGAAACCTGGCTATCTTTGTTAATGTCTTACGTTACAAAGACGTGTAAGTTTCAATTGGAATTGTGTTATAATTATGCCAAGTGGTGTCTTTGATCGTGCTATGTCCATCTATCTCCATTGTTTGGTATGAAAAATGGTATAGTCAATTTTTATCTCTAGCTATAAGGACTCGATATAAATGAAACTACTTATGAAATTTAGGGAAAGAAATTTAAAGATAAAAAAATACATGAAAGCATGGTTGTCTTTTAAAATATGTGCTTTACATTACAAAACATGTAAGTATAAAGTATAATTGTGTCATGTACATGAGCTACTACCATTACTGAGTATGACAAGTGGCTTTGATACCATTACTGCTTATGCCATGTGGCTTTGATAGTGCAATGCCAATCCTCCATTGCTTTGTATGAAAAATGGTTTTGGTAGGCATACAAACATTATTAATTACTCTACATTGTGGTTGTAATGAACAGTTTTAATAAACTCATGGGATCTCCCTTTCTTATTGAGGGTTGATACACTGGTCTTTGGGGAGTGCAAGAGGCAACAGTGAGTCACGAAGCTTCCATACTTTTCTAATTAGTAACGATGCTTAGAGTTATTCACAATGTAACAAATCAATTTGATTGGGCTGGACTTCCAAACCGGAAGGCATTATTTCTTTTTCTTTAGCCATATATGATAAGCCGAGTCAATAATGCTTGCAGCCTGTTATAGATCCTGGATCCAATCATTGGAAGGTTAAATTAATCCTATATCAATGCAATAAGAGCCAATATGGATATACATCTCGATTCCTTGGATGGTTGTGTCTTCTCTAAGCAAAAAAAATATGAAATTTGGTGTTTAATATGTCTCTTTGGAAAATTAAAATTACTATTTGTTACCATATTCTTTCTCAAATGGTTTTAGATGTGGCTATGGGTTTTCATTCATCAAGCTATTGACTATAGTTGCATCCATCTACATCTGGTGATTTAAATTAAATTACAATTTGAGCTGATTAATACTTGAAAATTCTTGTTAAGTTGAATGTTATGTTGCACATAAGTAATTTGGTAAATTTTGGTTAAGTAGAATGTTCTCTTGCAGATGATTAATTTTTTTGCATTTAGAAAAAAAAAATTACTGTTTAATGCACAAATCCTGTCTAGCTTATTTTCTTTTCAAATTTGGGCTGGATCCGAGGTTGAATGGGTGGAAACCACAATCTCTATTCAATCCCTCTTTCCAGAGTAGGTCGAGTGGGTCGAAACCATAATCTCCATAACTTGGAGATTACTCTAAATAATAAATAGAAGAAATTTATTGTCATTTGATGGATTTCATTAGAGGGAACAGGAAAAAAAAGTATAACTTACAGAATATAGAAAGGTATAATAAAATATGCTTGTTACATAAACCATTAACTTTCATCCAACTCATGCACCCTGCAATCATAGCTTTGCATAATTAGAATACAAAAAAGAGGGTTATAACCGGTTAAAAATTGACAGAAAGAGTTTTCAGATGTGGCTCAAAGGGGCGTGGGTAATAAACCCAGATGAGAGCTCCTTGGAATACGAGTTGTGTGTCATTGCTCCTGATTTAATGGATTCTTCATGTCAAAATTTCAAACTAGAAAATAAGGGAAGTAAGAAATTTGAGTGTAGCCTTAAAAATTAAGCAAATAAAGGAAGTCAGAAATTTGAATGCACCAGTAAAAATTAAAGTTGTATGGATTACGAGCCAACAAGTAACCTTCCCAGTCTAGCACATTCAATCTCAGCTTAATGAGATTGTTCTACACAATGCAGAAAGGAAGAACAATTACTCCAGCCATCCACTTAGACCCTACCATTAAAATATTTTTTCGTAGGTCAAAGAACATGCCAATCCAAAGGGAGGATTTGTGCCATTGGGAAGAATATCAATGTATATATAGGAGTTTTGGAAATCAGGGACAAACTTAGTTGTATAAAAAACTAGTTTCAACGAGTGTTCTTGGATTAAACATTTTAATGTAGTTGTTGTATACATGGTATATGTGGTGAAAGGTTGGCACAATCTTTATTAAATAAATAAAAAAAATGGATCTACAATAACAAATCATCATGTTTACATTAATGAACCAATAAATGAGTTAGCTATCCAAGTTGTGTATATTTTTTAATTTTAAAAATAATAATTAAACTTGATTATTATCACTATGTGTATGTTACAACAGAATTATATGTAAAATTAATATAAAACTAAAAAATAAAATATTTTAGGATTTTATTTATCTCAAATTTTTAATATATTTTTTATTTTAATAATTAATTTAATATATTTTTTGTAAAAATTAATGTAATTGATTGTATTATGCCATATATATTTCATCATTATAGAGAATGTAAATTAATGAGATTGTCATGACTACAAGAAATGTAAATTAATGGGATTATCATGCTATAGTTCATTCAGCTTTCACATTCTAATGTTTTAGATTTTTTTGTACATATTATATCTAGAAAGCATTTAGAGGATAATAAAGCACTTTTTTGTATCTATTTCTATTCCTATACATTATTTTTATTAGTGAATTCAACCCACTTCAAACAATCCAAACACTATATTTTATGGCGATCTGCAGATGGAATTGCATTCCTTCTCATACCAAGTTAACGTGGTTTGATTCGCACTCCATATCGATCGTTGATTGTAGAATTAGTTGGAATGATGGGGGTATTGATTTATTATTTTTTGAAATTTTAGAATAATTTAAAATATGAATATGAAATGGATTTAGAAAGGAAATTAAAAAAATAAAATAAGATGTTATTGCGTGACTAAAATTTAATAAATTTTTTGGTATTTGATACCATTTCAAATTAAAAAAATATATATATATATTATTATGTGACTTTAATATAAATACCATTTCGAATTTCAAATTTAATGACTATTTTAGTAGGCTATGATACCATTTCAATATTTGTTCATAAATTATTATAATTCCCATTGGAAAATGTCAAATTTAATGACTGTTTTCGTGGGCAATAATACCATTTCAATAGTTATTCATATGTTTTTTTATAATTCCCATTGGAAAATATAGCGAGAAGACACATTACCACCTTATTGCAATCAATTTTAAATCAATTTCATATTTCCACTTTTAAAGGTTTATTCACTAGGTTTTAGGTTGAGTAATTACTAATGGTTGACATTCAAAATCATTATGGACACAGTGTGTAACATTATTTTATTGACACAATGTGTAACATTATTTTAGTTACTAAACAAATTAATAATGATTATGTTATGATATTGTACATATTTTTGTAGGTTGAAATAAAATATTTGATCAATATTAATAAATTTATATTCTAATTTAAATATGAAAGTTTAAGTAAATTTTAATTAAGACATACATTTTCCATGTTGGAATTCTAAATTGAAATATGTCAATATATTTTGGTGGTTTTCAAGAAAAGTATGATTAAAAATTTAGTGTGCTCACTCTTTAGTCGAATGGGACCGCTAATGAAGATTAAGGGAAAATAAAATAAAAAATAAAAAAATGTGTTAAAACTTGTTGTGTTATGTGTTATATTGGTATGCAATCTTTTTGTATGCTAGGTATGGCCAAATGGAAACCATCTTGGAGAATGGTTTATTATTAACCATTACTGGAGCCTTTTTTTGTAGGTAGCTAATTAGGTTATGCAGAGAATTTAAAGATTGAAAAGTAAATCAAGAATCAAGATTTTGATTTTAAAATTCATCATTTGATATTAAGATTAATTGTGATTGAATTTGTATTTAGTACATTTTTGTATTTTATTCTTATTTTTTTATAATGTTCTTGATTTACATATAATTTACATAGTTGCTATTATATTGTTATTGAATTATATATATTTTTACACATTTATTTTCATGTTGTTATATTATTATAGTATTAGATTATTTAATTACTTAAACCATTTGGGAATATATTAATTAGAACATTTATTGAAAAATGTTTAAATTAATATGTTAATATTTATTAATAATAATATTAGCTAATTTATTTATTAACATTTATATATTGATATATTAATTAAAGTAATCATTCATACTTAAAAAATATTTAATACATAAATAATATAGTTAACCATATTAGTCAAATATGAGCTCATTCACACTTGGTCATTTTATATTTATGTTTAGGTTATTTGAAAATAGGAAACCTTAATTCACTCAAAGTATCACTCGCTATAACATTCATTAATTAATTAAAACATAAAAAACTAGCTAAATAATTAATTAAAATATTAATCTTAATCAATTTATTACTTTATGAATAATTATTTTATTAAAGATATACTAATTAATTAAATATTATTATTAACAAATTAACATTTTTAACCTACTAACATTAAGATTATTAATAACATTTAACTTTCAATATTAATTTTAACAATAGATAATTAATATTATTAATACTATTAATGGAATTAACATTATTACTATAAATAATATTAATATTAATAAGTAATATTAACAAAGTTTAGTATTAAGTAAAAATTAAAATATTTGAGAATCAATTAATTACAATATTTAAACTAGGATATTAATATTCATTAATAATAATATTAACTAATTTATTTACTAATAGTTATGTATTGATATATTAATTAAATTAATAATACATAATTAAAAAATATTAAATACATAATTAGTATAGTTAACTACTTTAGTCAAATATAGTTAGATATGAATATATTCACACTTGGCTTATCTGGCTTATTTTATTTAACAATAGTTAATTTTAACTCACTCAAGATATTATTAAATCACTATCACTTTAATTAATTTAATTAAAATCAATATTTAAAACATTTAAAAATTACTTAAAACATTAATTAAAATATGAGTATTAGTAAATTTCTTAATTTATCAATGTTAATTAATTTATTAAATAGCAGTATTAATAAATAAAAATGACACTTTATTATATATGAGTTTTTATAATTAATTAACACTAATAATATAATGTTTTGATTAAAACTTTAATTAAAATAATCTTACTTCAAAAATTTCACAATATATTAATTAAAATATTTATTGATAATACTAGTTAAAACCTTTACATAAATGTATTAACATTAATTAATAATAATATTAATTTATTACCACTAATATATTAATTAAAGTATTAGTATATAATTACTATAGTAAATTATATTAATCAAACATAGCTAAAATATGACCACATTCACATTTGGTCAACCATTATCTAAAACATGAATTATATTATTTATTAATTATATTATTGAGTAATCCCAATAATTTATAATACTAATATTATAGATATCTTTTGGAAAAAAAATATTAGTAAAATTATTCATACTAATTTTTTTTGAAAATGTCATCTCGATAACATTAATATTATTAATAACATTTAATTTATTAATATGATTTATTATTTTTATTGTTAAATAATAAATCTTAATATTAATACCATCAACATTAATAACATTTTAATATTGTTTAATAATATTAATTTTAATATTATTGTTAATATTTATTTTAATATTAATATTATTATTAATATTATTACTAATATTTACATATTTATTAATATTTATATTAATTATTAATTTTAATAACATTAAATAATCGTTGTGAACTTTGGTTTACCATTGCATTATGTCAAATATGTTTACAATATAAAATTTATCCATGGTGAATCATTGTCAATTATGGTCAAACAGGGCCAACGATGGTCAAAGATCCTTGACAATGATCAACGGTGGTAAATCATGGTCAACCACAATCCAACGTTGAATTTTGACAAATTTTCTCAATATAAAAATTAACTGTGGTCAACCATGGCGAGTCATGGTCAATTGTGGTCAATAATGATGGTCAAATTATCATGAGGATTGTCTCTTCATCGAACATCACATTATGAAAACGATAGTCATCCATGGTCAACCATGGTCTAACATCACATTATGACAAAGATTGTCTCACTATGAAAATTAACCATGGTCCAACATCGCATTTTGACAAATATTGTCTTAATATGAAAATCAATCATGGTCATCCATGGTCCAATATCGCATTGTGACAAATATTGTGTCAATATGAAGATCAACCATGGTAAATGATGGTTAGGCATGTTTATTTTAGGGTTTTTAATATTTATATTAGGGTTTATAATATTGAACCCTTGGTTTAATATTATTCCCTTCGGTTTTTAGTGTTAATCCCTTTCGTTTATTAGCCCCTTTGGTTTATAATATGAATCTCTTGGGTTTATTAATCTCCTATGGTGTAATATTATTCATAGGGCTTATAACATTAATCCCATTCTTTAATATAGATCCATTAGGTTTATAATGATGGTCAACCATGGTCCATTGTCACATTGTCTCGAAGACTATCTCAATATGAAAATCAATCATATTCAGTCATCATCAACCATCATCGTTCATGGTAAACCATGGTCCAATGTGAAATTTTAACAAATATTGTCTCAATATGAAAATCAACCATGGTCAACCATCTTCAATAATTCTCAACCATGGTCAACCATTGTCAAATGTCACATTGTGACAAATATTGTTTCAAAATGAAAATGAATCATGGTCAATCATGGTCAATCATTTTCAATAGCCATGGTTACATTATGATAAAGATTGTCTCATGGTCCAACAACACTTTGTGAAAACTATGGTCAACCATGGTCTAACGTCGCATTTTGACAAATATTGTCAATACTGAAATCAGCCATGGTAAATCATGGTCAACCATGGTCCAACGCCGAATTTTGACAAATATTTTCAATACTAAAATAAACCACGGTAAATCATGGTAAACCATAATCCAATTTCACATTGTGACAAAGATTCTTCTCATATGAAAATCAATAATGGACATTGATGTTCCAACATCACATTCTAACAAATATTGTCTCAATATGAAATCCAACCATGTCAACCATGTTTTTTTTAAGGTTTATAATATTTATCTTAGGTTTTATATATAGCTTTCATTTACAATATTAATCATTTGGGTTTTTGTGTTTTTTGTATTAATCCCTTATTTTATTACCGCCTCCTCTTTATAATATCAATATGTTGGGTCTTATTAAAATTTATTTTAGGGTTTTTAATATTTATCTTAGGGTTTATATACCTTAGGTTTATAATATTGAACCATTGGGTTTCATATTATTCCCTTCGGCTTTTAGTGTTAATCCCTTTCATTTATTAGACCCTTTGGTTTATAATATGAATCTCTTGGGTTTATTAATCTCTTATGGTATAATATTATTCATAGGGCTTATAACATTAATCCCATTCTTTAATATAGATCCATTAGGTTTATAATATGGTCAACCATGGTCCATTGTCACATTGTCTCAAAGATTGTCTCAATATGAAAATAAATCATATTCAGTCATCATCAACCATCATCGTTCATGGTCAACCATGGTCCAATGTCAAATTGTAACAAATATTGTCTCAACATGAAAATCAACCATGGTCAACCATCTTCAATAATTGTCAAACATGGTCAACCATTGTCAAATGTCACATTGTGACAAATATTGTTTCAAAATTACAAGGAATCATAGTCAATCATGGTCAATTATTTTCAATAGCCATGGTCACATTATGACAAATATTGTCCCATGGTCCAACAACACTTTGTGAAAACTATGGTCAACCATGGTCCAACGTCGCATTTTGACAAATAATGTCAACAATAAAATCAACCATGGTAAATCAAGGTCAACCATGGTCCAATGCCAAATTTTGACAAATATTTTCTATACTAAAATAAACCATAGTAAATCATGGTAAACTATAATCCAATGTCACATTGTGACAAAGATTCTTCTCATATGAAAATCAATCATGGACATTGATGTTCCAACATCACATTCTGACAAATATTGTCTCAATATGAAAATCAACCATGTCAACCATGTTTTTTTTAAGGTTTATAATATTTATCTTAGGGTTTATATATACCTTTAATTTACAATATTAATAATTTGCATTTTTGTGTTTTTTGTATTAATCCCTTATTTTATTACTACTTCCTCTTTATAAGATCAATATGTTGGGTTTTATTAATTTAAGGATTCATGTTCCTCCCGTATAATATTATGATAGAGTTTACATATTAATCCTAAGTTTTGATATAAATAGTTTGGGTTTATAAATCATTGAGTCTATAATATAAATTATTTGGGTTTATAATATTAATCATAGGGTTTATATTCCTAGGGTTTAATTTTAATCCTAGGCTTTACAATATTAATGTCTTGATTTTGTTAGTTTTAGAGTTTATATTAATAGGGTTTAATATGAATCTTAGGGATTAATATTATTCCATTGGGTTTAAAATTATTCCCGTAAGTTTATAATCTATTTAGTTTAAAATATTAATCCCTAAAGTTTATAAATTTCTTAGATTTATAGTATTAATGTTTTGGCTTTATAATGTTAATATTAGGATTATAATATTAATCTTAGGGTTTATATTCATCGGATTTAATATTAATCCTAGGCTCTAATTTTATTCCCCTTAGTTTATAATCCCTCGGGTTCTTAATATTAATCAAATGGATTTATTAATATCTTAGTTTTATAATTTTTATCCTAGTGTTTCCAATATTAATATTATTAGGTTTTAATATTAAGCTTATGGTTTATAATATTAATCATAGGGTTTAATATCAATCTCTTTAGTTTATAATCTCTTGGGTTTATAATATTAATACATTCGGCTTATTAATATTAGGGTTTATGCTCCAAAGATTTAATAAATTAAACTTGATGTTTAATGTTATGTCAACCATGGTCCATTGTCGCATACTCACAAAGATTGTCAATATTAAAATAAACCATGGTCAATCATGGTCAACAATGGTCCAACGTCACATTCTGACAAATATTCTTTCAATATGAAGATAAATCATAGTGAGCCATGGTCCAACATTTCATTGTGACAAATATTGTCTCAATATGAAAGTCAACCATATTTGTTTTAGGGTTGATAATATTTATATTAAGGTTTGTATACATTGGATTTACAATATTAATTGTTTTAGTTTCTTGGTTTTTAGTATTAATCCCTTATTTATATTAGTTTTTTGGGTTTATAATATCAATCCCTTGAATTTATTTATCTAAGGGTTCATATTCCTAGGGTATAATATTATGATAGCCTTTATATATTAATTGTAAGGTTTAATTTAAATATCTTGGGTTTATAAATCATTGGATTTACAATAGAAATTATTTGGGTTTATAATATTAATCATAGGGTTTATATTCCTATGGTTTAATATTCATCTTAGGGTTTAATATTATTCCCTAGGGTTTAAAAGTATTCCCTAGGGTTTATAATATTAGTTCCTTAGGTTTACAACTATTCACTTAGATTTATAATATTAATTCCTTGGGTTTGAAATTGTTCCCCTTGGTTTATAAACCATAGAGTTTATAATATTAATCCCTTAGGTTTACTCCTTGGATTCATAGTAAATTAATAACTTGGGTTTATATTCAGGTTTATAATATTAGTTCCTTGGGTTTATCTTAAGGTTTGTCATATTAATCTTAGGGTTTATATTCCTAGGATTTAATATTTATCCTAGGCTCTAAAATTATTCACTAGGGTTTATAATACCTTGGGTTTTTAGTAATAGTATAATCGTTTTATTAATCTCTTAAGTTTATAATATTGATCCTACCGTCTCTAATATTAATCATCGGGTTTATATATTGAGGGCTTAATATTAAGCCTATGGCTTATAATATTAATCTCAAGGTTTAATAAATGAATCCTTTTAGTTTATAATATTAATATCTTCAGCTTATTTATCTTAGGGTTTATGTCCCTAAGGTTTAATGTTATTGTGTTGTGTTTAACATTATTTGTGATTTTAATATTAATCCATTGGGTTTATTAATCGCATAGGTTTATAATGTTAATCCTCATGTTTATAATATTAATCTTAGGGTTTAATGTTTATTTCAGGGTTTATAATATTTACCTTAGGGTTTATATCCCCTAGGTTTATAATATTAATTTCTTTTATTTAATAGTATTCCCATAGGTCTATAGTCCCTTACATTTATGTGTCCATCGTTTTTTTGATATCAATATCTTGGGTTTATTAATCTAAGGTTTCACATTTCTAGGCTAAAATATTATTCATTATATTTACAATATTAATCATAGTGTTTAATTTAAGGCTTTTTGATTTATAATCCAATGGGTTTATAATACAAATTCCTTGGGTTAATTAATCCTTCGGTTTAGAATATTAATATCTTGAATTTTAAATATTTATCCATGAGGTTTGTAATACTAATCCTTTGGGTTTATAATACTAATCCCTTGAGTTTATAATATTAATCTATGAGGTTTATTAATCCCTTTGGTTTATAATACTAACAATTAGTTGGGTTCACTAATCGCTTTGGGTTTATAGATCGCTTATGTTAGTAATACCCAAATTTTATAATATTAATCCTTGGGTTTATTAAGTGTAGGGTTTACAATATTAATCCCCTGGGTTTTTT
This sequence comes from Pinus albicaulis, assembly GCA_034641835.2. Taxonomy (NCBI): domain Eukaryota; kingdom Viridiplantae; phylum Streptophyta; class Pinopsida; order Pinales; family Pinaceae; genus Pinus; species Pinus albicaulis. The sequence continues at coordinate 124,797 of JAXQQM020092056.1, forward strand.
AGTTTAATGGTTTATATTCCTACAATTTAATATTCATCCTAATGTTTACTATTATTCCCTTGGGTTTAATATTATTCCCTTAGGTTTATAATATTAATCCTTAGGGTTTAAAATTATTCCCTTTGGTTTAAAATTATTCCCTTTGGATTGTAATCCATTTAGTTTATAATATTAATCCCTTATGTTTATAAATTCCTTGGATTTATAGAATTAATCACTTGGGTTTATAATATTAATCATAAGGTTTATATTCTTAATGTTTAATATTAATCATAGGCTCTTATATAATCCCTCGAGTTTTTAATATTGATTTAGTGGGTTTATTAATCTCTTGGGTTTATAATATTGATCCTAGGGTTTCTAATATTAATCATAGGGTTTATATTCTAAGTGTTTAAAATTAAGGCTATGATTTAAAATATTAATATTAGGGTTTAAATTAATCCCTTGGGTTTATAATATTAATCCCTTGAGTTTATAATATTAATAAGTTTAGGTTATTAATCTTAGGGTCTATCTTCCTATGATTTAATATTAATCCTAAGGTTTAATGTTATTTCATTGTGTTTAAAATTCTTTGGGATTTTAATATTAATCCCTTGGGTTTAAAATTATTTCCCTTCGATTGTAATCCATTTAGTTTATAATATTAATCCTAAGTTTTATAATATTAATCTTAGGGTTTATATTCTTAGGGTTTAATGTTAATCATAGGCTCTTATATGATTTCTCGAGTTTTTAATATTAATCCAATGGGTTTATTAATCTCTTTGGTTTATAATATTAATCCCTTGAGTTTATAAAATTAATAACTTCCTAGGATTTAATATTAATCGTAATGTTTAATGTTATTTTGTTCTGTTTAAAATTCTTTGGGATTTTAATATTAATCCTTTCATTTTATTAATCACATATGTTTATAATTTTTTATTGTAAGTTTTATAATATTAATTTTAGGGTTTAATGTTACTTTATGGTTTAAAAATATTTACCTTAAGTTTTTTATCCTTTTGGTTTATAATCCCTTAGATTTATGAGTCCCTTTTTTTTATAATATCAATCTTGGTTTTTATAATCGCTTGGGTTTATAATATTAATCCATTCGACTTATTATAATTATGGTTTATGCTCCATGGATTTAATAAATTAGACCTGATGTTTAATGTATGTCAACCATGATCCATTGTCGCATAGTGACAAGGATTGTCAATATCAAAATAAACCATGGTGAATCATGGTCAACCATGGTCCAACATCACATTCTCACAAATATTTTTTCAATATGAAGATCAATATTCTTTCAATATGAAAGTAATCCATATTTGTTTTAGGGTTGATAATATTTATGTTTGCAGAAAATGGATTATCCACAGTATCATAGAAAATTTGTCGACATTTTGAATCCCAACGGTGACCCATCTTTAGGACGAGAAATGAATGGATCCCCATTGGGATTCGAAACGTCAACAATTTTTTTATGATACTGTTGATAATCTAGTTTTTGCAAATAACAACAACCAGAGAAGTTTGAGAACCATTAATATTTATGTTAAGGTTTATATACCTTGTGTTTACAATATTAATCCTCTTAGTTTTGGGGTTTTTAGTATTAATCTCTTATTTCTATTAGTTCCTTCGGTTTATAATATTAATCCTTTGGATTTATTTATCTAAAGGTTCATATTCCTAGGGTATAATATTATGATAGGGTTTATGTATTAATATTAAGGTTTAATTTAAATATATTGAGTTTATAATCAATTGGATTTATAATAGAAATTCTTTGGGTTTATAACATTAATCATAGAGTTTATATTCCTATGGTTTAAAATTCATCCTAGGGTTTAATATTATTCCCTCTAGCTTAAAATTATTCCCTAAGGTTTATAATATTAATTCCTTGAGTTTACAATTATTCATTTAGGTTTATAATATTAATCCATTTGCTTTGAAATTATTCCCCTCGGTTTATAAACCATTGATTTTATAATATTGATCCCTTAGGTTTATAATTTCCTAGGTTTCATAGTAAATTAATAACATCGGTTTATAATAGTAACCTTAAGGTTTTTCATATTAATCTTGGGGTCTATGTCCCCAAGATTTAATATTAATCCTAAGGTTTAATATTCTTTTGTTGTGTTTAACATTCATTGAGATTTTAATATTAATCCCCTCGGTTTATTAATCACATGGGTTTATAATGCTAACCTTTAGGTTTATAATATTAATCTTAGGTTTTAATGTTTATTTTAGGGTTTATAATATTTATCTTAGGGTTTGTATCCCTTGTGTTTATAATATTAATTTCTTTTGTTTAATATTATTCCCATGGGTCTATAGTCGCTTCCATTGTTTTTATGATATCAATACCTTGGGTTTATTAATTTAAGGTTTCACATTTCTAGGGTACAATATTATTCATCATATTTACAATATTAATCATATGGTTTAATTTAAGGCTCTTGGAGTTCTAATCCATTGGGTTTATAATACAAGTTCCTTTGGTTTATTAATCATCCGGTTTAGAATATTAGTATCTTGAGTTTTCAATATTAATCTCTAAGGTTTATAATACTAATACCTTAGGTTTACAATACTAATCCCTTTGGTTTATAATACTAATATTTAGTTGGGTTCACTAATCACTTGGGTTTATAGATAGTTGGTGTTAATAATCCCCAAATTTTATAATATTAATCCTTGGCTTTATTAAGTGTAGCTTTTACAATATTAATCCCTTGGGTTTGATAGATTAACTATTTATATTCCTAGAGTTTACTATTATTCTCTTGAGTTTAATATTATCCCCTTAGGTTTATATTCCCTTAGATTTATAAAAAAATATTATTAATAATAACAATATAATATTATTATTATTAAAAGTTAATTTTATTATTATATATATATATATAGTTGTTATTTATATAATTATTAATAAGTATATTTATCATCTTAGATCAACCAGATTTATTAATGTAATTGTATATGTGATTCATATACATTATTGATGTATATCAACCACATTAGTAAATATGATGCTAATATTACTGATTTCGAAAATCTTGTTGACCGTTTTATGTATTTATTATAATATATTTATATATTATCAAAAGAATATTAAATTATTTAACCCAAACTCCTATCAAAAATATCCCGAGTAATACTACGTCCTCCTCAGATTGAATGTATGAATATGAGATACTAATAGTATTTTCAGGACGATAGCTTTTCCCATTACTTTAAATGCAAACTCATCGCCGAAATGTATGATATAATTAATTAGGCAAAACGCTGCGCAATCACTGTATAATCTTCCTAATTTTATAAAACCTTCCCGGAGTTGGTAACTAAGAAAATTATCACAATCAATCTATGTTTCTCGGCACCGATCATCAGACTTCATAGAGTATCAAACTGCAGTACCTCAACCCCAATTAAATTGTTGTGGTTAATGAAATACAAATGGTGTGAATCTATCATTGAAATTCCGTACTTTCTCAATGCCCAACATATAAATCAGCACAGAAGCAAAGACTAATCCAAATGATTACAATATGTATAAAAGATTTCTTATATTCAATTTAAAATCAAAATATACTGAGTAAATATTGTATCGTTGTCTTCGTGTTTGAACAAAATCCATCATCTTTGAGAGATATGAAAAGCAAACTTTTGACACAAGAAATATAAAATAGAATACATGACATCATGTGTGCTAATACATGTAACTATTAGTGAGTCTTCAATATCTTTTATGTGTATTGTGGGTGGGAGTTTATCGTCATAGGGATATGGTTAACTTAGACTTTTGGTGGATGAACGACACGCAAGATGTAAATATTTTTCTTTTTCTTTTTTAATTATATATTTGCTACTTCCCTTAAATAATATTAAGGGAAACAATATCTATTTTTATGTGAATATAAAAATTTGTGTAAATAGTTTTATTAATATTTTATTAGTAAATAAAAAAAATATTTGTATCTGTTTAATATTTTCAAATTAAAATATTCAATTTAAAAAATAAAATTGAAAAATGAAAATTATTCAATGATATCTTGTTTTTCTTGAAATGACAAAGGCCACTAGTTTGGTAGACACATCAATCAAAAAAACAATTCACAAGTGTATTGGCTAGTTGTACAAAAAGGCAGATTCAACAACTCAATATGATCGAGCTATTAGGTAGATTCAAGAACCCAATATGAGGGAGACGTGTAATTATTTCTCTGTTTAACCTCTAGTTAACCGGTATCCCTTTTAAATTAAAAACAAATTATTCTCTAAATAAATAAATAAAACAATGTTAATTGAATAAAAAAGAAAAATAATATACATATTTGTTAGGAGGGAGATGTGGTAAAAATATTTCACTTTCACACTTAACCATAAATAAAATATTTTAATGGACATGTGAAATAACATAATTTTACATTAACTTTATAATTATAAAGAGGTAAAATAATAAAATAAATTGAATACAAACACTTAAATAAACTATTTGAATATTTATAGTAACTAATTTATTTTAGGATCACTTCCATTTTCATATATAAATATGATGGGGAGCATTTCCCACTATGAGCAGGTTCGCCCCTTATTGATGAAAATGAAACTGCAAACTCAAACTTGTATCCGAATGTAGATTCGTACACCCGATGCTTTGATCCTGAGACCTGTGGGCTATGGGCCCACTCTATTTCCACTGCGCCTTTCTTAGGTTATCCTTCGTGCATATCTGAGTGCGATCACCGTTTGATGGCCAGCCTCCAGATCAGACGGCATACATCGATATTGTGTTGAGTCCATAGTTAACAGTTAACGCGCGATGAGGGCGGTGTCTCCAAACAACTTAAGGCCACGTGTCAGCTCCTAGCATGTGTCGCGCTAGAATTGGAAATACCATCATCGTGCAAGCATGCAAGACTAAAACCACTTCCTAGCTTTTGAACAGCAGGGGATCGTTGGTTAACTAGGGTTAACACCTCTTCTTCCCATTCACACTGCCTGCTAAACTGTGTTAAGTCCTCCACTAATACGATTAGAACCTCCTTCACGCTTCAGCCATTCTCAAAGTAACCCATGACACTCGTTAATGGCAAAGAATCACAATTTTTATTCCGCCATACAATACCCTCCGTCTACTCTATAAGACCATATAACACTAGATTTCCATCGATCCTTACAGGATCGATGGTCAATAAATCATTGGAATGAAATTATAATGAAACTACAATTTAACCATAAACAAACAACTCGAATACACACAGATTTAATACATATATATGGCTGTAACGAACACAATTTGACACACATAGATCAACATTCTATTATATACATAATATTACAGGTATTCCAAGGCATTTCAACCTTAGTACAAAAACCTTACGCTACTACATTGTGCTCACTCGCTCTCTCTGTCTTCGCACATTATAAGTTCGCTGCTTTATAGAGGTTACAGAGGTTAGTGAATCAGTTGAGTTTCACAACTCTCTCCCGAACTTCCTCAACGCACACATGGCAGTAATATGTCGAGACTAATTACAAGTTTCACACCAGCTAATAAAATTTTGCCCCAATTTACATGGTTGTTTGCATGATCATCTCTTCACCAGATATTCAATCTTGAATTCGAACCCGTTCTATGCCCTCAAGACAAAGCCCAAATAGAGAGAAAGTGGAACAAATAAATATTTAATGTTGCTACATTAAAATATATCAATGCCTACAAATAAAAGTAATTAAAAATGAAAAAGAAAATCACTTACTTTTTATTAATAATAAGAAAGGAAGATATATAATTCATTCAATTCTTAATATAAAATTAAGATGAGAGATTTAAAAAATATTATTAGTGATAGAAAAATTATTGTGAGTTATAAATAAAATATTTTAGTGTCTATGTTAGGCAAATATTCAATGTTAATTATACATATGGTTAAACAAAAAACTTTGGTATATAAGTTGAGAAATAAATCAGCTATGAAAAAATTAAATTTTATGGTTAAAATATTTCAAAGGCCTCACTATTCTATATTTTAGCTCCTTTTTTGAGACATATTTTTATTAATCTTTTATGAAATTTAAACAAAACAATAACTCATAAGCAGCCAAGGAGAATTTTAAGCATTAATCCATTTATAAGTTATAATAATCAATATATATATATATATATATATATATATATATATATATATATATATAGTATATACATATATTATTTCAATTAGAGAAGGAAATCCAACAAAATTTTGTTTGTTGGTTCAAAAGTAGTCATTATAGGTAGTTCTCATGGTTCAATTCATTTATACTAAAAATTTTATATATACATATATATGAGAGAGATATATATATATATATATATATATATATATATATATAGCAAGGGGAAGAAATATCTCAAGTTGCAACACTTAATTTTTGCACTCTAAAAAGAGTTTTCACCTTTAAAAATTTGACCCTTTCAACACTTAGTAAAATAAATCTAGGTTGGTTAGCTGTAAAACCTACCAACTGAATATCTATTACTAGATTAGTTATTAAGATAAATCTAGATTGATTAGCTATGAGATCCACACTAACACTCCTTTATCTCTCCTAACATCTCAACTCACGTGCAATCACACCCACCATCTCATTTCATATTCAACCCAACCCTTTCGGAACAAACTTGATCAGGTAAGCATACAATGTCAAATATGATTATGAGAAAGCACTAAAGAATGGTTGTATGTTAAAAATTGATATTTTATTAATTAAATGGCTCTCAAGGTGAGATACCTAGAGAGTGCCCAAGCACTGCACACAATGAACTTTCTCTTTAGTTAGAAGAGCCTCGTACATATAGGCTTTCACACTTATGGGCTCGTTCCAACCACTCCCTAGATAGTAGGATCTGAGACCTAATATTAGAGTCGCAATCCTTTCCAAACAACTAAATCTAGCTTTCTCCATTAATTCCAACACTTCCCCTTAATGGAGAAAGGGTACTGAAAAAATAACATGTGTCTGTTGGTCTAGTCTCAACTAGGCTTACAATAAAAACATAAAAACTTGGTAACATAGGTTTTCATTTTGGTCTTCTTTCTTGAGAGTCCATGCCTGTTCATTCCTAGGTCAGGCTTCATATTTACTTTTCTCACCATGACGTAGTGATCAATATTCACCTTCTTTCTAAGCTTTCTTCCCAAAAGATGGAACACTTAAACTGTTATCCTCCTGGATCTTGATTATAGGTTTTCATACTTTATATCTTGATTGCTGGTAAATGATAACACTTTAGAGTGTAAAAATTTGATAGGAGAATTTTTCCTCTCACTATTTCCGGTGTCAAACATCTGAAAGTATTCGACATTCATTGATGCATCTTATGTGTTGACTTCATAAAGTCATGGTGTTTCAAGCCATGCCTAAAGAAACTTCAATTCCTCTTCAAACTTTTTTTCTTCTTCCTTTTTGTTGTTGTTGACATCTACACACAGAAACATTCATGAGATCATTATAATTTGAATTATCTCCAGATTTGTCTTCTTCTTCCAAGTCTTTGCAATCAGCTTCATGTGGCTGATCTAATTTCTCTTCAATAATATGTTCCTCTTTACTTCCTTACTCAAGAATGACTAGTGGGTCTTCTTGATCTTCAACCATATGTTCCTCTTTAAATCCTTCCTGAGGAAAAACTTGTGAGTCTTCAATATCGGGTTGTACCAGAACATATATTATATCTCGATAATCATGGTCATTAATAAAACCACCAAGCCTCATGAAGAAAATATCATCATGGTCAAATATGTCTAAAAGTGCAACCATATTGAAAAGAAGGTCTCGCTTATCTCAATTCCATATTTCTTTTTGACTCACCTCGGTCCTCCAACAACCTCATTACCACGTAGGCAGGAAACTTCTACCTTTGGTAGGACTTCAACTATAAAACCTTGTGGTCCAGACTTTCACTTAAAAATGCTCCACAGGTCTCAGTATCGTTGGCTCTTGCTAGAAGCAACACTCTAATCCCCAAATGACTCTAAACAAGATGGGTATGCCATTGAATTCAATTTTTTTGCATGTCATTCATAATTCCTAAAACATCCAATATTTCGATACCATTATTTATTGGTATTTTGGGCACGATTTTTTTCGTGGCCATTTCTAGGGACTTAGTTGTGTTGCCAACAAAACTACCTATGTAGGGCAAAGGTCGGATATGATATCCTGGGCAATATTGTAATATTATTAGTTTTGACAAAGTTTGGATTTTAGGAATGCAATGACATCGCAACAGTTTCTTATCAGCTGAAATTCAACCTTAATGGCTTTTGAGCTACAAAAGCGATTAAAAACAATTATTTTCTAGATTACAGAAAAAAAACAAAAAAGAACAGATCACCACTCCTTGGATGCCAACTCGTACACCCCAAATGCTACCACAACAGCCTCCACACAATGAAATTTTGATAACCTTAAAATGTTTCAAACAGAGTTGTGTTGCGCTTCTCCAACTATGCTACAGGACCTGCAAACAATTTTTCAATCAAAGATCGAGTCTCTTGGCACACCGAACAAACTCACTAAAGATGACAATCAAACGTCGTAGCCTCTTGGCCCTCGAAGGGACACAACGAATAGGGCGGGGTCTTAGGTTCTGTGCTCGTTGATGCGATTCCACCAGAAATCGAAGGGGGTAGACATTTAGAGTGGAGAGAGCCTTTCACAAAAAAGCACCAAAATTTTTTCTAATGATTGAAATGTCCACTTGATCAAGCAACTCGCACTCTTTTTCATATGTTTGAATTGTATCTTAATTATTGGAAACAATAGCGATGATGGCGTAGCACATCACCTATAGGATGTGCCCTCTTTCATTTATATGGAAATTTGAGTTGTCGGGAAAATTTAAAATCTCGGGGCATTTGAAGCTTCACCACTTTCGTTGCACAAATCACATCACATACGGAGGCTCCACTCTTTTTCCAATATTTTATCAGAGGCATAACAACTCACAAAACTGGAAGACACACCAGATCTCCCTCACACCACTAGATCCGACAAAGATCTGACTAGCTTATGATAACCCACGTACTCACATCTCTAGACACAGCATAGGTTCACTCAGCTTTGACCTGAAGCTCTGATACCATGTTAAAAAATGATAATCTATTAACTAAATGGCTCTCCAGGAGAAATCCCTAGAGAGTGCCCACACACTCCATACAATGAACTTTCTCTTCAATCAAAAGAGCCTCATACATATAGGCTTTCACACTTATGGTACAGTTATAACCACTCCCTAGATAATAGGATATGAGACCTAATATTAGATTCTAAATCCTATCTAAACAACTAAATCTATCTTTCTCTATTAATTCCAACACTGAAACATGTCGCATTAGGTGGGATACCAATAAATTTTTCCTCGGAGAAAGGAAATAATAAAGGAAGACATATGAAAGTAATAAGGTTCTTAATGCAAGAGATGAGTCTAATCATATAATATTCCTATTCTTGACTAACTCATATTTATATGATGGTTGATGAATGGCGAGGATGGTTATTGTCCACTTGAGAGAAAGTTGTGCGAGAGATTGTACAAGGTTGTATTTATGTGATTTTGTTTTAAGAGCACTCTAAGTGTTAGAATAACGTAGAAATGAATTGTTCTGGAATTGTGATTTTTTCGGTTGATGTGTTGTACTTATTGGTTGTTGAGTTGGTTTATTTCGTAGTTAGTGTTATGAGTTGGTTTTTTTATTGTTTTTGTTGTTTTTTATTTTTAATATATTAAATCAAATTTCTTAAGATTTAGAATTTCTAAAATTGGTTCAAAAATATTTATATATAATGTTTGATCAAACATATGTGTATTAAGTGTAACACTTTCTAGTTTGAACTATATATATTCCTTATATGCATTTCTCTAATATTCTATTTTGGTATCAAAGCCAAGAAGGTCGAGATCTAAGAGATATATTCAAGATTTGAATTGTTTCAAGGGTGTGATCCACTTTTGTTAGAGTTGTTAGTTTTATGTGGTTGGAGTAGTTTGAATTGTTGTATCAGCCACAGATTTAATATTTGTTTGGCATAAAACTATTGGGTCAATGTTGGTTCTTGACGTTGTTTTGTGCTTGCTACTATTTGTGTAAATTTGATGTCAGAGTTCTGGATATCTTAGCTCATCACCCACTTTGAGAATATTTAAAAAGGAAAATATTTGAAGGTCAACTGTGTTTGGAGGCTAGGGTTGTAACCCATCAACTCAGTTAATGTTTACCATCATTGTTAGGAGCCATCATGGACAACTAAGGTGGAGGTCGTTCAAGGGATTTCAATGAACTAATGGCATTGCAACAAAATTACATGACAAACCTTGTTGAGATTTTTTGATATTAATTTGGCTAAAAATATCATGGATATGCCAATAATAGGATTTTTTCCTAAACTGATTGCATTAAATCCCAATGAGGAGATATTCTATCCTATTTTGTTTTGATATAATTAATTATTTAGTTTCTTCTCTCATCTATAAATTGTAAGCCTGTAGAGGAAAATGAGATGTGAGGTGTGAGAAAGAGGAAGTGCAGATGTGAAAATATGTTGTTGTAATCTCCTGTTGCATAATAATATTGCCGATACCTCTGTTTGGTGGATGTAGTCCAGATTGGTTGGGTGAACCACATTAATTCTTGTCTTCATGTTTAATTGTTGTGCATGTGATTTATTTTTCCGATGTGTATACTTCTACAAACCTTCCATTATTTCTATGAAACGAGCAACCACAGTGTGTAATCCAGTCATTGTTCTCATTCGAGGGCATGCATTGTAGCTCACCTTAGACTGAATGAAATATTTTATTCACCACCTATTCTCTCCACAGTACTTTCCGTGAGTTCAAAGGTTGGATTTTATTTTTAAATAAATTCAACCATAAAGTTTGAGTTTGTTTTTATGTTGATTAAATTGTGTGTGATTTAAAGGAGAAATAAGGACTTAAAATATATATATTTTTTTAAATAGTGAAAAGGAGTTAAAAAAAAAAGAGTTTTTTAAAGAAATTTTAATGGTGAAAAGGAATTGTTGGTAGAAATTTTTATGGTGCAGTAAAAGTGTGTGATAAAAGTATTTCTTATATTTTGTGTTTGGATTTTGGATTATTTCGTATTTATTTGAGATCTGGTGTATTTCTCTATTATTAATTGGAGACATTTAAAAATGTAAAATCATCTAGTTGATTCTTATTTGAATGAATCCAATAAACTTGATGGAAAAATTATGTGAATTGGAAATTCGAATTGTTGAAAATTCTAGAGGGTTATAATTTGTAGTCAATTGTGAGTGAGGACGAGCCCATGTTGTTGCATATGTCCATAAAGGAAAACATTATTCCTCAAATCATATATTTCAAGACTTCCAAAGAAACATGGGATGTGCTCAATGGTTTCTAAGAAGCAATAAATACAAACCAAATCTTATTTTTGAATACTAATATTTTGTCTATAAACATGGAAGAAAATGAAAATATAAGAAATTTCATTTCCTATGTCAAATATCTAAGTGATAAGTTAGGAGATATTGGGCATATGTGTGTAAAGGAAAACAATATTCCACACGTCATAGATTGCAAGAGTTCCAAAGAAACAAGGGATGGGATAAATGGTTTGTAAAAAACAATAACATGGGATGTGCTCAATAGTTTGTAAGAAACAATAAATACAAACTAAATATTATTTTTGAATACTAAGATTTTGTCTATAAACGTGGAAGCCAATGAAAATATAAGAAATTTAATTTCCTATGTAAAATATATAAGCGATAAGGTAGGAGATATTGGTGAAAAGGTGTCTAATATGGAGGTTGTCACCATTACATTAAATGGCTTATTGCACAACATTATCAAATTCTTATTTCAATTCTTCAACCTAGATAGAAGCCCGCTACATTTGATGAATTGAGAGGAATTATTCTACAAGAGGAAGAGAGGATGAAGATTTTTAATTTGGGCTCTAATATTTCAAATTTGGCATTGGTATCCAAGGGTAAACAACCATTCAAAGGTAAGACATGGAGAAAAAAATGAGGCAAGTTTCAAGAAAAACATAAAGTTATGTAACAATCTAAATTTCCTACACATGATAAGAGAAATGATGATTGTTATTATTGTGGAAAACTTGGGAACCACACTAAATATTGCTACTAAAGAAAATATAATGAGTCTAAACAAATAAACATAAATAATAATGGGAATTTTTTCAACAAATATGCCTCAATTATTAATGGATTTAAAAATCTTAGACTGATTACTTATGATGTTGCATTGTCCGTGGAAATGGATGATGTGAACGCTTGGTTCATTGATTCTAGTGCATCACTCAATATGGCTTCTAATAAGGATTGGTTTCATAAATTTATGAGAATATTGATGGAACATATGCTTATCTAGGAGATAAAATATCACTTAATGTTCAAGGTTATGGAGTAATAGTTCTAAATTTTCCTAATGGCCAACAAGAGAGATAGATCCATAATGTGATGTATGTTCCTAGTATTAAGAAAAAAAAAAAATTTGTTTCTGCTATTGCTGACAAATATTTGAAGGTGGAGTCTGTCAAATCACAGTGTGTTTTTAAATACATCCAAGATCGCTATAAAGTTATTAGCACGAGTACCAAAGTTGGAGGATTGTATAAGTTGGATGTAATTAGGACAATTCCCCAAGTGTTAGCATCTAAAATAATATCAACACAAGAGTCCTAACATCAAAGGTATGGGAATTTATATCTCAATCATTTAATGTTACTTCCAAATAAAACAATGGTTGAAGGTATTCTTGTTACGAAGAATGATCATGTTCAATGTGAAGCATGTGCACTTGGCAAGAAACATAGAGAGGAATTTCCTCTACATAAAGAGAAAAGATAGAGGGAAATACTTGAATTGATTCATATTGATGTATGTGGACCTATGAAAACTATATATCTTGGTAGAACATGGTATTTTCTTATTTTTGTTGATCGATAGATCTAGGTATACATGGTTATAATTCATAAGAAACAAGAGTGATTTTTTTGAGTAATTTAAAAAATTCAAAAGTATGGTGGAGAAACAAACTAGAAAATCCATAAAAATTCACAGATATAAATGGAGGAAAAATATAAATCAAGATAATTTAATAAATATTGTAAAATCAATGGGATTCTACAACAATTTACAGTGCTACATACACCTCAACAAAATGGATTTTCTAAGAGGAAAACCATAACATTAGTGGAATGTGCATGTCGTATGCCTCAAGGTAAAAAACTAGGTTTTTTGGCTAAGGAATTAATAGAACTCTTTATTTGAAAAATAATATTCCAACCCAAATTTTAGATCTTAAAACACCTTTTGAAGCATTTTATGTGTATAAACCAAAATTATCCATTTAAGAGTTGTTGGGTGCAAGACATTTGATTATATTCCAAAATATGAGAGAAGAAAACTTGATGCAATGTCAATTAAGTGAACATTTATTGGTTTTTGTGATGATAAAAAAGCATACATGTTGTTTCATCCTAGTTCACATAGATTGCTTGCAAGTATGAATGCGGTGTTTCATGACAATGCAGATGAAGGTTGTAAAATGAATAGTATAGGTGTATGGAACTTATGATTATGTCAAAATAGATACAAGTGTTGAGCATGAACATGAACAAGCACAAGAATAGCTACAGGTTCAAGAGCAGGAAGAATTTTTAGGCACAACCAAACTTGTTCCATTTTTTGCTAAAAGGAATTTTCAAATTGAGGAGCGGAGTGCATAGTACCGCGAAGCTAGATCTATCGCGCGATGTTTAGGGGCTTCAGGGTGGGTCGAAGCCCCTAATTTTGTAATGGGTTTAAGTATTTCGTTATTTTTTTTCTTGGATCCCATCCCATATGGACCATGGTTTTTTATTGATGTAAATATATATATAAATCATTGTAATGCTTTTTTGAAGGAATTTTATGTGATGGTTGATGAGCACAAGCTATTGTATTTTTTGTCTTTAGTATTTAGTCTCAACCAAGGTCTCTGCAACCACCCATAGCCACCTTGGTTGAGACTGCGATCTACTTGCAAGTCATTGCCAAAATGGCAGGTGTCTGGGGTTTTGTTGGTGCGAAGTATAATTCGAACCTATGTCAAGCCCAAACCAACCAAAAAATGGTTCTGTTGATGGGACCAAGATCGTTTTGAGGTACATGTGGATATGGGATCCATCAAAGAAGGAAATAAAATATTGGGTAGATCTAAAAGAATGGGATTTCGCATCTCAGGAAAAGAGAAATCCATGATTAACAACTAGAGCATGGTTGCATAGGTATATTTTCACAGAACAACATGATATTTTCTTTGCAACGTTTGCTAATGAGCTACATGAGTGGTTTTCAAGATTGAATGAGAACAAGAATTGATTTAAAAATGACGAGCCTATTGTGTGGATCCTTGAAGTACAACGAATCAAGGATATTAGTAACATCATCTCAAGAGTTGTTGATTTCTGGATCAATAGTATTTTGGGACGATTTATCACTGAGTTCGCCATAGAAACATTTGTATCTTACATCGAAGGTGAACATATATTTTTGAAGCGATCGCAAGGTAATGAAAATTCTTTGAAGCTGTGGATTAAAATATTGTTATGTGAAAAGGGTGTACTATGAATGCGGTCACATTAATGTCTAGGCTTAAGTCTGGATTTAGATCTATGTGAAGTGGAAAGAGATATAGGGTACATCAAGATAAATTTATTGAGATTTATTACAACCCTTTTTTAGGAAAATATGAAAGCGAATAATCAATAAGTAGCATCACAACCCCTAGAGGTGCATTGTAGTTAGGAGTTGGGAATAATTAGGGAACATATGGGATTCCCCATCCATCTGCTCCCCTTACACCCCATCCCCCTCCACATAATTCCCCTACACCCCCTCCCCTCCCCCTTCGCCTTACCCCCCTAGAAACATGCCTGATGATATCAACCTACGTATCTTTAGAGGACTCAGTGTTTAGTCAATTTAGTGTCCTAAATTGATAGCATAAATTATCGACCAGGGCTAGTAAAATGTTGAAGTGAAGTGCACCATATGTGCCTAAGTATCCTCTTCCTAATTCATTGCGTTTAGTGTTTTTATAATATTTTTGGTTTTATGTTTAATTTTACTTTATGATAAGAAGGAAAAACTAAATTAATAGCAAAGAGGAAGAAAAGGAAATGTTACTGAATGCACTAAAACAGAATTTAATTGCAAGATCTACTCTAAACTAGGAATGATAAAAAAAATAGAGAATGCTAATCCATGGATTGTAAAGCTGCTAAGAATGTAACTCATAACATTAAACTTAGTCCAACTCATTTCATTAGAGATATATTGGAACAAACTGAGAAAAATATTAGTTCTGATTTGATGAGGATCTCCTAGAAAACAATAACTTAAAACATTACAGAGAAATCTTATTCATTGTTAGAGATTTGTTGGAACAGTTTTTGAAAGAGATGAAGCCTAATGTAACAAGGATCTCCTATAAGCAAATAATCTGCAACTCACAATATTACTATTAAGTCTCATTCAGGAATTAGAGATTTCTTGGAACAACTTGAGAAAAAGACTGTTTGTAATAACATGAGGATATCTTATCTAATTGCAGAACAGAAAATGCCAATAACTCAAAATAATATAACTATTTCTCTTTCATATATGTTGGAAGACCTAATCCTACATGGGTAGGTGTGGAATGCGAAAAGTCACGATGGAGTCCAAGTGACCTTGGAATGTGAAACCAAGAGTCACACCATTGTACTATAAATGTACATCTTTGTATAATGGAAAATAAGAAAGCCTCACTCTTATCCTTCATTGTGTGTTGAGTCTCTTGTGTGTGTGTGTTTATTCTTCTCATACACCATGCATGTGTTTAACATGGTGTTTAACATGGTATCAGAGCGGGCGATTGCTGGCCCTGCTCCAAATTGAGTGAGCCATTTGTTTTTATGGCCTGTGCATATCTGCAAAAATTCTTGACATTTTTGCAGCACTCAGAGTTTCTGCAGCAGACATTTTTCCGCATTCAGAAAGTGGTTTTGGAGAAGGAGCAGCATTCAGAAATTGGCATCATTCTGGCATTGGTTTTGGAGAAAAAAGCAGTTGTGCATTTGAAGGTTTTCTCACTGCTCATTTTTCTTTCAATTTATATTAATTTCTGCATTAAAGAGTTGCTGGAAAATAGTGTTTCAAAGTGGGTTTCTGAAAGTAAAAATTTCTGATTTTTTCCATTGAGAAATTTCTGCAATTCTGGGTTCTTCTGCTACTAGGCTATTGGAAAAATTTCTGGAAACTCTCCAACCCTGCTATACATTTGGAAAAAAATTTCGTTTCTCTAGCTTTTCTCTCTCTGTTATTTTAAAATTAAAAATTAAAAAATAAAAATTAAAAATTAAAAAAAAAAAAAAAAAATCAATTCAAATTCCAGGCCTTTCGGCCCTCCTCCCCCTGCATTTTTTTTACATAACATTCTCTCAACCCATGCATCCCTCACATATACACATCCCCCTATTCCAATATGCCCCTCGTCATCTACCTCTCATCGCTCATCCCCAACTCCCTTGGCCCTCATGGCCTGCTCCCCAAAACTTCTACTCGGACTCCCCACGCCTTACACTATCCGCCTTAACCCTCCACTCGACCTCACTCACATACCTCTCGCGCCCTCTGCTCACATCACTCCACTCTGCATCTATCATACCACTTATCGCTCCACACATTCCGACATCTAAGCCTACCACTCACAAACCTCCTCTCCCATTCAACTCTGCGCTATTTCCTACCCTTCAGCTCCCTCAACACTCCGCCTACAATCCCTCCCCTTACTATATGCTACCTCACAACACTCGCCCCAAACCACACACCCCCTCACTGTGGCCTACGGTCCTCCCCTCTGCGACCTCTCACACCACCTCACCCCCGCTCACAAATGCCTCCCTCTGCGTCGAACGCTCAAGCCACAATGCCTCTGCACCCCTTATCACTCCAAGCTCCCTTGAGCTCCCCCTCTACGCACAATAGTTTTTTTATATGTCCTCACAGTCCCTCAACCCCGCTCGACCCCCTCACTGCCCATTCGCCCTCCCAACCTGCCCCCTTCCCAACGCTCCCCCTTCTCCCCTGCCTGCATTTTTATTTCAGCCTTTTAATTTTTTAAAATTTCCCATTTTCAAATAAATTCCCACCAATTTTTTAATTCGGCCATTTTAATAGTTATAATACCCCCCATATAATACCTCTTTTTTTTTTAATATCTGGCCTCCCACCCCTCCATATAAATAAATCCCCTCCTCCCTTTTAAATAAATTTCCCTTTCCATTTTCAATTAATTTCCATTTCAAATTAATCTATTTTTTAATTAGTTTTTAATTAATTAAAAAAAAAATACAGTAGAGAGAGAGAGTAGAAAGAGAATATGAATAGCAGAAATGAAGGAAATGGAATATGAATAAATGGACTGAATACATAGAGAAAATTGTAGATTTGAAATTTTCTGATTTGTGGCTTATATAGGAGGGTGATTTTCTGAATAATTTTAGATGAGAAGACAAGTTTGCCATAATTCCAAAAACAACTTTTTGAAGGAAAATTTAGCTGCCTTAAAGGATTCTTGCACAAGTTGTTTATGCTGCATATTGTATTGCATTGACATTGTATTGTGAGTAGACATTGCTTCTTCATAGTTGCAATCAAGACTTGAAGTGTAAAATTGAGTTGTTGGAAAAATTGTTGATTGTCCTCCATCATTTGAGGAGCATATTTTTGTACTTTGAGAATTCCTTGGATTCATTTGTATTGTTTGAAAGGAAATTGAATCACATTGTAAATGGGTGCATTTTCGGTTGAAGCCGACACCCTTTCTATTTATTGAGCCTAAGTTGTTGAAATGGCTAAAATCAATGATGCATTAGAGCTGTTGAATAACCTCATTCAATCAAATGTTGATGACATGATAAAAATGATCAATGATGCTCTTTGTAATATTCAAAGTTGTTTGCTAAATTCACAAGAGAAGATTGAGTTTTGCAGTTGGAATCTCAGCTCCAACAAGACAAACTTCAGCAAAAGAGTCACCATTCTGAACCTGTTTCTGTTCAGAAGATTGAGAAGGACTCTAATCAGAAGAAAGAAGATAAAGTTGCAGTTGATTCACATTCAGTGCCTTGTGCAAGAGCAGATGTACATGTAGATGCAACAGCTCAGCCTCCACTTCTCAAGCCCATCATCAGACCTTTGGAAGAGCTTGTCCACAACAAGCACTGAACTGGTATTGGATATGACAAGGATGTGTCCTTTCATATTCTAGACTACACCAAGCCCATCATATTTCAGAATGTCGGATTAATGTATGACAGTTCACCTGCAACTGTTCCAGATCATGCTCCACTTCCACAACATATTGTAAAATTCCAACACTATGATCGAGTTGGCCATATGAAATATCGTTGTTTTGATCTTCATCCATGCAAGCACTGTGGTCAACACATCCATTCTTCAGACAGATGCTTCAGAAACAAGCCTTCTGCAAGAACAAAGATTCATCTTGGATGGATCGCTTCTTGGCAATGGGCATCAACAGCCAAGAAGATGTTTACGACACATGTTAGAACTTGTTCAAGAATATTGAGCAAAATTGCAGTTGAGTTTTCGCCATCATCTAACCTTGTCCCTGACAGGGGGGAAAATGGTGGTCATGTACAAGCTTCGATGACAGATCAAGTGAGCTTGAGCCACAATCTATCATTCCATGTTCATAGTTGTAGCTAGAGACACAGCAGTTCAAGCGAGCCTGAGCCACAATTCGTCCTTCCAGACTCAGAGATGTAGCCAAAGACGTGGATGCCCATGAGCATGCCTTCGGTTGGTGGACAACCTTAAAACATCATCTTTGGTTGGTGGATAACCTAAAACCATCACAGGTAGTAGACCTCCCTTCTTGTAGGTTGAAGGTCTCCCTTTCATATATGAGGAACACTTCCTCTAGTAGAAGCCTTCAGCTTCTTGCCAGCTTTGGTTGAGTTCTAGGAAATGCTTCAAGCATTCCATAGTTGTTGGTAATCCTAAAACCATCACAGGTAGTAGACCTCCCTTCTTTTAGGTTGAAGGTCTCCCTTTTTTATGAGGGACAATTCCTCTAGCAGAAGCCTTTAGCTTCTTCCCAGTTTTGGAAGAGTTCCGCGAACTGCAACATGTATTGCGTTCCAGTGTTGGTGGTCATCCTTAAACCACCTCTTTTTTCCAACATTTCAGAGACTTGATTCAGCCCAAGTGTTGCCATGTATACTTTGCAGATTTGTATTAGAAATCTCTTTTTGGACTCACACATACCCCTTCGGATTAAGGGGGGGTGTTGGAACACCTAATCCTACATGGGTAGGTGTGGAATGTGAAACCAAGAGTCACACCATTTTACTATAAATGTACATCTTTGTATAATGGAAAATAAGAAAGCCTCACTCTTATCCTTAATTGTGTGTTGAGTCTCTTGTGTGTGTGTGTTTATTCTTCTCATACACCATGTGTGTGTTTAACATGGTGTTTAACAATATAATAGTGATATATTAGAAAATCTTGAGAAGAATAATAGCTTATAAAATAATGAGGATCTTCTAAATCTAACTAACCAAACTGAAATGCAATTAACTCAAAGTACTATAGCTAGATCTCATTCATGTAATAGAGATATATTGGAACGACTTATAAGAACAAGATTGACTATAATATCATTAGGATCTTTGACATAAGTAAACTTCATAAAACATAATGCAAAAAGATGAACTCAGAAAACTGCCTAAGTAAGGAATATAACAAAACAGAATTAAAGGTTACTTATCTAGAAAGCATGTAAAAGCCTCTTCAGATAGCATGGGCCCTCTACTATCATATTGGCATAAGAATATTTAACTCCTTAAATTTGTCTTTAGAACAGAATCAAAGTTATGCTGCTTTAATTAAAAATTCTCAGAAACAGAGTGTCACATTATTTGAAAACTAAAATATCAACTGTCTTTCTCGGGCGCACCAAGCTATTTTTATAGGCAATTACATAACTGATATTGAATAAAAGTAGGCATAGGTGTCTTCTATAGTCAAAATCAAACTAAAACTCCTGTTGAGGACTCATAATTTTCTGACGGTAAATCAAGAGTCCTTATCCTTATAGAAATTTGCTTCTTGGATTTTAGCTTTGACCACGTGCATAATCACTTCCAGTTTTTTACTCAGCCTTTGTGGATGACAAGGAATGATGCAGGAGAGTTTTGGAGTCTAACCATATATGTGTTTCCCTCATATGACACCTGTAACCTGTTTAAACACCAATATGGCTACATAACATATGAGTAGCTACAGAATGACTACATTTTGTAGCTAAAACTGCTCAAAAATCATTAAGACAACAAAATCACAAAAGTACAACAAGTTAGTCATTGAATGTATTCTTAAAGTGTTTTTAATCATTTTTATTGATATTTTAGGCCTATAAATGATAAATTATTGATGGAATGAAGTGGAGTTTGGTAAAAATAAAAGACATTTTTAGGGCTCAACACTCAGATTAGAGGATCCTGAGATTTTGGTTTGTACCTGAGGCAGTATGGAAAGAAGGAAAAATTATCGAAGAAGATGTAGTAAGGCATATATTTTCACAATGCCACATGAAAGAGATTTGACATGGTACATAGATTATTCTATGACTCATCAGGTTTCTTCATTGGATGATACAAATAAAGCGTTAACTTCATAATTTAAGAATCCAAAATTTCAGTTGCAGTGTATTACTGAACTAAAGGAGATCAAATAGATGCCAAATGAATATGTTTGGGAGTTGGATCAAAGTTTTAATATGTTAATGGGACAAGTAATATTTAGCAATCCCAAAGAGTAGCATAAGGAGTGGTTTATAATTGTGTTGCTACAACATATCAGGTTACCCTTAACGCAACAGAAAATAACTACTCAAGTCTGTTGTGTAACCAGCTCCAAAAATAGAAGAAAAAAGATATCAATGCCTTATAAATAAGCCACTTCGAGGGGGCAACCTCCAATACATTACATAAATGAACAATTCTTGGATAATACAAATGACAAAACCTCCTTTCTATATATAGGAGTCCATGGGGCCACAATGTAATCCTAGTGGGCCACAATGTAATCCTAGCCGACCTAACAATAATAATGTAAGGGCACAATAATAACAATATGGGGGTTACAGGGGTACAATGATAAAAATAAGGGGGGCTACACTAACATAATAAGGGTATACACTATTAATATAGGGGCTTAACATGCCCCTCTCCTTCAAACAAGTGTTGTCCTCAACGCTTGATTATTTCTTGATGCTTCTGTATAAAATTCTCATCGTCCCATGTGGAATCTTCTACAGGAAAGTTCTTCCACTTGCTAAGATACTCTGAAATTGATCGTACTTGTTGAGTTCTTGTTTCTATGACTGCTTCATAACTTCTTTCGATATGATGTTGATCTTCCTGTTGTTTCATTAGATTCTGCACCAAAGTTGGGTTATCCTTTGAGAGTTCGAGAACTTGTTGTTGATGCTCGCTGTGATATTTCACTAATTTATCATCCATATTAGCTATTATTTGATCCTTCAAACCATCCAACTTAGCCTCCATTTCTGCTTTTAAACCATCTATTTCATCTTCGGTTGCTCTTCGTAAGATCGAAATTTGTTGCACTTGGTACCGTAATTTTGATATCTCATATTGAAATTCTTCCTCCTCATGCGTCATAGTATAGCTTTCTGAGGGCTTAATGGGTATGGAATTATTTTTAGGTGCCATTTTAGAATCCAATATTGATACCTATTCTACAATAGGCCCTTGCAATCAATTCAACTTGATTCAAGACTTATGCAATTCGGAAAAAAATACACACCTTTTACTTTCTTTGAGGAGCTCAATATTGAAATTGTATTATCTCTGTTATTGTAGATCTTCAATATCTGAAATTCAGCACTGAAGTATCCCTCTAAATTCTCGTTTGAATGCCACAGGTCTGACCTGATTTGGATTCTCCAAGACAAAGTTGTGTCCAATCTCCCACAATGACCTAATTATGGAATGGTTCAGTAGAGCGAACTTGCACGACTTGCCACGTGTCACTGTTTCATCCTTTGTCTCTGAAATTGATAGCCAAGAAACTACAGTCTGTGTACTTGTGACCACTTTTTACGGCACTTCAATGTGATGCCCCGAGAGAGAGTTATTGAACTTTTCCCACGATCACATATTTGAGATGCAATTCAGGAGCCTGAAAAAGCACTACCTTCCACAGATCATATCTCCAAAAATATTGCGAACCAAGCTCTGAAATTTTTTTTAAGACTTTCCTCAGGATTTCAGCTTCGCACCATATGAATTTCAGATTCTGAACCTTCGTAGAAAAAAAATTATAGCGAAAATGGCACAATGACCTGTTTAGGAGCTTGAAAAAATACCTAACTTCCACAGATGATATCTCCGAAAATGTTGCGAACCAAGCTCTGAAATTTTTAGAAAATATTCCTTAGGATTTCAGCTTCGCACCCTAAAAATTTCAGCTTATGAAACTTCGTAGAAAAAAAGGTATAGCGAAAATTCCACGATGACCTGTTTGGAGCAGCGAAACCCTAGAATCTAAAGCTCTGATACCAAATGTTGTGTAACCAGCTCCAAAAATAGAAGAAAAAAGATATCAATGCCTTATAAATAAGCCACTTTGAGGGGGCGACCTCCAATACATTACATAAATGAACAATTCTTGGATGATACAAATGACAAAACCTCCTTTCTATATATAGGAGTCCATGGGGCCACAATGTAATCCTAGTGGGCCACAATGTAATCCTAGCCGACCTAACAATAATAATGTAAGTGCACAATAATAACAATATGGGGGTTACAGGGGTACAATGATAACAATAAGGGGGGCTACACTAACATAATAAGGGGCTACACTATTAATATAGGGGCTTAACAAAGTCGAAGATTTGGAAATTGCAATGAAGTTGGAAGCTTCACTGGTGGGAGATACTCATGTAGGATTAGAGTATATTCAAACTTAGGTAGCACATATGACCTTGGAATGGAAAGATCTGAAGAAAGGTGAGGAAGTTATACCAGAATCTAGAACAAAAGGGTGGTGTATAAAGTGAAAAGTTGAAGGCCATTTTAAGGAACAATTCCCTATGTTCGGAGATTACTTGGGTATTGGAGCACCTAATCCATTGAATACATGATCAGGCCTATGGTATGAGATATGCAGAAATGCATTACAACATTGTCTAGAATAGTTCTATTTATAGCATAAGTATGTGCGGACCCCAAGGACGTTGTTTTGTAACTTTTGTAAGTCAGTGGTGTATGATGAGAAGAACTGTCGAAGTTATGACATGATGATGGAAAAAATTTCTTATTCTTATCAAATATAAGATCAAGGATATACAGATGATGATCAAGTATAGTATGTTGGTCTAGGATTTTTCCAAGGATGAGAACAAGGATGAGCACAATGAGATGGTTGAAGGCGTGACTAGACTATCTGCTACAATTATGATGGACAAGACATTATTCAAGAGATTGTCAGAATCCTACTTCCACCTATAAGTATTGCAAATATTTCGATCATGTGATAGGAGAATGTTTGTTCCTTATGGAAAATATGTAGGAGAAAAGGAACGAACAACCCAAACAAAATCTGCAGATGATGACCGCTGAACCAAGGGAGGATGAACTGCGCATCAATATCGTAAAAATAAGTAGAGTTATAATGGTAAATGATAAATCAGAAGGTAAGAAGCCAATGGAATATACATGGCTGATAAAAACTATAGAAAAACACCTTGTGTTCAGTATTAAGGCGGAAAAAGAAACATTCATGGAGGTGAAGAAAAGCTTCATGGATCGTGGATCTTCGACGTCTAACACGTAGAAATTAATACCAAAGAGGGACAACGGTGAGGTAACTTCTCAGTTGAAATAATTTGATCCAAGTAGTTTAAGATATTTATTACAAATTTTTATGAAGTTTTTGAGGAATCATAAGGTTGTCGAAGGAATTCATGAGTTGCTAGACTCCTGCACTAATAAAGAAGTGCCAAAAAGAGATCAACATGCAGTAAACAAGTTATATCGACATAACAAGAGATGGGGAAGGAAATGAGATTAGCTGTGAATATCGAGGAATATGATATGGATCAGGTAATCCTAGATTTGGGATCTTATGCCAATGTGTTACCTAAGCAAACTTGGGAACAAATGAGAAGTCCAAAGTGTCAATTTTCGTCGATATAGTTGTGGATGGTCAACCAACATAATATCATCCCTATGGGAAGGATATATGGCGTTGTAGTAGATATTGAAGGAGTGTGTGCCATTGAAGATTTCAAAGTAATTGAAATTATATATGTTAGAAATCCATATCTGGAACTGCTTGGATTGGATTTGGATTTTGATACTATGGCGATAATCAATTTGAAGAAGATACAAATGGTATTAGAAAAGGATGATCAAAGGGTCATTTTTCCTCTAGACCCATTAGAAGGAGTGCGTTATACAGAGGCTATCCACGATGACTACTACAACATGGATGTCAACAACATTTACAAGATAACAACTAAGAAGGAAGATTGGATTAATCCCACTACATATGGAAGGTTAAGCTGGTAACAAGATAGTTCTGATATGTCAGACTCCGATGAAGAACTAAAAAATTGGTAGAACAGGTTGCATTAAGTGTCTACAGGATGATGTGCCAGAATCACAAGATCACTTCGTTGCATCACTTTGGAGGTATGTGATTTCCCTTATTATGATGGCATAGGATATGTAAGTATTTCTCTCGATAATTTTGAATGAAATATACCAAAAGTACAAAGGTTCCAAGATTTGGATGACACCATGATCTCTACACCTACTTGATGCTAAGGTACTCATAAAGAGAACATAAGGAGTTCAAAAGTGTATCACATACTAATGAAGGTTATATTTGGCTCAGTAAATACAAAAATCGAAGTAAAATATGATGGAAAGGCTGACCTCCAAGAAAATATTTTTTGTTGGACTTCAGTTTGGGGAGAATTCCCAAAACCAGAGTGGGTACATGTGTTTTTTCACACATTGGACATGATACCGGTGAATTGGTATCTTGAGATAGAACTGCAACATGGAACAATGAACTGGATAGAATTGGTTGAACGGTTCCTCCTGACATATAGTTTTGAGGATTGTTTTCTATGAATAGATGAATCCATTCAGGAATTCATAGCAGTGGTGTTTAGAAACACATTTCTTCTAACCTTGACGTAGCCAGATTGGACCGCACAGTTGCAACTTGCACTGGAATGCTATAATGTGACCACGGAAGATGATGAAGAGGATCCATGCAATATTGATATCCCAGAATCATAAGGACATCGCGAAGTTGGCAGACCTAAACCCGAAATACTTGATATAGTGCAGTCCGCAAAGACGAAGTTTCTAAATATTGAGTCAGGAGAAGAATCAACATTCGCAATGATTGGAGATTATTGGGGTGAAGACATAGTTAGCAAAGTTGTAGAGTTGCGACACGAGCATCAAGAAATTTTCCCCATGAATTTTTCTTAATTGAAGGGCATATTAGGGGACCTAGGAGTTATAAGGATTACTCTAAAACTTGACACGAAACCTGTAAATAAAATACCCTATTGATTGAATCTGAAATATAAGGAAAAATTGATGGCAGAGTTAGAGAAAATTATCAAAGCAGGGATCATTGAACTGGTCGAAGAAACTGTATGGGTAAGTCTTGTGGTAGTTCAGGAAATTAAGGCAAAAGGTGAGATCAAAATCTATGTGGACTAGAGGAAATTGAATGATGCATGTTTGAATGACCCATTTCCCACACCATTCACAGATGAAATATTGGACAATGTCGAAGTACATGAGGCTTATTATTTCACATATGGATTTTTAGATTACCATTAGATCATAATTGCACCAAAAGATATAAATATGACAAATTTTTCTAGAGAATGGGGTTCTTACAAGTACACAGTGATTCCTTTTGGTTAGAATAATTTTCATGTCATCTTTACAAGAGTTGTAGTTACATATTTCAAGGACTATATACACAAATTTCTCAAGGTTTACTTTGATGATTGGTGAGGATGACATTGGATACATGTAGGCGATATCAAATATCATTTAATCTGAAGAAGTGTATCTTGTGTATGTTTTTTTCTATTGTTGGGGCAAGTTTTTTGTAATCAAGGACTCATGATCGACCCCGCGAATATTTCTACTATTGTAAACCTATATCCACCTAGGAAAGTGAAACAATTGTGCATGAAACTCAGACACACTAGCTATTAAAGGAATTTTATAAAGGGTTACACGCAGATAACTATCCCAATGGATAAGTTAGTGTAGAAATATGTCACTCTTCAATGAAATGAAGAATGCCAAAAGAGCCTAAACATACTAAAAGAGAAGATGGTAATTGTGCCTATTCTTGTTTTCCCATACTAGAATAAGGAGTTTCATGTACATTTTGATGCATCTTTCATAGAATTGGGTACATTATTGGCTCATCCGGGAGTAGGAGAAATTGATCACCCCATATCCTTTGCAAACAGAAAAATATCTAAGGCAAAAAAGAACTATTCCATGATCGAAAGAGAAGGTTTGGATATGGTCTATGCATTATAGAGGTTCAAGCATTATTTTTTGGCAACGCACTTAAAAATGTTCACTAATCACTCTGTGCTAAATTATTTGGTGAATATGTTTGATTTAGGAGGAAATATCTCACGATGGTTTTTTTTGTTCCAAGAATACGACTTAGAATTTGTATCAAACTAGGAATATTGAATTTTGGGCCTGATCATCTGTCAAGAATAGAGATAGGAGAAGAACCGACAAGTATCTAGGATAACTTTACTGATGCTCGATTATTCACAATAAGGGTCGCAAATGATCATTTTGCAGAAATTATATAGTTTCAAGTATGGCACACAGGGAGTACATTATGCCGCAAAAGAAGGAGCACATGGTTAAATCAAATTATTTCTCACTGATGGCAGGAAAATTGTACAAAATGGGACCAGATAAAATACTATGCAAATATTTCCTTGAGCATGAAATATATTATATTTTGGAAGAAACTCATGGAGTAGTTGCAGGAGTACATATGCAGGAAATTCCACTACGGAGAAGATCTTGAGAGCTGGGTTATGGTGGTCCATAATTCATAATGAAGGATGGGATTTTTGTCGAACATGTGACGCGTGGCAGATAACATGAAAGCCTTCTAGAATGGACAAAATTTCATTAAATCCGCAAGTGACATTGCAAGCATTTGAAAGATGGACTATTGAGTTTTTTGGACCTATTAACTCACTAGGGAAAAATATCGACGTGAGATACATAATCAATGCAACTGATTATTTGAAAAGGTGAGTCATAGCACAACGAGTGAACGATTGCAGCACATATACCACTGTGCAGTCCATATATGAGTTTATTATGTCTAGATTTGGGTGTCTAAATATTTTGATGAGTGACATAGATTCACATTTCTTGCATAAGACTATTTAGGCGCTAACTGAGAAATTTCAAGTACATCATTAGACTATTACACCATATTATCCACACATGAATGGGACAATCAAATATTTCAATAAGATGATGGACGATGCAATCAGAAAGGTGAGAAATGTGAACAAAAATGATTGGGATTTAAGTATTCTAGCAGTGTTATGGGCCTATAGGACAACATGTAAGAAATTGATAGGCCAGACACATTTTAATTTGGTATATGGCCAAGAAGCAGTCATGCCTATGGAGTACATTGTGCCAAGTTAATGAATTGAAACATTCACATATATGGTATACCTCGATACAAGGAAGAAAGGATGGCATTGATTTCTTTGGAGGAAGATAGGTTTATTGTGGATTTTCATCGACAATGTAAAAAGCAAGGGATAAATCCTAGCATGATAGGAACATAGTGCAGAAGACCTTCAAGGAAGGAGATCTTGTACTACCGTATCATAGAAAATTCATGAAGTTCCCAGGAAAGTTCAAAACACATTGGTTGGGACCGTATACCATCAAGCATGTTTCATATGGTGGTACAGTTTAGCTCGGGAAGTTGGATAGTCATCTGATTCTAGGATGAGTAAATAGTAGAAGATTGAAGATATAGAGGGACAAAACTATCCCTGAAGATGCGCACTGAAAGATGAAGGGAGGATAGTCTTAGTGCCACAAGCAGTTGAAAGTGGGCACTTGACTATAAACTACTCTCCAGAAAGGGACTTCGTTGATTGAAGATTACTGCACGATACTTAGGAGTATAGTGAAGTAAAAAACAACCATGTCAAAGGATGGTCACTAAGCTATAGCTAGGAGTATGTCGAATTTCGAAAGAACCATGGGGAAGGAAGGATTACAATAAGACAAGTGAAGGTCTGTTAAATTTTTCCATAAATATGACCATTGGAAAGAAAACGTTGGCGCGACTAGAAATTTTCTGTTAAAAGGAGCAGGGGAAATGCATTTATGAAGCATCGCTAGCCGAATCTCCCACCATATCTAAGATATTCATCAAGATCAAAACTCAACACTATAAATCCTGGTCCCACTCCACATTTTAAAACTTTTCTTCTTGAGAATTCAAACTAAGAATTTGAACCTAAGTGAGCATGGAGTATCTTGTTGTATGTCTGAATGGAGTTTTGAAGAGATTTCTAGAGCATTTGTCAACAAATGGCTCACAAGAATCATGGAAGCTACAACACCAAGTGTAACAGGCTTGAGGTCGTCGTGAAATGAAACCACTACTAAAGAAAAATTGAATAAAAAGTAGGAAAAGAGACTAGCTATGGCCCATGCAGTTAGAAAATATCTAAGGAGAAACAAACAAAGTAACAATGGGATAAGAAGCAGAAGAAACTGATGGATATCGATGAAAGAGAGGAATAAATTGGGTTGGAAGAGATGGAGATAGAGGATGCAAAAATTCTCTTTGTACTACCACCATATGTACTGCCAAGGAAGACGGGTGCCAAGCTGGTTAAATACCCTGATACTGCAAAGTGTAATGTATTCACATCACTTCTACCCGAAAAACTACCATTTTAAGGAGAACCACTGGAAAATTTTCTGCAGGTGAAGATCGAGGTTTGGGACTTTAATGACCGAAGTAGGTACCCATAATTTGAACCAATTATGTACCTACAACAACTGTATTACCAGGAGAATAAAGTCACCAGGTTGGAGCCACACTAGTGGGTTAAAATATTTCAAAGGCCAGGGTTTCTTAACATGTTGAATGTACAACATTTTGGTCGAATTTCCAACAACGCAACCTATTTTCGACAAATTTTGGATTTAGTGCATGAAAAATACCTCTGGCTAGGAGAGAGGATCCCAATATAAGGAATGATGATCAATAGAATCATCACGCTGCCATACCAGGGGAATAACCCCACTGATGAGTTTTTGGGAAAAATTCAGGATACGGTAGTCGCTGAGGATTTGAAAAAGAGGTATGATATGATAAATAGGTCAAGTGTCTATGGCATAAACTCTATCAATGACCAAGGGGTGTGCTTCGCAGTGCACATTATTGCAGGGAAAATCATGCGCAAGTGTAGAGCAAATGAAGTCCCAACAGTCATGACCTCTTTAGCTACACAGTGAAGTAAAGGGGTCTAGTTTAATTGGGTCGGCTATCTGTGCAAGCAGTTCTTGGAAGATTTTCGTGAAGCATCGGAGGAACGAAAGAATCTTCACTACGCATGGTTATTGTTGATAACCACATTATTGGCATGGAAGGAACCATCAGAGTCACTCTTGTAGACGAACCAAATTTTAGGATATTCCAACACATAGGAGATAGTTAAGTATAACTTGGTCTAGTGTAGAGTAAGGTAAAGTGTGTTTCTTTACTATGTACATTTGTAACTTATAATCTGACGGTAACAATTTGTAGTGATCCAACTATTCACTCTCTCCTTAGTATTAACGACACTTGATTCTTGGCTTCACACCTGATTGGTCCATGATATCTATTTAAATAGCATGGAGGGTCATTTTTCTGGTAAAAATTTATGAGAGAAACATATGTAAACTTTCTTTTTATATTAATAAATTGCCTGAAGGGGTCACGTTGGCTCAGGCCTTGGACTGTTTCCCTCTTCGAGGGTTTGAACCATAGGATATAATGGTGCACTGATTTGTGATATTTTTTTGAGCGATCGCCTTTGGTGTTCGATCTAAGTAACTTACCCTATAAATTCCTACATGGTATCAGAGCCATTTTGAGGGCCGCATCCATTGTTGATCCAAATTCGAAGCTAGTTTGACTGCATGCGACTGCCATTTTACAGATATTTTTTTTTTTAACTTTTTCAAGCTTAGAGAAATGCTATGTTGTGTATGGAGTGTCTGTTACAGTGAGGAACCCCTTTTGTTTCATGCGAAAAGGTTTCCAGTTTCCCAGGTTATGTCAGTTTAGATCTGGAGGTATAAAGAATTTTTTTTTGCAGTTATATCTGGTAATTGTTCTGCATATTTTGGTTCCCTCTGTTTATTTCGATCTAAAGTTTTTATTTATTTTCTGTATTTATACCCTCTTCTTTGTGTATGCTCTTTTCTCTGCACAGTGTGCAATCTTGACAAATCAAAAATAGGAGGAAGGGATTTTTCTTTCCCCGCATCTTTTTGGGATCTTGGGAAATTAGAAATAGCGAAAAAAATATAGTTTCCAGTAAGGCTAATTTAAAATATAATGTTCTACCGTAAGGCTTTCATTTAATTTGTTTTGTGGACGAATTTGGTGTTTTTTTTGCAAAAAAATCACACACACCGCAGAGTAAAAAAAAAAAATCCTTCCTCCTTTCAAACAATTACAAAATCCTTTTACTAGCTCACTTGGTGTGAAGTTAGTTTATGAGAATAGAGGTCTTGGGATCAAGTCTCTTTCTCAAGCTTCTTTTTGTAAAAATCTTTTTGTTAAAGGTGGGGGGATTTTTTTTTTTAAAGTAGAACTTCATCATCAAATTTCAAACCGTTACCATAACTATTCGGCATCTACAACTCGTTTTTTCGAAAAGGCATAACTTATTCATCCGGAAGTCATTTTTCGAAACGTTTATTTTGAATCAGCGTAAATTTTCGAGATATTTCCATTGGAGCATTTAGTTTTAGCCCTCTTCAGCTTTAGTTTTTTTTTTTTAAATGGAAAGTGCATGCCTAATTATTCTTAACAGCACCAATTATTTCCAATGGCTACCTCACATGGTAGGTTTACTTCGACTTAAAGGGATTTATATAATATCCACAAGATGAGAAACTAAACCTACCAATGGAGATAAAGCCACTAAATGGGAAAATAAACAAGATCAAGCACGGGGGTTGATAGGAATGTCCATTTTTCAAAATCGTTGATTTCATATCCTTGAAATTGACACCCTTGATGCAGCCCTGAAAAAGCTCAATACTATTTTTGGCATTCAAAATGAAATCAGGTCCCACCAGCTTGAAAATGAGTTGCTTACTTTGGAACCCAGTAATTTCTCGTCTATTGAATATTTTTTGTCCAAATTCAAGACACTTAGACTTCTTTTCAAAGGTTGTAAGGTAAAAAAGCAAGATGATAGCCTTATCACTTTCATTCTCACTAAGCTTGGCCCTGCATACTCTGTATTCTTCTCCACCTTCCATTCCACTAGATGAATGATCATTTCTCAAGGAACAACCTACAATAACCCCTCTTTTGATGCCTTTTGTGATCCTTTGATAAGAGAACAAGAAAAAATATTACACCTTAGTCTTATCACTTATGGAAATGCTTCTAAGAAAGCCTTAGCAGCCCAACAAAAACCATATCAAAAGAATCCCAAGAAGCAGTATGCTAAAAAGTATGGTCCTAAACCAAACAGGGGTCTTAAGAAATTTCAGCCGCAAACTAAAAAAGCAGCTCACCAAATTGATAAGGCAACTAAAAACAAAGGGAAGAAAACAAATAGACATTGCAACCATTGTAATCATGTTTAAGGGGGGGTTTTGGAGTAATCACCGCACCTCTATGGGATCCGTAATTCCCACCTTGGAGATCCTAGTTATTGGTTTGGAAGATTACCAATACTTGCGAGTTTTGGTGTAATGGTAAACTTGTTCATGGTATCAGATCTTGGACCCAGGTTTGATTACCCCGAGCTGTGTTTGAGGGTGGGTGTTGATTCCCCTAAGCTGGGTTTAAGGGTGGGTGTTGGAGTAATCACCACACTCTATGGAATCTATAAATCCCACCCTAGTGATCCTAGTTACTGGTTTGGAAGTTTACCAATACCTGTGGGTTTTGGTGTAATGGTAAACCTCTTCACCAGATGTGTTCGAAGTTGCAAGGTACACCTCGCTTTGGTTTTCTAACGACTAACGCGCGCATAAGAAAATAAGACTTACACATGGTGGTGAATTAATGTCTTAGGTTGTCACCTATTTTATATGAGCAATATCAGGGCATTGCATATTTTAAGGTCGATTTTCACAGGATATATTTTAAAGCCAAAATGGATCCAACGAAGGAATGACATATTTTCCCTTATTCGGTCATAAAGGAGGACCTTTTGGACGTCATAAAGGGATGTTCGATAGAATATATGAATCCACCCATAGGAAGCAAAAAAGCAAAGACAAACACAACATAGAATGTGGGAACCAGTGTAAAAGACACAAAGGCAAGGAAAGACACAGACCAAGAAACAGAGAAGGATGGGGAAGAAACCAAAGGAAAAAATCCATATCAGGGTGGCCAAAACCATCCTAGTGATGTACAACCAATTGATTCAACATTTATCATAAGGAAGAGGGTACCTACAACGTCTACACCAGGTGCATGGAAGAAGCATAAGTTAGATTGATCCAAGCGTGCAAAGCCCATGATACTCACTAAAGGGGACATCGATGAAATTGGAGACAGGGTAAAACATATCATCGAATACACATGGAAAATAATCTAGGATCACTACGAAGTAGTATTGAGAGAAGTACAGAAAGGAATGCAAGAACTCAAGGTGATGGCACAAACAGCAAGACAACAAGAGAAGCCAGCCAACTAGCAAGCACAAACAAATAAAACAACATAGCTAGAGAATCAAATAAAGGCACAATTTGGTTTGAGGGTTTCCCAGGTACTAGGAGGACCACTACAGTTGAATTTGTAGAGGAAAGAGGGCACGTGAAATGATGGGAAAGCATAAACATGAACCTCGTCATGGTCCCCACTCAAACACTCCATGAATTTCACCAAGGTGTCGTTGAAGAATTGAACGGGTGCAAAAAAGATATCTTACAGTAAAACCTATTGGTGTAGCATGAAAGAACCATGATGAAGACGCAACTTGATCGACTGCTCAAGGAATGAGAAAAGATGCATAAATAGTAACAATAGTTGAAATAAGCCACTGAAAAGACTTGCAGTGGAGTTTTGGATGTTCAGGTCCACACAGAGGAACCACCAACAACAAAGGTTGCGAATATTTCCCTCACAATATGAGATTTAAAGAACAACATTGAAAAGCTGATGTTTAAATATGAGGTCCAGATTGTTGATCTATAAATGAGGCTACAGCCAACCACACCACCAGAAGTCCAAGAGCGAAGGGAAGTGGACCTCAAATCTAGAGTGAAAAGCATCGTTGACTCAGTGGTGGAGTTTGGAAAACTATTGGGTGATAGCATGAAAATTTGGAACTTGTTGTAGGAGGATCCCAAAATTCAGAAAATTGAATATGAGATGTAGACAAAGAAGAAGAAGTTGGAAAAAATCTAGACAACTTCCAGGACCCTATCACTCGCGTAGAGGCTCGATCAGATCACGGAAGGCAAGACTATTCAATGTCAGATCAAAGATCTTCAGAGAAAAGTGCAACTCATAATAGCAAGGACTAAACCATGGCAGGAAGAGGTCATCCAACTTTCTCATGCAGTGGATGAAAAGCTTAAGGAGCTGCAACAAAGGTAGGCAGAAGTGCTCCAAAAGATATTCGGACCAACGAAATAGGTACAACTGGAGAAAGTGCACAACTAGGAAAAGAAGATGGTATAAATACTTCAAGAGTATGATGCCAACTACACAAGAATTGTAGATAAGGTTCTAGGTGTACCAACTAAGCAACTTGGGATGAGTCACATGTGAGTGTTGGAAGCCTGTTAGGCATAGCCCAAATTTGTCCTTTTTTGGTCAAAATTCTCTGCACCTTGAGGAGAATAGTGCACGATACCACGAAGCTAGATCTACCGTGTAGTTTTTAGAGGCTTTGGGGTGGGTTCAAGATCCTCATTTTGTAATGGGTTTAAGGATTTAGATAGTTTTCTTTTCGAGGCCCATTGTATATGGACCATGGTTTTGTATTAATGTAAAGCTATATAAATTATTATAAGGCTTTGTTGAAGTAATGGTATGTGATAGTTAATGAGCGCAATATATTGTAAGTTTTGTCTTTAGTCTATTTTGGACCTTAAGGGAATGCTCCACACCTAAGTGCGTCGAGACCTAGGAAGAGTCTGCAGCTTTGTGCACAAACCACCTATAGTTGTGTGCGCAGGACGGAGAAGTGAATGTCCTGAAGAGACTTATCATAATATAGAAGAAACATTTTTAGAGCATGTTTTGTGTCTTTATTTGTTGTGTTTACCTTGATTTGTTTATACGAAGTAATGGTTGCAATTAAATAATATGATAGCGCAGTTGATGTCACACTGAATGTATTTATGTTGATCTAAATGATGTGAATTAATTAAGTAAGTTATAAATGTGTAGTAGTTGCTTGTATATTAGAAT
The DNA here is from genome assembly GCA_034641835.2 of Pinus albicaulis. Taxonomy (NCBI): domain Eukaryota; kingdom Viridiplantae; phylum Streptophyta; class Pinopsida; order Pinales; family Pinaceae; genus Pinus; species Pinus albicaulis. The sequence goes on from JAXQQM020092056.1 coordinate 159,690, forward strand.
ATTGGTTAAGTATAGAAAATTTAAGTAAAGCCACATCACACAGTCCCTCAAGGTTTCATAAACGTGGTTATGCAACCACCCATAGCCACCTCGGGTGAGACTATGATCTGCTTGCAAGTCATTTCCGAAAGGGTCGGTGTCTAGGGTTATTTTTGTGCGAAGTACAAGTAAATACTAGGTCAATCCCAAACCATCCAATGAATGACGCACCTCTAGGGGTTGCAGGGTTATTTATTTCTTCTTTGCTTTCAAATTATCCTAACCAAGTGTTGTAATCAGTATCAATAAAGTTCTTACGATCTCCCCTGTATCTCTTTCCACTTCGCATAGATCCGACTCTATAATTAAGCCCAAACATTTATCTAACTGCATTCATGGTACACCCTTTTCACATAACATCATTTTAATCCACGAATTCAAAGAATTTAGATACTTACCTCGTGGCCCCTTGAAAAATATTCACTCGGCTTTGTTTTAGGATACATACATGTCTATGGAAATCTCAGTGAGAAATCCTCCCATAATACTATCGATACAGAAATAAAAAGCTCTTGAGATTTTGTTATTGGCATCCTCCAGTCATTGTACCGATTTAGGGCTCCGTGCAATAGGCTTGTCATTTTTAAAGCATGTCCTGTTCTCAGTTAATCCTGAACGCCACTAATGTAACTCATTATGAAATGTTGCGAAGAAAATCTCATGTTTCTCTATGAAAATATACCTCTACAACTAGGCTTTATTGGTTAATCGTGGATTTATATTTTCCTCAGCTTCAAACAACCATTATTTCAGATCTACCCAATCTTGTATTTCCTACTTCGATGGATGCCACATCCACATGTCTCGGAAATCAAACCATTTGTTGGTTTCTTTGGGCTTGACCCAGGTTCAAATTATACTTCGCACCAAAAAAAACCCATACATCAGCCCTTTTAGCAACGATCTGCAAGAAGATTGCAGTGTCACCTGAGTTGGCTATGGGTGGTTGTAGAACTAATTTTATGCGTCCTTTAGGGACTACATGAGGTGGCTTTACTTTGCTTTTCTATACTTAATGAATTCTAAGATACAAAAAACTATTGTGTGGTTATAGCTTACTTAATTACTTTGCATCATTCAATAAACACAAATGCATTCAGTACGAGACAAGTTTCCCTATCATATCATTTAATTGCAACCATTACTTTGTATAAATAGATCAAGGTAATGACAACACATAAAGACACAAAATATGATTCAAAATCATTCCTTCTTTATTATGATAAGTCACTTCATTACATTCACTTCTCTGACTTGCGTACACAACTACAGGTGGTCTGCGCACAAAGCTGTAGACTCTTTGAAGGTCACCCCGCACTCAACTACATAGCCTCCCCTTAAGGCCAAAAAAAGAATAGAGATAGAGAATACAATAGCTTGCTCTCATTAACTATCACATATCATTAATTCGATAAAGCATTACATTTCTTTATATATCTTTACATCCATACAAAACCATGATCCATATACCAAGGGCTCCAACAAAAAAACCAGCTAAAGCCTGAAAAGTGTTAAAAAGTGACGAGCTTCGACCCACCACGAAGCCCCTAAAAATCGGGTGGTAGATACCGCTTCGCGGTACCGTGCACTCCGCTCCTCATGTTGCAGAGTATTTTGACAAAAAATGGACCAAGTTGGGTTGCACCCAACAAGGATCATGTATTCATGACACTCCAAGTAGAGGTGAAGAGACTCCACGAAGTAGAAAGAAAGATGGAAAATTTTAACACCAAGAAGGTCATCATGTCAAAGTCAGGCACCTATATGGTATAAATATTATGCATTTATGTCTCATGTAATGAATTTTATAGAACTCTCAAGTTATGAAGAAGTTAAAGAATATAAAGAATGGAGAGATGCAATGAATGAATATAATATAACTCTATAATGAAAAATTACATATGGGAATTACCAAAATTTCATACAAATAAACTTCCTATAGGATGAAAATGGTTGACAAACAAACCCAAGTGTCTCTTATAGTTAAGTGTCTCTTTCCTTAGCAAATTACCAAAGAGGTAACAACGCGGTGTATATATTCTCGAGATATTTGAGGCATGGGTTGAATTTTATAACAATGGAATTATAATATTCATGTACTTCAGATGCACAAGACCTGTTATACTCTATGTTAGTTCCCTCCTTGTTCATATTTTGTTGTCAGCCTTTAATATCTTGGCTTCCTCCCCCAACTCTTCTATGTAGTCATCCTTTTGCTTCAATTGTTCAAGTAGGTGTTTTACATTTATCTCAATGGCTTGAGAGAATGGTGTTCCTATAGATTCCGTAGGAGGTGGATCTGAAGGAAAATTTTAAGAATGGAAATTATCTTAGATTTTAGAAAGTTTGACGAACCTTACTAGCCCGTAATATGGAACTCTAAAATGTTGAGCAATATTTTTGTAAAAAAATTCCAATTTCTAGTGACTTTATATAGTATCTATAAAATTTTGGTGATTTTCAAGGTATTATAATTTTATATTATAAAATTTGGTTGAATCATATTTAGAAAATAAAATGAAAACTAACTAATCATTTTGGGAAAAGCATGGAAAATTAGCCAAGTTGTGAATATTAGCCCCTAAAATTGTCCATGGTGGACCTTTTCTAGTGTTTGGAACAGTAGGGATTTCTATGGTGACTAAAAATAGAGGTATATTAGGGATTTATAAGAGCTTCTCCTTGTCATCATTATCCTATTAAGGTTGTGAACATAAGGTTGACGACTTTCCTCTTCCTTGTTGGTGTGATTACATCTCTATAATTGACAAGTGACAACCTATGCTGGTAGGAACTACCAGTTTAACTAGTTCCATGTCCACAAAATTTGTTCTTTGATGGATATCATATTCTTATTATTCTTGTTACACCTTGTGATATTATTCCTTTTCTTTAGACTCAACTTCTTATTTTTATCTCTTCTCTTCCTCTTCCTATGATTTTTCCTTTTTTCTCTTTATTTTCTACTTTTTTATTTCTTCCTTCTCATTTCTTCCTCTTCCTTCTTCTTAAGCTCAAGCTCTTGGGATATTTCAACTAATTCTTACTCATGTTTCAACTTCTTTTTTGTGGAAATTTAACTTCTACCTACTGGGACACATGCTTCTTAAAATGGGCTTCTCTTTTTTCTTATGAATGTTTTTTTTATTATTTGATATGAATGTTTTTTTTCTTATGAAATTTTTTTAATGTTTTCTTATAAAAGTGAATTTACCATGGTAAAATTATTCCCACATGGTTTATTTCGATCCACCTAGTAAGAAGTGGCTAGGTGATCATTTTTTGGGTGGTCAAAGATTTCCCCCCTATGTAAGAGAGTTAGGAGAAAATTATATGATTGAAATACGTTGTAAGTTACGCTTTTATGAGTCTACACCAAAGGGGGGAGGGAGAGAGAGAGAGATGGATCATGAGCTGCTAACATCCATGCATGTGGGGGGTAGCTGAAGGGCCACCCCTTCGTGAGGTCTGAAACATATCACAAAAACCTAGGAAGGCTAGTAGAATTTACTGGATCATGGGATCATCAAGTGTAAAATTATTGACCTTGTAATAATGATCTAGAGTCGCCATTTGTTAGTGTGAAAATTCTTATCAAGTGTACCAAAAATAATTCACTTAAGTCACTAGTGACAACTGACCTTAACAACAAGATATGGTTGTTTATGCTCCAAATATGGAATGAAAAAATAAGAAAACCCTACAAAAAAATATCATATGCAACCCAAAACATATAACAATGATGAATGAAAGTGAAATATAACCTAATGAAGGACATAAAATGAATAATAATTTTATTAAAACACCTGGTGAGGAAGATTTAGAACACGGGTATGTAGATTCCCCTCCGTGGGATGGGTCCTTTTAATGCCATTGTGCTTGAACAATATGTTTCTCTCTCTCAATATGTATAAAACCGAAAAGCAAGAGGGAACTAAAGTGGGAGCTCAAATGTTGTGATATGATAATGGTGACGATGGTAATGATCATGGCGAAGAATGAATAAAAAACACTCTTACTTATAACAAGATATTGAGCTAAATTAGGAATTGGAAAATAATAAAATATTATTGACCAAATCAAAATCTAGCCATTAGGAGTAATTTATCATATTTTTTGGAGAGAGAAAAAAATATTCAAAATGGTAAAATATATTTATTTAGAAAGTGGTTTAACAACTAAGAATTAAGAAAAATGTGAATTTGAAATAATTATGAGATAATGGTTTAACAATTATTCCGAAAATAAGAATAAATAATAATAAACAAATAGTGATTTATTTAATTATTCCAAGGTGATTAAGTCAAAGGAGTTAAGAAATAATTATCAAATAATAATTTAATCATTATTTCTAGAAAAAATTAAATAAATAATTATTTATTCAACTATTCTCACGAGGTTTTTTTTAATTTTAATCAGAAATAATTTATTAAAAATAATTTACTAAATTATTTCCGATGGTGAAAGTGATTTTACCTTGGTAAAATTAATCCTACATGGTGTATTTCGAACCACCTAATAAGAAGTGGCTATGTGATCATTTTTTGGGTGATAACAATTGTTACTAAGAGTGGAGTAAATGAAGGAAAAAATCGTGTAACTTCTGCAGAAAATAATATTCTATGTCATAAAAGTCCAGTACATATTTGAGGGAAGGGTCTTTAACTACAACACAATAACTATATGGTAGAAAGTATGTATAATTTCTCTTTGGATTTTTATTTTTGTGAACATTTTTTATATGGGAATCATAATCGTGTAATATTATCCTCTAGTTCTATGAAGTCAAGGTGAATATTAGAGTTGGTACAATATGATGTGCCTTAAATTCTCTCCATTCTATCACTTGGTAAATATGTGTACTATGTGTCATTTATAAATTACTTCTCAAGGAATTCATGGTTGTGTTTCTTCACGAATAAATATGAATTATTTGACAAATTCAAAAAATTTAATGTTATTTTGGAGAACCATGAAAAAAGGAAATTATGGTGCTAAGGATAGATAATGGGGGATAAGTCAATGGGAATGAATTTAAATAATTATTTAGGATGAGTTCGAATAATTATATAAGAAGTGTGGTATATAAAGGAAATATACGACTCCATGCATACCTAAGAATAATGGAGTTTCAAAGAGGATGAACAAAACATTGATAGAGAAAACAAGGAGCAAGCTCAATGGTGACAAGTTAGGATAAGAATTAATGGTAGATGGAGTGACCACTACATGTTATTTGGTTAATAGATCACCCTCTTCAATGTTGGATAAAAAGACTCCACATGAGGTATGGACTCGTAAGATACTTTCTCTCAGACATGTTAGGGTATTTGGTTGTGAATGTTATGTACACGTTTGATTTGTATATGAAAACTTGAGAATTTATGGTGAAAATTTGCAAGTGAAATGATTTGGGTTTTTTTAGTCAGTCATGACAATTTCATTAACACATTAACATGCTTTAAGGCTTAGTTTTGAAAAAAAATAATAATACATCAATACCATAACAATATACAAAATATAGCAAATGATGAAGGAGTTCACCCCTCCTTGGCTACATCTCCTGGTCTAGCTTCCAATGTTGGGCCTCTTTCATTATGCTCAACAGTATGTGTTTACATCAAGTTACAATGCTTATAATGCTAAAAATAATGTCTCCAATGTCTCCAGAACAATAAAACACCCCTAGCTGGTCTCTTTCAACACATAAAAAGGTCAAAAACTGACTGAGTTATGCTCCATAAAAAATTTTCTGCTAATTGTCCTACAATTAACACTCTCCTACAAATTATTCTACAAATTTCACCTTTTATGGCCACGTGGAGCGACAAATTCACCCCATGATGACAATATTCCCATCGGACCAAGTGAAAATTGTTGCTTTGTTAGATTTCCTCGGTAGGCCCACGACCCGTTAAAACATGCTACGTGGCATGTCAAACATCGTCGATTATGGGAAGTTTGAGAAACTGTCCTCACCAAATCTAAATTTTACTTTGAACTAGGGTTATGTGGTGGTAGTTAGGTTCCAACCATAAATTTAAACTGCACCAAACCATCGTACGTGACAATTGGAGTTGACCATCGAGTTAACACAAAACTAAGCCATACATTTAAACTTGACCTTCGCATTAAACCATGGTTAGGGTGTTCCACCAGTGGCACAGATAACCTCCATACATAAAATTTCATCGTAACCTGAACTGTGTCATGTGACGTGGAATTTGCGCAAATTATTAGAGGTAACCGTTAGATACCAACCATAACCGTATATTCCAACATCATTATTTTTCACATGTGAAATTTTACGAACTTCAGTTACTTTCTATTTTACAAACTTATCTGATATGGTTTTCATGACTTTGGGTTTATGGTATAATATATGGTTCGAATTTTGTATAAAATTTTTTCGTTGGTTCATATGTGACATGAAAGTTTGGTTATGCATTGTATAATATATGGTTGGGGTTGAGGTTAACCCATGACCCCTTCTTCTCGCCACGTAATGTGGTTGGGTGGAACGGGGTTTACGGATAACCCTGGTCCCAACCCCACAAATCTATCTCTCATCAACCTTAAATAAAACCTTTAAAATATAGCTGGAAATAACTAACATAATCGATTAGGTATATGGATTCTCTATCAGGCAGTAGGTCTCATTTTCAAACCCCATTGAGGTAGTTCAACTTCCCAAAATAATTTACATGGCCAAGAGGAGGCCATAGGTAGCCATCGATTGGCCCATGTGGCTTTCCCTCATTGTGCCATAATGCAACCCATTAACTAATAAAAACACATAGAATTTCAACCAATAAAAATGATACAAGTGGCAGTAAATGACTGGACTACAAAACTAAATTCAGATTCCCAATCTGCGTACTACTGACTATGTGTACCTTCAACCTACAACTTAAGAAATTTAGTTATTTTCCAATTTGATCAAAATGTGATATTGGGAGAATTCGATATAGGTTTTGAGTAAAATGAGTTGTGTTGGATTCAGGGAAATGAGATCTTTTCTTTGGTGTGAGTTTCAAGCCAATCCGAGCACTTTGAATTTTATGCATTAAATTGATCCACCAAATCAATGTTGCAAAGGAGAGTATGAGTAAGCTTGATAAGAAAGTTTAAATGTGCATCTTTATTAGACATAAATATGGTCTAAAATGCTATAAGCGTTGGAACCTAGAAACTAATAAGGTTATGTATAGTCAAAATGTGTTATTTAGAGAAGTTAAAGATGTTTACAAAAAGGAAGTCCTACCAAGGGAGAAAGAACCAAAAAAGCCAGAGTTTCAATTGAAGGATGATGAATCATAATCTATAGTATAACAATGATCATAAAAAGAAGAACCACCGACTTCGACACTGAGGAAATTAGCTCAGGAAAAAAGAAAATGAGAAATGTGTAATCCACCTGATTTCCATTCAAATTTTGATTTATTTATTAAGAGGTATTATATTTATAGGAATGGAAAGTCTAGAAAAAGGCCATGGTTGAAGAAATGATAACCTTGGAGAAGAGTGAGGCTTCGGATCTAGAGAAGTTGTAGGCTAGAAGAAACACCATAGATAGAAAATGGGTGTTTAAGAGGAATTTGAATTCAAAATGTAGAGTGGAGAAATAAAAATCTCAATTAATACCAATGTGTTATTCCCAGGTAGAGGTAATTCAATTTGGTGATATTTCTACTCATATTCTAGTTTTCTATTAGATTCCATTTATTTCTCACTTCTACTTCTCATGTTGAAGTAGAAAAGATTGATGTGAACACAACATTCCTATATGGGGATTTGGAAGATGAAACATACCTAAAGAAACCATAAGGATTTTCTATAAAAGGGAAGAAAAACCTAGTATGTAGTCAAAAAAGTCCCTATATGGGTTGAAGAAATCAGCAACGATGTGGTATAAATTTTTTTATAATTATTTATTGGGACTTGTCTTTAAAACGAGAAAAGTATATCATTATGTATATTTAAAAATAGTTGGTGATCATGTTATTTATTTGGTATTGTGCATTGATTATATGTTGTTGATTGGAAATTACAGGGAAATCATGCAAGAAGTAAAAAATTAATTTGTACTCTAAATTTGATACGAAGGATATTGATGTTGAAAATTTTATCTTGGTCGTGGAAATTAAAAGATATCAAGAAAACTTGATAGCCTAAGTAAATCAAGGGATGTATGTCGAGATAATATTGAAAATATTTAATATGTAATAATGTAAACTATGAAGGTAATTATTCCTGTAGGTGTAAATTTATCTGCAAAATGGTTTCCAAAGGCATAGGAAGAGCAAGAGAACATGTCAATTCATCCACATGCTAGTTTATTTGGTAGCTTTATGTATGAAATGGTCTATATGAGAATGAACATTAAATATGTAGTGGGATTATTGAGAAGGTATTTGTTGAAACTAGGCAAGGAGAATTGGGAAACAATAAACATGGATTTCAAGTATCTATGTGGCACTAATAGCTATGGATTATGCTTTGAAGGGATACCACGATTGGATAGAGTGTTGCATATACATGGATTTGTTTATGCATATTTGTTTGGAGATGTTTGTGGCCATAAATATACAATTAGGTATGTGTTAACCTATTTTTAGGAGCAATCAGTTGGATGAGCAAAAGACAATCTAGAGTGGCACTCTCAACTATAGGAGTTCAATACATGTCAACCACTCATGCAAGAAAGGAAAAAATATGGTTGAAGGGGTTGTGTTGAGGTAATTATATGGTGAAGAAAGATATTATGATATATTTTGGTAGCTAGAGTGAAATCTTCCTTACAAATAATACAATTTATCATTATAAGACAAAGTATATTAATTTTTAGTATCTCTTCATGAGACATATGTTTGAAGAGAAGAATGTGATGGTAGAAAAAGTGGACACATTTGAGAATGTTGTAGATTCTTTAACAAAATATATGAGCAGTAAGAAGTTTTCTTGGTGTGGAGAAATAATGGGCATTAATTTCTTAGATTATTGATTATGTACTCTCGTGGCCCTCTATGTGCATAGGAAAAAACAAGTGGGAGAATGTTGGGTATGTATTATATTATTTGCATGACTATCCTCATGTTTTGTAAAATGTGTGATGTGCAGCAAGGGGATAATAGTGCCCCTTATTTAGGGCATTCATAGCAGGAAATTCCATTCAAAAAAATAAAAAATAAAATAAATTTGGAGGATTTTGAATTATTTTTGGCATTTTTTGGCACATAGTCTTAATAAAAGTGGTTTTGTGGTGCATGGTGGTTTTTTCCATTATTTGATAGCTTTGGCAAAGGAACTACAATTGTGTTCTAATCCAGGGTAAAAGGATTGGAGATTCATGGATGATGTGGGATATATATCTTCTATTGTAACATTAGACCAAGACATATATATATATATATATATATATATATATATATATATATATATATATATATATATATATATATATATATATATATATATATATATATATTTGGTTCCCTAATTTTGGGTTCCCATGATAAAATATTTTTGTTTATGAGTGTCTCTTCTATTACATTTTTTATTATTATTAAGAATCAATTTGTAACAATTAATTATAAATGGTTAAAACCTACATAGGTGAGTTTATCAAGTTGATCATGAAGTGAAGTGAAGTAAGGAAGAGGTAAACATTATTGGTCATGTAAAGGAGAAATATATGTGTTTCACTATCATGGATATTGATTTAAAAAGAAAAAAATAACCATGCAAATTTTAGAACATGATTATAGGATAGAATCGAATAATGAAAGAGTGTTACAGGCTCACTAATGATATTCTATATTATTAAGTTTGGGTGTTCTTGATGCCTCCTATGTTTGTGGGGAGAGGACTTAATTTAGAAAAAGATAACACAACATCTAGGCTTGGTAAAGTGTCTCTTGTTACTCACTTGAAGAAAAAGAGGGGAAATATATGCCATAAATTTAAATAGGTGTCCATCCATACAATAAATAAATAGAAAAAAAAAAGTAGATGTGTGGGAAACATTTTGTCATACTTAATCTAAGTTGGATGACACATGAGACTAATATGGCATGAGGAAGTGCTCTCTCCAATTTATGCTCTAAATATCACAAGAGGAAAAAATTTGAGCAATGCGAGGAAAAAAGGAAATATGATGCCTTTTAAATAGTTTAGACTCGGTGTGAAAAATCAAGAATTAAATCTATTTTTACACTTTAATTATACTAATGACCAAGCAAACAAAACACTAGATAAATTAAGTCTTAGGGCACTATTAAAAATAGGAAAAATGGGTTGAAAATATCATAATGATAAGCATCAAAAAAGTGATATATAATTGAGATAATGCTCAATCAGATTCAGGTATTGAATTCATTAAATCGTTAAATTAATATTGACGTCATTTAATTAGATTTAGGTAACTTTGTGCTTCAATAAATATATTTATATGAATGCATTGAAGAGTTCCAAAATGAGGAATTATAATCCAACACCAATTCCTATTGCAACAATAAACAAATCTCATTGAAGCATATATAAGATCCAATTTAGATCCAACTCTATTCAAGATATGATTTGTTTGTTTTATGTATCTTACATCCACTAGACCAGAAATTATGCATGCTTAGTTTATTTTCAAGGTTCATGAAGCTTCCGAAAAAATCACATTGGCAGGAATGAAAGATTAATTTGGCATATATTGTTAGAACAATAGGATATTCCAAATTATACTCCAACACTAATAGTGATATTTTATTTGGCCCACACAGACAATGACTTTGTATGTAACATGGATGGAAAGAAAGGTTTGTTGGGATATGTTTTTCATATTTTTTAAGGTGTGATTTCATGGGAACCCAAAAATAATCACAATGTGACTATCTCATCAGTGGAAGTAGACTATGTAGAAACAACATCAACAACTTGTCACTTGTAGTTTTCTTATGTAAAGTATTGGGTGATCTACAAGACAAACAAGAAGGACCAATTACAGGGTATTTAGAAAACAACTGAGTATTATCCTTCTCAAAGGACCATGGCTTTCATAAAAAAAAACCATACATATTGATATTAGATATCACTTCATTAGATAATTTGAAAAAAATGGAGAAATCTACTTGGAATGTTGTAAATCAAAAGGTATATTGACTAACATATTCAAAATGTCATTAACAAGAGATTTATTTGAATTTCATAGAAACCAATTTAGGTATTGTAAGACTAGGCAATATTTAAACCAACATGCATTAGTGGTTGTAATTAAGGCGATTTTTGGAGATAATTACTCGAAGTTAAACTCGTCCAAATTGCACTTCCACGAAGTTTACATAGATTTTAAAATTAAGGAATGGTATGTCATGCATGTGTAAGCTAACATTAACATATCTAATCTTAGCACATTAAGTCTATTTATTTTTGTAGCTTCAATCAATTGAATCAATGTGATCTATTAAGCAACAAATCATATCAAGAGTTTTTATTGTGTGTTTTCCTCGTCTTTCTATCTATCAAGCATGGCGTACCTCTAATTTTAATAGTGGTTGATTTAGGTGGAGAGAAATCCATGCCTATTTTCAAATGCCACCATTCAAGAGAGCATGAAAATTAGAAGTGACTTTCCATTTATCATTTTCATCCTCGTTATAGTGGTGTATGATGGAAGTGGCTAGCAGTACATCATTCTCATCCTCGTTATGGTTTATTGGCATGTATACAAAGATTAACATCATTGATTTTGAGGGAAAATATATGACTTGAGCTTATCCTAATTATAAAATTGAGTAAATTAAAAATTTAACCATTACGTTTGTGACTAGATCCTTGAATGACCTCATTCTACCTTCAAGATAAGGAAAAACGATGAAGGCAATAACCTTTTTATTTATATTCAATTTACTATCATTTCTATTGGTGTGTCTCCTCATGGGATGACTGAGTGTTTGGCACAATGGGATGCTATCCCCTCCACCTAGATTCAAATCCCATGGGGGGGGGGGGGGGGGGCCCGCATATTTGTCCTATTTTTCTAACGCTCAAGAAGTAGTCTTCCCAATCCTCATGGAGTCTCAACTCTTGCTAAGACAAGAAGTATGGGATATCTAAATTACAAGCTATTGGATATACACTTGGTGTTATAGTGGTAGTGGTTAGGTTTGATCTTAGAACTCACCCAATTACTCTAACAAATTATCAATTCATCATGATCTAAAACAATAATAATCAAAAACCTATTGGAATTCAAGATATTCCTTCAGTATTTCATATAAGGAGATCAAGTTAGATATATTTTTTCCTTTTCTCAACTATTATTGGATACTTGCCACTAGTTAATGATGTTGGTTTCTTTTAGTGGGAATGTAAATGGTGTTGAGTGTGTTAGGGTCCTATATTTCATAGGATCTCAAGGTGACTGATTTTGTTCTATCTGTCAAATTTATTTTGTAAAATGGTTTCCAATCTGCAAATAATTTTCAAAAAAAGGAGGAAATAACATAAAAAATCAAAAGAGGGTATATGTTAAATAAAAAAATAGAATATTAACCCCATTGAAAATAAAAAAATAAATTCTGAAAGTGTTGCACCTCCAAATGTCACTACTCTTAGTTTAGCTTATTTCTCAAAATAAATTGTATGTAGCTTGTTTAAAATGCCACAACAGTTCAATAAAACCCAATCATATAGTTTAAGCATGATTGAATTAGGTTTAAATTTCTTTTTAATAGGTATTGAAAATGATTTTTCAAACTGTCTAAACGTGACAGATAAATAGTCAGGTAGAAAATAAAAATTTCTTCAATAATTTAATCTGAACCAAGGAATGAATAAGTCATAGAAGTAGATTAGTTGTTAAAAAAGAAAAATGTTGAATTGCTAGTCTAAATGCACTCAGACAAAAGAGAAAAATTATTAAAATGTTAGAGTAGAAAAAGAAATCAAAATTCAAGGGTAGGTAGAGAATCAAAAATGAAATGGGAGATGAAAATAGGATTTTATCCTAAGATTATAGCCTCAGTGATAAAAGAAGTTAACCAAAGTTTGGTTAATAGTACTGTCAATCCACTTTTGAACCCCCACCTGTCACATTACATCATATTATATTAAACTTTTCCGACCCCACCATTCACCTTTTCACCCCACTCCATTAAAAATCCTTCAATTTTCAACCGATATAGCCAACACATATTTCATCCAACGTACCATATTCCTCCTCGGTGCCCCTTTTTCATATGAGTTTTACTAGCCAGGGGGGACCAAAGTCGGATGTTTCAAAAAACATCGGATTAACCGATACCTCCGCTCATTGGTTATTCAGGACCCCTCCACCTGAAACCACCTACTAGATAAGCTCACCCCCGAATGTGGTTTTCACTCCTATTGAAAACCATCTCCTCCACATAATTATCCCCATGTCCCACCACACCTCTGCAAAATTTTACCCCACCTTTTTACCATTTGACATTTAATTTTTCCCCTTTCATTGATAATTAAAGATCAAAAGCCTAGTTCTTAGTCTCGTTGATGAGTTAATGTTGTTAGACCCATTGATTAAAGGCCCTACTCCATAAATTTCTTAATAAAACCCATAATTCCTCAATAACCCATCGCATACTCAATTGGCTGTAATACTTTTATTTACTGTGCAGGTTGCAATTACCGTTGAAGATAGATATTGCGACATTATTTCATTTCCTTGTCCTGATCACACTAATCCGATCACTATTTTTCCATCCAACTGTTTCTCAACCAAGAATTCACATCCTTTTGTTCCATTTATGTCTGAAAACAAATCACCAGGATGCCTCCCAAGGGCAAGGAGGTTGATGACTTCCCAAACCCTCTCATCCACCATCCAATTAATCTTTACCATATCCCTTTGGCCAACATGGACTTCAAAATCCATGAGTCCCTGTCTGAGTTTGACTTATTTGAGATTTATTGCTGGTTGGAGGACCAATTCATCAATCAAATGGATGAACTCGGATTGTGGGACTCCAATCTACCTTACTAATTTTTCCCTCAAACCCACAGAGCACCCGAATTTATTAGAAAGTGTCATTCATGGTACGATCCTAGTAAAAATTCTATCATTTCCCCTGGAGGAAAAATCCTGTTTGCTATAACTGCCTAGAAAATTAATCAAATGTTGTAGGCCCCTGCTATTGTAAACACCACTCCTTTCTCTGATGAAACCCTTATAGAAGCCTATGAGAAATTGGACTTTGCCAAAAGAGACAAAACACTGGAATTACTTCTAGCTGCAGATACTCCTTTTCCCTAAAGAAATCCTCCTTATCCTTCCTCCATGCTCCCTGATAGAACCAAACATACTATCACAATCCTTTCCTATCTTCTTGGTTACTATTCTAATCAAAATGTAGATGAAGCTATTATTTGTTTCCTCTCTATTTTTTTTGTTGATTCTAAACCTTCAGTCCTTTTTAATTTCTATCAATTTCTAGCTGATGCTATCCATGACCAATTTTCTAAGTTTCATACTAAAGAATTTTTCAGATATGCATCAGTACTGGTCTATCTTTTTATCTATTTTTAGGGAGATAGTTTTACATTCACATTCTAGAAGCTAGATGAAAAAGGGAACCAATAGTAAGTTATTTTTTTGACTTCCATGGGAATGATATACAAAGAAGAGTATCCATATAAGAAGTTTATTGAAATGTTTGTATATCCACCAATGAAACTCTTGAGCAGCAATGAAGAACCAAGGATTAGTGAGGAGATTGTGAAGGTTTTGCATCTATCAGATCAAGCCACAACAGGGGACTGGTACCTTTGCCATAACTATATATAAATCATAGTTTATGGTTGTGACCTGGCACCTTAAAAATTTCCTAAGGTCCTCCCTATGAGGATTTTTGCATTGGAATATATCAGACAAATGCCCAAGGCACACAAAGACCACTTTGTTGCAGCAAAGAAGAAATTAGAGCTCAAGCTCAAAACTTAGATTGGTCTATTGATTTGTAACACTAGAGTGGCAGGGGAAGAAGAAGACAAGTTATTAAAAGAAATGAAGTTTGGTCTCATATTTACTTGGTTATATGACCCATTGGGAATAATTTCAAGGCTCGGAGTGGAAAATAAGTTCACTCCATATCATCACGCAGCAGTACCCAATATTGAACAATATAAAAATTTGTTAGAATGGAAAGAAAACACTCTCCAAGAAGCATAAGAACAGATACTATCTACTTCAAGTCAAGTTTTCAGAATGGTATATAGAAAGAGAGCTAGACTCTTTTAAAAAACTAATACAGCCAATTAGTGAGAGAAAGAAACATTTGGCAAAGTTGGAGATACATCCATTTTTACATAGCTTGGTGGACAGACTATTTAGTTTCCCACTCATTCTACCACTTCTCATGAAAAAAAATAATTTAGACCAGTGAAGAAAATCAGAAGGATAAAGAAGAGGATATTTTTCATATTTTCCAAGAAATTAAAAAGAAAAACTAGGTGTTGAACATAGACACTTATAATAAATTCTGGAAACATTCTTCCAGTTCTCAATCCTAACTTCTCTCAATATTTTACTCTGAGAAAGGAAAGATGAAGTTGGCATTTTTGCAAGCTCGGATTCCACGGCCTAGGACAACCTCAGATTATAAGAAAAATTCCTTTGATTTTGATTCAAAATATGTGCATCCAATTGATAAAATTGAACTGAAAAAATAGAATGGCCAAATGATTTCCTATATTTTAACTAACATTGCTCTAAGATTATCAAAATTTTAGATCACATTGGCCACCACTCAGTCACAACTCAAGATTGAAAGGGTCTCTTTAATGGCTAAAGACACCAGGATCAAATATCTAGAAGATATGGTAGTAAATATTGGGTATGACCCATCTAACATTAATGATGCAGAGGAAATAATCAAGAAGAAGAATGCTAATATAGAATAATTAATAAAGCAACTGAAAATTCCAACCATTGAAGATCCAATGACCTAATAAATTGAGGAAACAGAGTCCCAGAAAGCTGACATGATGAAACTCATCATGGAATAGAATCTATAGATAAAGAATATCGAAGCAAAAATAGATAAACTAATCAAAGAAAAGGAGGAAGCTATAAAAAATGTTGAAACCCCCATGGATCTAATCCCTATTGCTACTGTCCCCATCACTACTACTTCCACCACAGGTACATCAGAAGGAGTTGAGCAACTTACTGAAGTTGTTCAAAAATTATCCATTCATAGAGAAGAGATTAAGAAATGGCAGGATCTGTTAAAAACACTACAACATCAGAAAGCTATTGAAGAGAGTGCACATGTAGTAGAGCTAAAGATAGCAAGAGGACAAATTGAAAAATTGCAGAAGGAAGTGAGAGATTCTTACCTTGGAAACACACTGGGTTAGTCAAAGAGAATATATGGGGAGAAATGATTGAATATCTGAAAGAGAATCGGCCTAGCATCATGATTATTTTTTATCAGAAAGATTTACTAGAGAAGGCTCAAGAAGCTATTGTAACTATTACTTAACGACTTGAGGACAACCCTTCTATAGCTATTGAGATAGTTAAATTTCTTAATTTTGACGACAACATTGAACTTGAATATTTGGGTATAGATGACAGGACAGGAACCATTTTATAAGTAAAGAATATTCTTACAAAGAATAACCCGACTCTTCAGTTGAAATAAAAATGCAACAATGTTAATATCATAGTTCAATGTTTTTTCAGCAAGCTAGAACCCTTGACCAGCAAGGGTTTTCCCTCAATATTAGTGATAAATGAAAATTTAATGCCCCTTGAAGACTGAATCCGCAAACTCAAAGATGTTGCTACTAATATAGCCAAAGTTTCAAATATTGAGGGTACAAAAACAACAAGGCTCGTGCAAAATGCACTCCAGGACACATTCTTTATCCTGGATGAAATAAAACATCTATTTTTAGTAAAACCTACTTTTACTAAATATAGAGAAATGGATGAAGCCTATCGCAGGGTAATAAAACTATATATCCTGGATGAAGAACCTTGGGAACAGTTTACTGAACTACTAGATTAAAAGAGGAATTATGATACATAAGAGCATCTGCCAGTTCATGTACCAGCATCGCAGTAAAATGTGCTCCACGTCCTAAATGTTTCCACTACATCAACACCTGCTTTGCACAGCATATTAAACTAAGGCTATAATTTGGTAACAGTTAGAGTTTTAAATTAAATTTTAATTCTAAAAATACTATGTCTGTTAAAGTCTGTATTATTGTAATATTTTGTACAAAAACTCCATTTTTGGAAGTATCAAAGGTCGTTTGATTCAGATCAGGATTATTTTTGTCTTTTGGAGTACTGTAAGTTTTTTCAAAGCATTGGAGCATCAATAATAATTAGACCATTGACATGATTCTTGTGGTTAAATACCAGTGATGCTCTTCTTCTATTAGTATGTTTCGTTGTTATCTTTCATTGTAATCATCTGAATTCAAATTGCAAAGAAGAAAGAATGATGAATATGATTTACTTTTGAGTACCTTATTATCGATGTGTTTACAATCATATTGTTTTCCACTGAAGGCCAAACTAAATAATTCTTAATTCCTCTTTAGTTCTGCTAAATTTTTTCATATTTCTATCTAATCCATTTATAAATTCGAAAGATCCAGTAAATACTCCTAGCTTTCCCTATGTTTACTCTCTGAAAAGTTGATGCAACTATCTAGATATATTTTGACTCCACTGTCGAATAGACATTAATCAATTGAAGACATCTACCAACACAACAGTAAAATGTGGTCCACGTCCTAAATGTTCCCACTACATCAATGTCTGTTTTGCACAACACATTCCACTGAGGCTATAATTTGGTAACAGTTAGAGTTTTAAAGTAAATTTTAAGTGTAAAAATACCATGTCTGTTAGAGACTGTATTATTGTAATATTTTGTATAAATAATCTAGTTTTGGAAGTATCAAAGGTTGATTGATTGAGATCAGGATTATTTTTGTCTTTTGGAGTACTATAATTTTTTTCAAAGCACTGGAGAATCAATAATAATCAGACCATTCACATGATTCTTTTGGCTCAAATACTGGTGATGTTTTTCTTCTGTTAGCATGTTTCATTGTCATTTTTCATTGTAATCATATGAATTCCAATTGCAAAGAAGAAAGCATGATGAATAGGATTTACTTTTGAGTACCTTATTCTAGCCGCGTTTACAATCATAATGTTTTCCATTGAAGGAAAAACTAAAGAATTATTCATTTCTCTTTAGTTCTGCTGATTTTTTTCATTTTTCTATCATAATCCATTTATAAATTTGAAAGATCCAGTAAATACTCTTAGCTTCCCCTGTGTTTACTCGATGAAAATTCGATGCAACTATCCAGTTATATTTTGACTCCATTGCCTAATAGACATTAATCAATTGAAGACAATCAATTTTCCAAAACTAAAGACAAAACTCAGAAGCCAAGTACAATCATAACTAGCCTAAAAACTTATCCAAACAAAGTTAAATCCTAAAGTGATAGCCCTCTCTGAAACTGGCATGGCTAGATTCCGGTCTCCAAAGTTGGTTTGATGTTGGCCCATGTGATTAGTTCTCACAATCTCTAGTAAATTACAGAATGCTAACATAGTGGCGACCAAACTAGGGACAAAATTGAAATCAATCATAATTTCTTTCGAATTCAATCATTGGTTAAATAATCATTGTATAAAATATTTCGTAGAGATTTTTATCTTTTTTATTTTCTGTAAATAAAGTGTGTAATTCAAAGTTCAAAAGGTTGGTGTGAGTTGCATTTTATAGTGTGTGTTTTAATTTTTAAAACTGGCTTCCAACAGACTTTATACAAGATCCCATCCTAATCCAAAAACTCTTGAAATAGTGGATAATCCTCAAAGGATTGGAAAAAGAGCTAAGGGTACTTCACAGAAATCAGTCAAACATATTAGTTCATTCAAAATTCAGGGAAGTGATAGTCTTCTCCCTAGAACACAATCCTTTCCTAGTAAGCTTGAAACCTTACAAGATATCAAATTTGACTTAAAGTTTGAGCAAAGCCTGTTTAGAAGCAAATCCCTAAATTGGGCAGATACATTAGTCATTGACCAATCTATTTTACATCCAAATTCACTTAAAAATTTTCCTTATTTAAAAAAATATGATCAAGAAAGTTTCAAGGATTTTGAGTTCTTTGAAGTTTTGGTATCAAACTTAACTTCAGCAGTTACAGATGCCTATCTCCAACAATTAGTGGAATTCTCTACATTAAATATTTTTGCTTCATATATTGCATCTCAAAGAATTCACCAAAGATCTGTGAGTCCAGCCTCTTCTGAAAATTCTATGACTTATCCTCTCATAAATACTTAAAGACCTTCATCTCCATCACTTCATCCATCTTCTCCTTCACATATAGTTCATTCTTTTCCACCTCCTCCACTACTTATTATTGTCAATCCTCCACCTCCAATCATGGTTTCATGTTATGCTCCCTTGATTATTCCTTAAAATATAGGGTCTATGCTCCAAGATTATTAATCCAAAATACCCCAGCTTGATAACACCAAACCCATTACTGATCAACAAAACGTAGGAAAAATTAATGATCTCTTTGATCTCCATGATATCAATGTTGATGATGTTATGATGAGGTTATTTGTTCAAACCCTTGGAGGAGAAGTTAGGAAATGGTTTAGAGCTTTACCAGCTGGTTCCATCAATTCACTAGTAGTCCTCCATCGTCATTTTCTAGATAGATGGAAAATTAAAAAGAACCCCTCCAAATTCTATCATAATATGAAAATATCAAAAGAGATACTAGAGAGAGAGTGCAGGATTATTGTACTAGATTCAACTCTATTTATAATTCTATTTCTGCTCACATAAGACCACCCAAAGGACTAGTGCTTATTAAGTTTCCAGATGGTTTTGAACCAGACATAGCTTATCAGTTAAGAGAGAGGAATATTGGCACCTTAGAAGAAATTCAAAGCATATCAATCAGTGTAGAGGCCAATTTGTTGGCCGAAAGAGCTAGAATGAGGAATGAGAAGAGAATTACCATAAAAGAGGAAGCATCAACATCTAGCACTGATGCCAAGATAGATTATTTAGTGAGGGAAATGGAATGAATGATTGTTGATAGAAACATCCCTAGGGAGAATCAAAACCCTCCCAAAAATCACAATCAAAACAATAGGAGAAATCAATCACAGATTAAACAAAGGGGTCCTAACCAAAAAATTAGATCGCCTTTTCAGGACAATTATGTTGATGAAAATGGAGAGATCCCTCAAGAGGAAGAAGACAAACAAATAAATTTGTTGGGTTTACATAATAATGATACTATTTTTCTCATGGAAGAAGAAAAACAACTATTTTCATTAGCCCAAACAGATCTTGAGTCAGAATAATATGAAGAATATAAATAGGGATTTGAAAATTCTATTATGGAGGTTCAAAAACAATATAATCTTTGGAGCAGAAAACATTTTGACAATAATGCTAATAAGGACACTGATAATCCTCCCAAAATTACCTCTGGTTCAGACCCTAAGAAAACAGTAGAAAAGTCTTCTAAGAAATTTGGTGAAACTCCTCGAAAGAAACCTTCAAAGGTTTCTACTAAAAAGACAGGTGATTTTGTTTCTAAACCAACTCAAACTGATGTTCCAACTACCAGTCAGCAAACCATTCTTAAATCTAAAGAAACTGTCGATGTATCTAAAATTACTAATATTGTAAAGATTCAATCATCATTTAATCTTGAAAATGAACTATCCAACGTCAAAATTCTCATCCCTTTGACAGAGGTAATGAAAAAACAAACATACAAAACTTAGGTAATGAGAATACTAAAGATAGAGGAAACTACAGACACTCTTAACCTTGATGATGATAAACCTGAATTGTTGTTTGGTCCAGAAGTAGATGGTGAGTTACAAGAAGGAGCATTCCATCCTTTCTATGTTAGCTTAAAAATACATCATAAAATCCTACATAATGCTATGTTGGATTCAGGTGCTTGACACAACTTAATGCCCAGAGCTGTAATGGAAAAGTTAGGTCTTGAAATCACCAGACCCTACAAAGATCTATACTCATTTGATTCAAGCAAAGTAAATTTTTCAGGTCTCATCAAGGACTTGTGTGTAGCTTTGACTCAAATCCCATCCAAAAGCCTAGTTATGGACATTTTCGTAGCAAATATCCCTCCTAAATATGGCATGATTTTATCACGTTCTTGGGGAGAAAAGTTATAAGAAAACCTTTAACTAGATATGACCTATGCTACAATACCAATTTTTGGTCAGCAGAGAAAGTTGTATAGGAAAAATATCATGAAATATATGGTAAGTCAAGAAAAACCTCATAATTACCCTGTATATTATGTTCACACTGATTTGGATTCATTCATATTATTCAATGATACTGAAATTGAAGCACAATTTGGAAATAACGTTGATACACCCAGAAACTCAACTCTAATCGAAAAATTAGATCCTCCTTTAGAACTCTTCTGGAATATGATATTTGATGGAGCCTATAGTAAAGAAGGTTCTAGAGCAGGAGTATGGTTATCTAATCCATCTAATAATCATTGTGAAGGGCATTGCTATAAACTTAATTTCAAATGCACCAATAATATTACGGAATATGAAGCTCTGATTTTAGGCCTAGAGTAAGAAATTAGGTGCCAAAAGAATTGTTGTGAATGGAGATTTAGAATTAATCATAAGACAAATAAAAGGAGAATATGCTGCTAAACACCCTAGTTTAAGAGCCTACAAAAATGCAGTGCTGGAATTCTTAGATATTTTTGTGGAATATAATCTAGAAGTAATTCCAAGAAATCAAAATGTCATAGCTGATAGTCTTTGTGTTTCTGCAAGCATTTGTAAAATGCCTCACCCGAACAAACCACCCACAATTGAAGTAAAACATCGACCTACTATACCAGATAATATGCGATAGTGGCATGTTTTCGGAAATGACAAACATATTGAAAATTTATTACTATCAAAATAAGAGTTTGAGGAAACTCAGTTAGATTTGGATAATTAGTAACAAAATCAAATAAAACTAGAATATCATGTAGAAAATCAAATAGTTGTATATAATCCTTTGGTAAACTAGTGTGGTATATTATATGTCAATAATCCTTTATATGGAAGTGTGCCTAAATTAGAAATTCATTAAATAGGTACTAAAAAAGAAGATTTTGAAATGCTTCAACTAAAAGATGATATATTTTCCTAGGGATTAGCTCCATTAGAAGACCTTTCTAACTTCAATTATATATCAAAGAGGCATAAAATTGGGCCCAAAGGTGCAGAAGTTGAGGAATGAAACATCGGTACTAAACAAAACCCGAAGATGATCAAACTGTCAAAAACATTACCTATTCTCACCAAATAGATATATATAGCCCTATTCAAAGAATAAATTCATGTTTTTGCTTGGAATTATGAGGACCTAAAGGTTTATGATTCCAACATCATACAACAAAAAAATCCAATTAAAGAAGAACGAAAACCTTTCAAACAAAAACTTCGAAGGATAAATCCAGTTTTGTTACCTTTAGTTGAGAAAGAATTTAAACAAATGTATGATGCTAAAATAGTTGTCCCCCTCAGATATTCCAAATGGGTGTCAAACATAGTACCAATCAGAAAGAAAACTGGAGAAATCAGGTTGTGCATTGATTTCAGAAATATGAATAAGGTTTCTCTGAAAGATAACTATCCCTTACCCAAAATCAACCATATTTTACAAAAGGTGATATGATTCAGTAGGATATCCTTACTAGATGGTTTTTATAGCTATAACCAAGTCTTGATTGATCCAGAAGGTCAAGAAAAAACAACTTTTACCACTCCATGGGGCACTTTCATGTATGTGAAAACGCCTTTTGGACTAATGAATGTTGGGGCCACGTTCCACAGTGAAATGGACATTGTTTTTCCAGAAGATATTGGCCACTTTATTGTAATCTATCTAGATGATATAAGTGTGTATTCAAAATCTGATGAAGAACAGTTGAGACATTTCAAACGAGTCTTTGAGAAATGCAGAAAATTTGGCATATCTTTAAATCCTAAGAAAACACTATTTGGCTTGGAAGAAGGAAAACTGTTAGGACACATCGTGTCAAAATATGGACTTAGAATTGACCCGAAGAGAATTGAAGAAATCCTAAAGATCAGTCCCCAAGAAACTTTAAAGAACTTCAATCCTTCATAGGTAAAAGAATTTTTCTCAAAATATTTATTCCTAATCTTGCTGAGCTCCTTAGAAACATAACCAATATGCTCAAGAAAGACTCTAAAATAAAATGGAGCATAGAGGCTAGGAAATATTTTGACACAGTAAAATAGGCATTAAAAAAATCACCAGTTTTAATCAGTGTAGACTTTTCTAAAGATTTTATAATCTTTTCTTTTGCTTTTGAGCATATTGTTGCAACTGTTTTACTGCAGAAAAAATAGTGAAGGATTTGAGCAGCCAATAGCCTTCTTCAGCAAAGCTTTAAGAGATGCTTCTCTCAAGTACAACATCATGGAAAAATAGGCCTTTGCACTAATCAAGACAATTAAATACTTTTCAGTTTACATTTTTCATTGACACGTAATTTCTTATGCACCTACCTCTCTGGTAAAGGATATTTTAACACAGAATGGACCAGATGGCAAACGACGAAAATGGATTGTGGTTATTTTGGGATATGACATGGAAATAAAACCTACTGAACTGATTAAAGGGAAAGGACTTGCCCAGCTTATGGCTGAGTCCAATTTTCAAGCTCTGGACATAAACTTGGTGGCAACTTTGGATGATCGAGAGGAGCAAGCGACTCCAAAAATCAATGAAGAATTTTTAAATTCTCCCTAGGATGCAGACCTTATTTATGTATTGTTCAATTTAAATGCTCCTCACAGTATTACAAAAACTAAAGCTAGATTTTTGAAATTAAAAGCAGTAAAATTTTGCATCATTAATAATGTCCTTTATTGGAGATATTCTAGTGGCCTATTACTCGAATGTTTGGTGAAGAATTATGCAGACAAGATTATGGATGATTTTCATGAAGGAGACTGTGGTAGCCACCTGTATTGGAGGACTACTTCTAATAAAATTCTCGGGGTTGGTTTTTACTGGCCCACCCTTTTTTCTGATATCCATAAGAGAGTCACAACCTTCCACAAATGTCAAATTTTTTAAGGTAAAAAGAAACTTATTCACTTGCCACTAAAACCCATTTATGTTGAAAGCCCATTCTAGCAATGGGGTTTGGATTACATAGGTGAAATCCATCCTCCTTCCTCTACCCAAAACAAGTGGATTTTAATAGCTATAGATTACCTCACTAAGTGGATAGAGGCCATCTATTCCAGAAATTCCACTGATGTTGTTATTACAAAGTTCCTTGAGACCAATATCCTGTCCAAATTTGGTTGCCCAAGAAAAATCATCACTGACAATGGAACAACTTTTAAGTCCAAAAAGATGATTGAATTCTGTAATAAATATTATATTTCTTTAGGACATTCAATAGCTTATTACCCACAAGGTAATGGACTGGGTGAATCGTCCAATAATAGTCTGGTAAACATCATCAAGAAGCTATTAGAATAGAATAAAGAGTCTTGGCATAGTAAATTAATCAATGAATTTTGGGCTGCTAGTCTTGCTACTAAGAAGTCCATTGCTATGTCACCATACAAAATTTTCTATGCGATGAATGTTGTTTTTCCATATTCTCTAGCACTTCCACTGATGAAGATAATGTAAGAGTTACAAATGGAACCAAATGATTCACTCCAAAGGATCCATCAAACCATTCAGTTGTAGCAAACAGGAGAAGAGGTGTATAAGAGAACACATCTCATCCAGGAAATATCAAGAAAATCTTTGACAGAAGGACAAAGGCAACTGATATTTCTATTGGTGAAAAAGTTTTAAAATGGGATGCAAGCAGAGAAGACAAAGGGAAGCATGAAAAAATTGATAATATATGGATCAGAACATATATTATAAATTCTCTTAAATATGACCATGCATTTTTTCTCACGGATATGAATGGGACAGAGTTACCTGGTGGTCTCGTAAATGGCAAGATGTTGAAGAATTATTTATCCTAGTCTAAATATTATTTTACATCATTGTAAATATCATAGTCAACATAGATTCGAATGGATGTTTTTCTGATTAAGGTTGAGGCCCGCAGAGAAGGCCCTAAGCCATGGTCAACAGACTGTCATAATATTTGAAGCAGAAAAGGACTCAGATTATAGATTGCTCAAGATTTGCAGATGGATAAGGCTATTGATCATAGGTTCTTGACACTTCAATGCATGGAAGTGTCATCCCCAGCTGGAGCCACTGCTAGGGTCCTATATTTCATAGGATCTCAAGGTGACTGCGGTTATTCTATCTGTCAAATTTACTTTCTAAAATGATTTCCAATCTGCAAATAATTTTTTTTTTTTTAAAAAGAGGAAATAACATAAAAAATCAGAGGGTATATGCTAAATAAAAAAATAGAATATGAACCCCATCGAAAAGAAAAAATAATAAATTATGAAAGTGTTGCACCTCCAAATGCCACTACTCTTAGTTTAGCTTATTTCTGAAAATAAATTGTGTGCATCTTGTTTAAAATTCCACAATATTTCAATCAAATTCAATCATATAGTTTAAGGTTGATTGAATTAGGTTTAAATTTGTTGTTAATAGGTAGTGAAAAATAATTTGGAAAATGTCTAATCTTGACGGATAAATATTTACGTATAAAATAAAAATTGGTTCAATAATTTAATCTGAACCAAGGAAGGAATAACTCATAGAAGTAGATTAGTTGTTAACAAGAAAAATGTTGAGTTGCTAGTCTAAATTCACTCAAATGAAAGAGGAAAATTGTTAAAATGTTAGAGCAAAACAATAAATGAAAAGTCAAGGGTAGGTGGAGAATAAAAAATGAAATGGGAGATGAAAATAGGATTTTATCCTAAGATTATAACTTTGAACATATGAAATATGTGATAAAAGGAATTAACCAATGTTTGGTTAATAGTCATGTCAATCCACTTGTGGACCCCCACCTGTCACATTACATCATATTATATTAAAATTTTCTGACCACACCATTCAAATTTTTGCCCGACTCCATTAAAAATCGTTCAATTTTCAACTGATCCTGCAAACACATATTTCATCCAGCGTACCATATTCCTCCTCAGCCCCCCTTTGCCATCTGAGGTTACCAGCCAGGGGTGCCGAGGGGGGGGGGGGGTGTGGTCCGAAGTCAGAGGTTTTAAAAACTTCCTAATTAACTGCTACCTCCTCTCTTTAGTTATTCGGGACCCCTCCACCCAAAACCACCTACCAAATAAGCTCACCCCCAAACACGGTTTTCACTCCTCTCGAAAACCATCTACTCCACGTCATGCTCCCCTTGTCCCACCACACCTGTAAAAAATTTGACCCCACCTTTTTACCGTTTGACATTAAATTTTTTCCCTCCCATTTATGATTAAAGATCAAAATCCCGTTGCTTAGTCCCATTGAGGAGTTAATGCTGTTAGACCAGTTGATTAACAACCTTGCTCCAAAATTTTCTTAATAAATCCATAATTCCTCAATAACCCGTAAGAGACTCAATTGCCTGTAATACTTTTCTTTACTGTGCAGGTTGCAGTTACTGTTGAAGACATAGATTGTGACACTATTTCATTTCCCTATCTTGATCACAGTTATTCGATCACTATTTTTTCCATCCAACTATTTCTCTACCAAGAATTCACCTCCTTTTCTTCCATTTCTCTTCGACAACAAATCACGAGGATACCTACCAAGGGCACGAAGGTCCAATAATTCCCAAACCCTCTCATACACCCATCCATTTATCTTTATCATATCCCATTGGCCAACATGGACTTCAAAATCCATGACTCTATGTCTGAATTCGACTTAATTGAGATTTATTGCTGGCTGGAGGACCAAATCATCAATCAAATGGATGAACTCGGACTATGTGACTCCAATATACCCTACTAAATTTTCCCTCAAACCCATAGACCACTCAAATTTATCAGAAAATCGCATTCATGCTATGATCCTAGTCAAAAGGCTATCATTTCCCCTGCAAGAGAAATCATGTTTGCTATCACTTCCTAGACAATTAATCAAATGTTGCAGGCCCCTGTTATTTAAAAAACCACACTGGAATTATTTCTAGCTACAGATACTCCTTTGCCCAAAATAAATTATCCCTCTCCTTCCTCCATGTTCCTTGATAGAACCAAGCATATTATCACAATCCTTTCCTATCTTCTTGGTTACTATTCTGATCAAAATGCAGATGAACCTATTATTAGTTTCCTCTCTATTTTTTCTATTGATTCTAAACCTTCATTCCTTTTTAATTTCAGTCAATTTCTAGCTGATGCTATCCATGACCAATTCATTAAGTTCCCTACTGAAGAATTTTTCAAATATGCATCTGTACTAGCCTATATTTTTATCTATTTTCAGGGAGACAATTTTCCATTCACATTGCAGAAGCTAGATGAAGAAGGGAACCAACAGACAGCTATTTTTTGGACTTCCATGGTAATGACAGAAAAACAAGAGTATTCATATAAGTAGTTTATTCAAATGTTTGTATAGCCAGCAATGAATCTTTTGAGCAGAAGTGCAGAACCAAGGATTAGTGAGGAGATTGTGAAGGTTTTGCATCTATCAGATCAATCCACAATAGGGGACTGGTACCTTTACCAGAACTATACAAAAATTAAAGTTTATGGTTGTGACCTACCACCTTAAAAATTTCCTAAAATCATCCCTATAAGGATTTTTGCATTGGAATATATCAGAGAAATGTTGAAGGTAGATGAAGTCCACTTTGTTGCAGCAAAGAAGAAATCACAGTTCAAGCTCAAAACTAAGATTGGTCCATTCATTTGTAACACTAGAGCATCAAGGGAAGAAGCAGACAAGTTATTAAAAGAAATGAAGTTTGGTCTCAGCATTACTTGGTTATATGACCCATTGGGAGTAATTTCAAGGCTCAGAGTGGAAAATAAGTTCACTCCATATCATCACACAATAAGACCTGAGATTGAACAATATAAAAATATTTTATAGTGGAAAGAAAACACTCTCTAGGAAGCAGAAGAAAATGCAATATCTACTTGAAACATACACACTCTAGTTACACAAGGAAGCACGGGGAAAAGAGGCAGAGAAGAACAGTCATCCCCAATGAATGAAGTATCAAGTCAAGATTTCAGAATGGTATACATAAAGAGACCTAGACTCTTTTAAAAAATTAGTACAACTAATGAGTGAGAGAAAGAAACATTTGGAAAATTTGGAGATACATCCATTTTTACAGAATTGGGTGGAAAAACTATTCAATCTCCCACTCATTATACCAGTTCTCATGAATAGCAAATAATTCATACCAGTGAATACAATCAGAAGGATAAAGAAGAGGATTTTTTCATATTTTCAAAGAAATTAATAAGAAAAATTAGGTGCTGAACTTAGACACTTATAATCAATTCTGGAAACATTCTTCTAGTTCTCACGCTCGATTTCTCTGAGTGTTTGAATCCCATAAAGGCAAGATGCAGTTGCCATTTTTGCAAGCTCATATTCTATGGCCTGGGAATACGTCAGATTACAAGAAAAATTCCTTTGATTTTGATGCAAAAGATGTGCATCCAATTGATCAAATTGAACTACAAAAATAAACTGGCCAAATGATTTCTTATACTTTAACTAACACTACTCTAAGCTTATCCAAATTGCAGGTAACCTTGGCCAACACTTAGTCACAACTCAGGATTGAAAGGGTCTCTTTAATGGCTAAAGACACTAGGGTCAGAGCTCTAGAAGGTATGGTAGTAAATATTGGATATGACCCCTCTAACATTAATGTTGTAGAGGAGATAATCAAGAAGAAGAATGCTGATATAGCAGCATTAAGAGAGCAACTCAAAATGCCAGCCACCGAAGATCTAATGACCAAATAAATTGATGAAATAGAGTCCCAGAAAGCTACCACGATGAAACTCATCATGGAACATAATCTACGAATAAAGCAGATGGAAGTAGAAATGGAGAAACTCATCAAAGGAAAGAGGAAGCTGCCAAAAAGGTTGAAACCCCCATGAATTTAATCCCTATTGATACTGTCCCCATTATACTGCTTCCACCACAGGTACAAAAGAATGAGTTGAGCAGCTTACTAAAGCTGTTCAAAACTTATCCATTCATACAAAAGAGATTAATAAATTGCAGGATCAGATAAAAACACTACAACATCAGAAAGCTATTAAAGAGAGTGCACATCTAGTATAGTTATAAAGAGCAAGAGGAAAAATTGAAAAATTGCAAAAGAAAGTCAGATATTCTTACCTTGTAAATACACTGGAGTTAGTCAAAGAGAATATATGGGGAGAAATTATTGAATATGTGAAAGAGATCTGGCCTAGCACCAGGATTATTTTTTATCAGAAAGATTTACTGGAGAAGGCTCAAGAAGCTATTGTAACTATTACAGAACATCTTGAGGACAAGCCTATTATAGCTAGTGAGATAATGAAATTTCTAAATTCTAAGGATAGCAGTGACATTGGATATTTGGGTATAGATGACAGGACATGAACCATTTTAGAAGTAAAGAATATTCTTACAAAGAAGAACCTGACTCTTAAGTTTAAAGCAAAATGCAACAGTGTCAATATCATAGTTCAACAATTTTTCAGCAGGCTAGAACCCTTGACCAGCAAGGGTTTACCCTCAATATTAGTGATAAATGACATTTTAATGCCCCTTGAAGACTACATCCGAAAACTCAAAGACGTTGCTACTAATACAACCAAAGTTTCAAATATTCAGGGTACAACAACAACAAGGCTCATGCAAAACATTCTCTAGGACACATTCTTTATCCTACATGAAATAAAACATATCTTTTTAGTAAAACCTACTTTTACTAAATATACAGAAACAGATGAAGTCTATTGTAGGATAATAAAAATATATATCCTGAATGAAGAACGTTGGGAACAGTTGTCTAACCTACTAGATTAAAATAGTAAATATGATAAATAAGAGCATCTGCTAGTTCATCTACCAGCATACAATAAAATGTGGTCCACGTCCTAACTGTTCCCACTACATCACCACCTACTTTGCACAACACATTCCACCAAGGCTATAATTTGGTAACAGTTAGAGTTTTAATTAAATTTTAAGTATAAAAATACCATGTCTATTAGATATTGTATTATTGTAATCTTTTGTATAAATACTCCAGTTTTGGAAGTATCAAAGGTCAATTGATTGAGGTCAGGATTATTTTTGTCTTTTGGAGTACTATAAGTTTTTTCAAAGCACCAGAGCATCAATAATATTTAGATCATTCACAGGATTCTTGTCACTTAGATACTGGTGATGATTTTCTTCTCTTAATATGTTTCATTGTTATCTTTCATTGTAATCATTTGAATTCCAATTACAAAGCATAAAGCATGATTAATAGGATTTACTTTTGAGTACCTTATTCTGGCTGCGTTTACAATCATAATGTTTTCCACTGAAGGCCAAACTAAAAAATTCTTAATTTCTCTTTAGTCTGCTGAATCTTTTCATATTTCTATCATAATCCATTTATAAATTTGAAAGATCCAGTAAATGATCCTATCTTGCCCTGTGTTTACTCTGTGAAAAGTTGATGCAACTATCCAGTTATATTTTGACTCCATTGCCAAATAGACATTAATAAATTGAAGACAATCAATTTTCCAAAACCCAAGTACAATCATAAGTAGCCTAAAAATGTATCCAAACAAAGTTAAATCTTAAAGAGGGAGCCCTCTCTGAAAGTGGCATGGCTAGATTCCAATTTCCAAAGTTAGTTTGATGTTGGCCTATGTGATTAGTTCTGAAAATCTCTAGTAAATTACAGAATGATAACAGAGTGAATGCTAACTTTATGCTCCACCAATGAGGTGTACAATTCATGTCACAGACTCAGATGTCTCATCTTATCACACCCACATTCTTCCTTGTCTTACCAGTGATAGGTAAATCATTTCGCTAGCAATTTATGTATTTAGCTATACTTAACATTCTTCATCCTTGCAGGTGACATGGTTAGCTCAATGCATGGTTGCTTCTTGCAACATTGACATCTCTTCAAGTTTTGGGTAAATAGTTGAGGGTTTCTCCTTGACTAACATGATGGGTTAGGTTGCTTGTTGAGGCCATGGTACCCACTCCCATGATTCTGAAATTTATGTGTTGGACTCGTACATTTTTCTCTTAAGTTTTAAATTGGAGATGTGGCTTTGCTAGGGTTTCTTATTTATGCATATCCTTTCTTAGAGCAGTGTTTTTCTTTCATTTTTACCATGTTGAAAAAATATGGTGACTATGTTGAATCCACTATTATTTTTAAAGGTGGAATGCAAATTACATCCAAATAGCTTCTCGAAAAGTCTATTAGTTATGATTATCGATGTTTATGGTTTCAAAGAACAAATGAATAGAATTTGTAATGAGTTTTCACACATTCAAAACTTGTAATTAGCTTTGGTTGGATTGGTTTAGATGCCTGGTTTCTCTGTATGATATTGGAGTAGAAAATATTTTAGTAGTGGGGGCATGGTTAAATGGAAAATGATTAATTTAGTTTTTTAATCTATTTTTAATATAAATTTAGTATTTATTTTATTATAAAATTAGGAAATTAAGGATTTTGTTAAAATAATTTATAGATTATTTTATTATAAAAGTATATGATTAATTTTTTTGAATATATATATATATATATATATATATATATATATATAGTTAAAATATTTATAGCACTATTTCTTTTCACCAATAGAGGAAATCATCATTATTAATAGTTAATATTATATTTTTTAAGAATTAAAATATATATATTTAGTAAATTTATATTAATATTAAAAATTTAATTATTAATCAAAAGGAAATTAGATTATTGTTAAATTAATATATAGATATTTATATTTAGTTAATTGAGATTATTTGAGGTGAGTGAGTGAAATGGTTGTTATTTTCTCCACTTATAATTAAATTCTTGCTAATAATATGATGAACTATAATCACTTGATAATTATTAATATAATGACTTCATAACACTAATTTATTTTCTAGAAAAACAGAAACTATCATCATATTAATACATAATTAAGTAATTTATATAATAATAAAAATATAAATTAATAAAATTAATAAAAAAAATAAATAATTTATTAAATTAATAAATTATTATTTAAAAAATTATTAAAATGTATTTTTTCCTTTTTTAAGATTTTTCTAGAAATTTTCAATGGCATCTACTTTCTAACATCCTTTCTCTTAAAAGTACTAATTTATAAAACACGCATATAATCATAAATTTGGAATTTTCTTTTACCTCGTTGTTACACAGTATTTTTTCACTGTCCCCGCAAGTCACTTAACACAAATATCTGTTATCAATAATCAATTCAACAACCAAGAAATATTACAAGTAACAAAATAATGCATAACTTTTGGGTATATTGATAACCACCCTCTTATGCTAAATTGCTGTAATACTAATAAAATTATAGACAACTTCACTGAGCTCAATGGTTAAGAACTTGTGATTTCTCTTGGGATGTCACAGGTTCAAAAAAGAGGTGGGGTTGTCTATTTCCTGTCACGACCAACTTAGATAAATAAACGAACCCAATTCTAGACACTTGCTGATTGAGTATGACATAAAATAATGAACTCTAAATGCTTAACAAAACTTACACTTCTACCCAATAGTGACAAGAAAGGGAATATGTCAAATATTCAACTAACGAAGTTGATGTAGTGTGGAGACCTTTTGACTTATAACACACCATACCATCATTCATTATGTTTTATGATGTATAAGAATATTTAACCTAATCCTATGGGTGGAGTTATTTTGTAAGGAATATAATATTATATTATATTTTAGATTTTTAGGTTAGTAAGTATAAGTGTTGGAATAGGAATTCTAAAATTTTAATTTAATTATCAATAATTTTTAATTGAATTATAAATTTAATATCTATAAAATATTTTTAATAATATCCCAAAAAACAAATATTAAAAATTATATTTTTTATATTTATAAATTAATTAATTAATTAAAAAAATCACGTAAAAAAATATCATATACAAATTTCTATCCTATCAAGCCCACCCAAAATAAAGTCTGCGGTTGGGCCTCTTTGAAAGCACGCCGAATCACTAATACACTGAGCTTGTCTCCTTTGTTGGTGACTGGTTAACAGGGTTACTCCGAGGTCGGGGTCGCGATATATTTTCTTTGTCAACTCAATTGTCCCAAGTCTAGATTCCTTCGAGTGTCGTAGGCAAGTTGATGGCCTTGAATATGCTTGCCCATTTTACAGGTTCTCAATCCACGCCGCTCACTCAGCCCTATTCATCTCTGCACTTCTGCCTGAGAGTTACGCGGTTCCGTTACCCGTCCAAACTGAATCCACAAACGTACGCACAGGACTCATGTAGACCAGGGTCCGGACTCTCTCCTCAGTCAATGCATAAAAATAAAAATATTCCAAAGGCATGTCACTCCTCACCATCATTTGGCCCTCGTCAATCAAAATCCTTTGTTGGGCTTATTGCCAATGTTCGAACCCAAGATTCCATTAGTCGTTGGATCTGCAAAATTACCACAAGATAGAATAATATCGATCCAATGCATGTTGGAATTTCTAAGAATTTCAGAACAGATAAAAGAGAATAAAACTCTCCTCTTTAACACAGAGAAAAATAAAAATTTGCTCACAGGAGACAGAGTTCTGCACTTGAGAAAACTATTTCATTAACTCAAAAATTGTTACAAACAAAATTTCCTCTCACAAAGGAATTACAAACTGACTGCTACTAAAATAGCGCTCTCAAATTTCTTCTCAGTCTCGCACAGAAAAAAAATGCACTCTATTCTCTTCAAAAATACACTCTGTTGTGTAGTATTTTCAATGCTCTGTTTCACTGTCTTTTTAAAATTACAACACTGCTGTGTGTAATACACACTGTTGTGCTTTTTCAAAATAAAACATAACACACTGTCTATTACAAATGCCTCTTGGGATTTTCACTTTTATATGCTGCGCATATATTAATTTTATTGTCTTGAGGTTTTTCTAGTAAAGTATAGCTGAAGAATTCTTAACCGCTCTTTAGGTTTACCAAGCTGTTATCCTAAAGGATTTTCTTTCTTGAAGTATAGTTAAATGATTCTTAATTTCCCTTTAGTTTTACTAAATTCACAAACTTGATGTTATCTTATATTCACTTTACCTAAAAGGATCCATTTGATGTAATTAGCTTGCCCTATGAAACCCCTTGAAGAGTTGATGTACAATTAAAATATTTTATGGCTCCATAGCCCAATGGATTAAGCTTCTCACATTCTTTCTATTCAACTAAAACAATCAACCAAACAATCAATTAAAACAAAACAAACAACCACAGAACTTCATAACTAGTCTAAAATCAGAAAACATAAGCATAAAGATAAATCAATTAATCTTAAACATAGAGAGAGTCCTCTTTGAGCCCAGGAAGGCTAGGTCCTTGGACTCCAAAGTGGTTTTATGTGCTTCTCTGCAACTTGTTCTTTCCAATATTGCAAATTACAGGGAGACAACAACCACTATGATTCAAGGGCTAGCTCAAATCCGTTATAAGATTATGACTCAAGAGCTAGAAGACATCTAGTGAGGTGAGTCATGCCAACACTTTTTAAATGGAAGAGTATGTTAGACTAGTGACCTTGGCCCAATTTAGGCTATTTTTTCACACAGTGTTGGGTATTTTAAGATAAGCACATTTCCCAAAATCTTATAATGGAAGGGTATGTTAGACTAGTTCCATTGGCCCCTTTTATGGTGAACAATTTTTATCTCACACCATTGTGTAATTTAAGGCAAGTATCTTTACCAAAATATTATAATATTCTAGGAAACATTACTTAGGTGACTATTGCTAACCTTTGATGGTGAATTGAACTAAAATTGGAATGGGAAAGGATGGACACCAAGATGAAGGGCACCTATCAACAAACCATCCAACTCTATCTAGTCATCAAAATTGTTGATGTCCTGATTGGATGACTATATTTGTTAAGCCAATACTTTCAAAGAAGCAACTTTTGGCAGCTAAGGAAACATTAAACCATAATTCAAATACTAATATTACCTCCCATTGACTTCAAACCTACTAGTTTTATTTTTTCACATTTTGGATATAACCTCATTTCTTTTCTTTTTTTCTAAAAATTAATTTCAAATATTAATATTTTTTATAATTTTAATATTTTTATTTTATATTAATTTTAATATTATTTTATATTAATAAATAGTTTTTTTAATAAATTAAAATATTTCATTTTGAAAAATAAAAGCCTAATTCATGTAAAATTTTAAATCTTTTTTTAAAAAACAATAATAATTATTTAAATTATTTTAAATAAAATGAAACAAAG
Source organism: Pinus albicaulis (assembly GCA_034641835.2). NCBI lineage: Eukaryota > Viridiplantae > Streptophyta > Pinopsida > Pinales > Pinaceae > Pinus > Pinus albicaulis. The sequence continues at coordinate 195,273 of JAXQQM020092056.1, forward strand.
ACTCATAAAATTCTTTCATTGTTCTACATAGAATACTAAATTAAGTATGTACTTTTAGTTCCCTAAAGAATGGCATTTAATCATACATATTCATAAAACATTCATTGCTTATATTTTCGTACATATTTTATGTTGAACTGTAATGTCTCCCCTTCAATGTTTACTTATATGCAGAGCATTTATTTCTCTCCATTTCTTTACTTATGTGCAGAGCATTTATTTCTCCTCCTTTCTTCAGAAGTGCAGTTATAATATATAGTGATGCCATTTTTTGTGTGTAATACATTGTGCATCTCGTAATTCTTCCCTTCATTAGTGTTCACCTCTATTTAACATATAATAGAGGAATCATGATGATATTGGTGCAATAGAGCCTATAAAAACTTTAAAAAATAAATATCACCAAGGTATCTTCAGCATTACAGGCATCGAAATGATTAATCCATGGTGTCAGTCGAATAGAAAAATATTTTAATGTAATTCAAATATTATTGAAATTTTGGAATCGTGAGAACCCATTTTTTGCATGTAATACGTTGTGCATTTGGTAATTCTTCCTTTCATTAGTGTTCACCTCTATTTAGCATATAATAGAGGAATCATGATGATATTGGTGCAATAGAGCCTCTACAAATTTAAAAAAATAAAATATTACCAAGGTATATTTAGCATTAGAGACATCGAAATAATTAACCCATGGTGTTACTCGAATAGAAAAATATTTTGATGTAATTCAAATATGATTGACATTTTGGAATCATGAGAAGCAATTGAAAAAAATTTCAAAAGAAAATGCTCACATTATAATGGACATCTCAAAACTAAAAAAAAAAAAATTATTCTCAATTCCTTAAAATTATATAGATTACAGGAGGAATCACCTATTGTTCATAGTTGCAATTACAAACTGTTATAGTCTTTATATAATTAAGAATATTTACCAAATTCTACATTATTCGAATGTCAGTCGCTGCAATGCCAGCGAGGTAATTGATTAATCACTCATCCTTATGTTGAGAAGCATAATATGCTCTAAAATTAAGTTATGATATTTTCATCTGCACAACCTCCTCTATAATATAAAACAAATAGGATATGTATCATCATCTTCAAGATTTAATAAAGATAAAAGGAACAATTATCTTAAATATTTGCGACAACATCATGTCAAGCAAGACATGAAATTGGCATTTTACACTAACATTCCAAGTAAAAATACAGTAGAAAACCACAATTGTGCTTGCCAATACATGCACAGATTTTCAAACATATTCCAACATATTTGCAAAAAACTTTCAACAGATCTTCTAATACATGTCAATAATCAAGAGAAGATGCCAAAAAGCTTCCTAGCAAAGTCATCATCAGTGTATTCTAGATAGTATTTGTCTTCTTGATCATCTTCAATCCATTCCCACTCTTCATTTGCCAACATCTTCATCCTCATTGTTGTTAACAACATCATTCATTACATAATATTCTTGGTCATCCATTACAAATAGTTTGCTCCATTTGAAAAGGAAAATGGTTTGTCCTCTATAAGAGTATCCACATCATTGGATGCCCGAGTGTCATCCACTCCACAAGTAAAAATGGGAATTTCATATGTATAACTTTCTTCCACTGAAATTTCTTCCTCTTTAACATATTTTTGAGGTGGTGGCAAGACATCATTTCCCTTAGTCAAATTGAATCCCTGAATGGCTTTACCTTTCCCTTCTATAGGTTTATTTCCTTCATTGTCACCATTTTCTTGAGTCACTTTCCATTTTTCCTTTAGAATATCACTTAATGGATTTGGAACCTAAAAGTCCTATTCCCCACTTGAATCTTTAATTACCTTTCCTAATCTCATCTTCCTTTCTTCCTACGAAATATTTTTTTGTGTTTGTATTTAATCTTCATAGTGGGATTATGGAAGGATCCATGGTCTATGAATTGTGGAGTAGAGTGTTCTTCACTACTCTCACAATTCTTTTATTATTTTATTTTTGAAATAGTTTTAGGACCAACAAAATCTATGGCATATGTTCTTGTTTTAGTGTTCCTAAAATTTTTACCTCTAGGAATCCTGGATTATGATGATATCAAACCATCTACAACAATTTTGTCTCTCTCCTTTACATGATACTTTCTTCTGAAATGATCATTTAAGCCATGTCTTCTTAGTGATCAGTTTCTATAATGTCAGATGGCTCTCTTTTGAAGCCTCTAGACTCTACTTGAATCCTACCCTACACTCCCCACTACTATGATTCATACTTTAGTTTCCATAATGAAGCAACCCTAACTCTCTACAAAAGGTTAATTCTATTTTATTGTTGATTTCACTCTTCAGTCACTTTATGTGGTTTTCACCTCATTCGTTGCAGGTGAATTCTAACATAATAAAATATTTAAATTAGGAAAAAAAATTAATCCACCAAATACTTATTAACTAAATGACACTACAGAAAAAAACTTGAAAAGAAAGTTTTCATAAAACTATCCATATCAATGTTAAACCTATAAAAGCTAACGTATAAAGAAATCAAAACATTTTACATGGGACTTCTATTTCAATTTCTTGGAACTTTATTGCAATTCGCAAAGAATGAAACCTAAAACAATAGCACAGTAAACACTATCATCGATCAAATCAATTGGCTTTTCATTTTCAGCTGACCTAAGAAATGAAACAACATGTTTTAGACCTTGGCATAGTATTAATAACAGCCTAGCACTGAACCCTGACATGTTCCAATGCAACATAGATTCATATTTATTCTCCAGCTAACACATTTCCAAAAAGAAACCCAAATTTAAGTTGTGTTTCTTATAATTAATAAATCATATATAACTTGTGGAAAAAGGTTGGAACTTGAGAATAGAACGCACTAAGCACAGGAGGTGTGAAAAGTATCGAAAGAGTGGTTGTATATATTTTATATTTTTGGACAGAAAGAAATATTTTAGTGATGGAAGAAAAAATATGGCAAATGCTCCAATAAGAGTTGTTGTATATGCTTTTAGAAAGGCTGTCCATTAGGGTTCTTGGAAAAGTGAGGACTATTTGCAAACAATGGAAACATCTGCTGTCTTTCCCATGATGAATTCCAAAGACTGGATCCAATTTCGCCGTTGTGTTCCATATATGGTTTTTTTTTTAGATTCATTTGGATTTTGAAGATGATGTAGAATTTTGAGTTGGTCCGTCACCAAAGACTTTTTCCAATGACACTTTTGGTGAGGGTAATTAAAGGCCCATCACTAATTCTCTCTTTGGTGACACTTCTAGTGACGAAATTTTAATGACCCTCACCAATGCTCTTTTGTTACTTTTGGTGACGGTCAAAAAATGCCCGTCATCATTGATCATTCCAATGAGTTTTTGATGACGCTATGTGCTTGTTAATATATTTTTTGTCAAAAGTTAAAGATTTAATACCATTATTGTGGAGTATTTTTTATAATATGTCCAAGGCCATAGTGGTTAGGGTCAATCAATTTTTTAGAATTAATTAGTGTGTATCATTTCAATCGAGTAATGACTAGTCGAATAGAGATTTCCTATGAGTCAACACATGATTAATATATATTAAGTTTATTATCTAGCAAATTCCCTTTAGATAAAGTTATATTATTGTGTGTAGGAAATATATTATTTAATACATAATCAAGCTTTGATAATTCTATTAATGAGAAAGACCTAACAATCCTCAGCACGCCTTAAAATTAATGCTTTGGAACACACTAACATTTCTTAGCACCCCACATGTATTGGAACGTCTTTGTACCTAGAACATATTGTAATGACACTCACACCCAAGCACATGGTAGCATGCACTAGCAGAACATCGAACTCTCCTAGCATGTGTTGGCATGCTGCATATAGTCCCTAGCATGCCCTGGAACACCTTGGTTGAATACATTGACATACATTAGCACTTGGCACACAATGCCACTTGGCATGTATTGGGACCTATTACTAGTGTGCCTAGCATGCCCCTTTTCAAAAAGATAAAGTCTTGACTTATTAACCCTCTTATCGATTCTTCCTTTTGTTGCCTTGACACATATTAACATACCCTGGCACCCTGCACCACATCCTTAGCACCTAGCATGTATTGGCATATCTTGACACTATTAATTGGCACATGATATAATTAGCACACCCTGGAACTCCCAAGCACACTTTGGGAATTCTTGACATGCCTTGATATTCCCTAGCATGCCTTACTAATGCTTAGCATACTTTGTTAGTCCCTCCTTGGCATGACAACTAACACTCATTAACACTAGTCTCTAGCACACGTTCCTCATATTCATTAACTTCCATGAATTTTTACCTAGTGCTCCCTTAATGTTTTTTCCTAGTAATCCTTAACACTCATCAACATGCATTATCACTCTCTAGCACACCTTAGCACTCATCAACATTCCCTTCCAATTCATAACATGCATAACACTAGTCCCTGACACCTATTGGCGCTTGGAAAGTCTTAGCATGTATGGCATACATTGAGATGCCTTGGTATGATTTGACATGGTTTAATATTAAATTTATTTGTGATTATCCATTGTTGGAAAGTAGATGAGAAGCAACAAAGGAATACTTGGCACTTAGAATGCACTAAGACTTTGCACTTGGCACCTATTTCTACCTAGTGTTGGTGTGCCTAGCATGCCCCTCTTGGAAAAGGTAAATTGATGACTTATTAACCCTCTTATGTGTTCATTTCCTTGTATTTAAACTTTTTTCTCCCTTTTTTTGTCTTGACAGTCCCTGACATGCATTGACACACCCTTGCACATCTTGGCATGCATTATCACTTGGCACCTCTTAGCATGTTTGACATGTATTCCCACTATCTGGCACATCAAGGAGGTGAAGAGAGATGTAGTCCTAAAGTAGGTCGAGTACGAGGGAGAGTAAGGGTTGCTAAAGGGAGGTCATGATCATCCTCCAAGAGCAAGATCATCATGTGAGGGTTCAGAAGAATGTTGCATACCTTAAGGGTCGGTTTGCGCTAGGAGCTAGGATGGAACATTGTTGGTTCTCTTCTGACAGATCGAGCTTAAGAGAGGTTTCTCATGAGAATATGGGCATGTGATTTCAATGGTGTATTTGTGTGAAGGCCGCATCAAATTCTGAAATGTTGAAATTTGCAACAAGAAACAGTGAGATTGGAAGCCAGAAAGGACAAAAAAAAAATGCACACACATTGGTGAGGAATTTTAATGCACCATGAGTGAGGAATGTGGGGCATCTAATTTATTTTTCCCTTAAATAAATTGGACAATAAATTTTAATTTCATCTCATAACAACTTGTGTCAGTTAATTAAGTCATGATGACCGAGTTAGCTCAAGAAATTCAAGTACTTGAGGGTCTGAGATGAGGCATCTAGAGGGATTCTAATATTTTTTGGGTCCAATTGAAGTTGATGCATTAGTAGGGTGCAAATGTAATTAGCTCAATTAAATGCATTAAAATCAGTTTAACTGGTTCTAACTGAGTGATGAGCTAGTGAGAGGTCCAATGAATTAAATTATATTTAATTCACAATGAGTGATAAATCATATAACTGATAATTCGCTATTAATAGTTGCATGCATGTCAGTTTCGAGGAATACACAGTTGAGACAGAGGTTAAAGGGAACATAACTATCAGTTGTATTCAGAGAAAATTTACCATGTGAAATTATAAAGTAAATGGGATTCCATGATGGATTGCGCAATCAAGGAAGACTGATTTTCCTAATTAATAAGGAGTTAATTCCCCAGGAATTGCATGAGCAAGGCAGGCTGAAGTAAGGATGAGAATTGGCTTAGTACTAGACCGAGTTTTCCTAGATCAACGGGAGACAATTAACAGAGTGCTGGAGAATCTCATGAGAGATTAAGCATTAATGTATTGTTTCATGATTCCTTCACTTAATACACAATAGAGATAGAGGGGTTTTGACTAGTTTCTTTCCTCAAATACATCTTTTTGTTGTGCGATTGATAATTTATTTCTCTTACTTATATGTGATTGCGCGATCGTGTTTTGTTTCCGCAAATTGTAGGAAGGATTCAATATCTTGTTTTAGTAGATTACAAGATTAGATTGAATCTCATTGGTTAGATTTTCTACATGGTATCAGAGCAGGAATTTTTTGGGTGGTGAGTTTGCAGAGAATATTTGAATATTTTGGTGTAAAATTTTCAAAAACAAATAGAATATTTGGATTCCTTGCGAAAATATACCCCCCCCCCCAAAAAAAAAAAACACATCGGTCAAATCGGAGCTCAGATAAGGGAGATATCATCGATTTAAAATCAACTCTTTTTTAGAAACTTTTTGTAACATCGGGACAATTACACTGTGCGCGAGTCAAGAACCTATATGTAATTGAGGTACCAGATGCATGCAAATATTTGAGGAGAAAGGAAAAAGTTAGAGACTTGGTGGTTTAAAGGGAGCATAAATTACCTCTCAACATGCATCCTCATGAGAAGCAGTCTTAGAAGGTTGTGGAGTCGCTGCCACAATTGGAAAAGCAGAGAGGAGACTGAGTGGAAGCGTCCACTCAAGCAGAGACCTCAATGAGGGGGAAATTTTGAGCTAGATGGGAAGAGGGAGTAGCCATACCTCGAGGTGTAAGGTGGGGTGATGTGTAGACATAATCCCAAGATAAGAAATTTGGGCAAGGTCCATTGAGATGGTGTGTCTCATGGATCGAACCTGGCTACGAGGAGCCCACAGTACAATAGTAGTAGGAAGGATCAGTTAGATTTATGTAGTCAGATGTCAACAAGACAGAAATCAGAGTGATAGATGTCAAATACTGGATCACAAATCAGAGCTACCAATAGTTCAAAGGGCACGGATGCAGATGTCAGCAGCAGCGCAGAGAATCTAGTACTAGACAGGTGCAGTAGCTAGCAGCAGTGAGAAGACTCTGATGACAGATGCATTATACTGAGTAAGTTGTTCGAAGGCCATTCAGTTTTAGGATTTGCAGGTGCAAAAAACACTAGAGAAGTGTAGCATGCAGAATATTCCAAAGGTACCGGATGGAGATATATTGAATTCCTTTCTTATTGGGAGGGAGTGTTGAAATTTGCAACAAGAAACAGTGAAGTTGGAAACTAGAAAGGACAAAAAAATGCACCCACACTGCTGAGGAATTTTGATGTACCAGGAGTGAGGAATGTGAGGCGTCTAATTTATTTTCCCCTTAAATAAATTGGACAATAAATTTTACTTTCGTCTCATAACAACTTTTGTCAGTTAACTAAGTCATGATGACTGAGTTAGCTCAAGAAATTTGATTTAAGGTGATCGAGGTGGATATTGGTGGCCACTCGCCTATTCCACTTGGGCCCTCACCATTGTCTCTTTCAGTTTTTCAATTTCCTTAATTATAGCACAATTTACTATTTTTGTCAGTTTTTCGGGTCCTAAACTTCAGGAGCTCTTTTGAGGCCCCAAACGACACTTTTTTGGGCATGAAAGGTTTAGCGATTTCATAGAAATCGCACTAGTAGTTGTATTCCTCGGAGAGATCTTTCTAACGAGGTATCATGTGCGTCATACGAAGATCATATGACCAAGCTATGACCCCAGAAAGTTGGCTGCCCAACTAACCCCAACGGGGCCCATAAACTCTTGGTGTTACATCTCCTCGGGTTAGGGTTTTGGTTGTTTAGGGTTTTATCTTATTTTTAAATAATAAAAAAGACCCTTCATCCTCATTGTAACATAGTTCAGAGGAACATAACTATTAGTTGTATTTATAGAAAATTTCCAATGTGCAATTATAAAGTCATTGGGATGCCATGATGGATTGTGCAATGAAGGAAGGTTGATTTTCCTAATTAATATGGAGATAGTTCCATAGGAATTGTGTGAGCAAGGCAGGCTGAGAATTGGCTAAGTATTAGAACGATTTTTCTAGATCAGCAGGAGACAATTGGTAGAGTGCTAGAGAATATCAAGAGAGATTAAGCATTGTATTGTTTCATGATTCCTTGACTTAATACAAAATAGAGATAAATGTTTTTGAGCAGTTTCTTCCCCAGCTACGTCTTGTGTTGTGCTATTGATAACTTGTTTCTCTTACTTATATGTGATTGTGCGATCATGTGTTATCCAAAATTCATCCAAATATGTGATTTGTGCCTTAGGAAATGTGAATTAAGGTACCCTTAGTGGAAAAACATGCATAAATATTTGTTGCTAAGTCCCTTAAATGTGAGATGTTGCCACTTGTCAATTGTGCCTCTTGTTGATGATGAAACCGACACCCTAGTTTTGTAAGGATCACCAAGTGTCATTTTGCGTCAACCAAAGGTCATTTCCATTGTCACCTTAGCAACGAATCCTCTCACTTTAGATTAATTATTGAATCCTAGGGGTGTCCCAAAGCGCAAATTTATGAGGGACTCTTTTATGTGACTAGATCACTAGCTAGCATTGAAAACCATCTTTACATTGTATGGTTCAACATCTTGATGATTCTTGTCCTATTGACCAAAAATTTTGTATTCATTATTGCTTTCATCGCAACACCTACAATAGATATTGATGGTGTTCATAAGCCTATTTCTAGTTGTGATAAGTGGATTAGGGGATCCCTTGTCACAACCCATTACCCCTAATGTGTTTACTCTATGAGCCAAGGGAGACCAAGGGTGTACTTGTAGGGGCATTGAGACCAAATTTGGGGGGTCATAACATTAGGAAAAGTGGAATGACATAACCAAAAAGTTTCTAGGGGGGGGGGGTATCTTATGGTGTATTGAACGGGCCAAGGGGACACAAGGGTAGCATGTATGTGTAGAAGTCAGAGGTGCAAGCATGGTTTACTAAGATCTATAATCCTAGCATTAAAGAATGAGAAAGGGGCTTAGGACCTAATTTCATAGGGCCTAGGGGACCTAGAGGGAAGGCAGCGAGAGAAATTGATAGGGGAACCCAAAATAGTGGTGATAAGGGGATTAGGAGTCCAATTATCACAAAAACATAAGCCCTTAACCCATAAGCCCTTAACCACAAAAACACAAGCCCTTAACCCATAATTATCAACGTATTTACGCATCTACTCCTCGGCCATGTTATATCTTCTAATCAGACCTCAAAACAGTCATTTCAGGCTTCAGTCTTCTCTTCTTCAAGTTGTGGCTTACATTGGAAGGTGTTTTACTCCTAAATTATTTCGCTTTGATGTTAACTTAGCCTCCCTCACCTTCTATTTATACGCAATATAAGGGCTTCATTTGGGTGTCCACATTGGCTTGACAAGTTGTCACATGGCTTATTAACATCAAGCTGACCTAGACTTTTCTTTAGCTAAACCTTTTTGCTCCTTGATCTAGACACCCACAACTCCCTCTGAGTTGCTTCGCTGAGCACACTCTGATTCACTATCCCTTAAAGTAGCTTAGATAATCTCTGATACCATGTTGTTTTTCCACGATCTTGGGTCTAGGATAGTGTCTTGAAAATTTTCACACTACCAAACCAATAATCACAATGATACTACTTTGCACAACAAAATATAAATAGCAGTAAATCTACCAATGCACAAAATATAGAAAACTTCTTACAATTTCTAACCCAACTTCGTTGTATTAATCAACATATGATACAACAGTATAGGGCTCACGTACCAAGGATAATGGCCTTCATACACCCATTGATACAAGATACAAAACTAGGTTTGGCGTCAGTCCATCGACAACCAATCTGCCCTCAACAAGATACTTTGACCATGTCACTGTCGCATTCTCTCTCAGCTCTTCTCGGTCATGCCCTGTACCAGCTCGGTCCTTTGGCTCTCGATCTGCAACTCTTGACTCTATCAATGCTCCAATTCCATCTAGCCACTAAAGCTTGGCTGCCAATCTGCTCACTAGTTGTGCCTTAGTCCATCAAGGGCACAACACATCAAGACTCCTGTCAAATTGTTCACAACTCCGTTTGTGAACAATTCTCAATCTTCTCATTGCTGCTCCTCAGTTACTTAGGGACTTCAAACCACTATGGTCTTCCTGTGCTGCACCAATGAAGGCCAACATAGGGCATGAAGGGCTACCACCTATCGTTGCAAGATGTCTATATCCCACAATGAACACGGGCTAGGAGGACTACCCATCATCTGATGTAGAAGTCCTCCACACACAAGTCTAGGGCTACACAAAACTGCTCCTGGTTGATCAGACCCTTGACCTCTGGCAACCACCGAGGTCCATGAAGATGGTGCACACCGGGCCCCAACATGGGTACTATCACACTGTCCTCCAACATACCATAAATGCACAATCCACGTTCACACTTGGCCCACTCTCACGTTGCCCTCCAGCAGACCACAAGTGACCAATACTTGTTGTAGCATCTACCTCTGGCTAGGGCATCCTCAAACTTAGGAAATCCTGCTCGTGGCTGCCAAGAGACTTCTCTAACAGTCCTGTCCTAGGACACCCATTAATTGCGAGATCTGCTCCTAGTTGGGGTTTCTTAACACCCAAGAGAACCCCAACACATGGCTCCCACAAGTTGCATATGAATTTGATCCTATCACCAATCATTACACTGGTTAGGGCTTCTAACCAACACATTAGCCCTCCCTTCTTTGCTTCCATAGGCTCTACTAAAATGTTCCAACTTTCCAAACTAGGACCAAAAATTTAACACAAAAACATACCTCCACTCCCTTTTGGATTCCCTTGTGACTTCTTTTATAGTGTTGCACAACTTATACCACCTAGTTGCAAAGTGGGTATGGTTATACCACCTAGTCATGACCCTTAGAGAGAGGTTTGTCTCTGCAATATATACCATATATTTGGATGATGGTTTGCAGAACTATGTATGGAGATAAAAAATCCAAAGAGGGTGGAACTTGAGTAGAAGACGAAGTAGAAGTAATGTGCCATATGAGGAATGGATTGACATGAAGAGGAGTTGATTTTGGTGGACTATCCATGTCATTTTGGACAAAGTTCTAAAGCAACCTATAAACAGTTAGACAATGGACTTTTAGTGGATGATTTGTGACCCTAGTTCAAGAATCTACAAATTTTTAGAAGGATGATAAGAGGAGTAGTTCAAATTTGTTCATAGATTGTACAAAAAAGAATTGGTACACAAGAATAGTGATTTTGAGAGGTACTCAAATCGCTATTAGGTAGCATATTTGAAGAGCCCTAGATGAGGCCAACGTTGTGTCCATTAGATTAGTAAAAGAATTGATTGTGGTTGGGAAAATTGATGGCAGTCCAAGTATATTTGGATGGTCGTTAGGTGATATTCAAAGAAGAGCCCTAAGTCTTGTACTTGTGAAGGAAACATAACTGGTATAAGGGTAGGTTTTTGGGCCTAAGGATGTGCAGACTTTGAAGGACTAAAGTATCATTCAATTAGCGGGTTATCCAACTAGCCCCAGTTCACTATATTGTGGGGGATTGAGTTAGCAAGAAGAAGGGAAACCTCCATAGCCCTATACTTGTCGTCTTGGAGTAGGAATATGGAAAAAGTGAGCAGACCAAAGAGCTGTTCACAAACATAGTTGTGAACAACTGATTGAAAACCCTAAGTGTTGTAGAACTTAAAGGAAAAAAGAGGTAGATAGAGGGAATTTTTTTTTTATCCAAGTTCAGTAACCTAAAGGAGTTGATTTCATTGATAGAGGCAGATTGAGGAGTCGCATAACGAGAGGCAAGAGGACCTGTCAGATGTGTTCAGGACATGTGGACTAAAAGGGATATGTGTGGCCACCATAAAAAAGTGGGTTAGGTGTTGTCTTGTTCAAGGTAGATTGGTTGTCAAAGGACTAACACCAAGCCCTAGTTATATCAGTGTGATTGTAAAGGGCCATGATCCCAGGTATGCGAGCTCTAGCCTATTCTATTATAGTTTGTAATTTAACGAAGAACGTTTTGAAAAATTTAAAATTTTTCATGTGTACTAGTTCATGATTCCTTTATGTGTGTAGATTTTGTTGTGAAAAGTAGATGTGTTGTGGCACTTTTGTGTGTTTGCATCAAATATTCTAAGACCAAACCTAGATTCTCATGTGTTGTGGAAATTCAACATATGCCTTGTTCACCTAATAACTACTTGTAACTCATCTTAGGTTACTCGTGTCCAATCTCAACGCATCCCACTTAAAAATTTACCAAGACAAAGCTCATCACATCCAACTGTGGTCATAAAACAACTACGCAACATAATTTACATCTTGACATTCCATAACACCTGACATGTCTCAAATGCCTTAGCACTATGTGGCATGTGTTAACATCCCCTACAATCCTGGGCATGATTTTACACTCCCTAACACACCCTAGCACTTCCTAACACACCTTGGTTGCAAAGGCGAGAAGGATCTTGTTAGAGGGAGTTCGAGGCCATAGTGTCTCAAGCCTCCATTGGAAGGTGAAACCATTGCAATGTGGAAGGCTTTAATAGATCTGTACCTGAATAGCAGCAACCGCAGGAAGTTGGTGCTGAAAGACAAGCTCAGGAAGATCAAAATGGAGAAGGGCGACATGATCCAAAAATACTTGACCAAGTTCACTCAATGTCAAGATGAGCTTGAAAGTGTTGGGATCTATTTTGCCTCAGATGATTTGGTGAGCCTAGCTCTTATAGGACTTCCCAAGAGGTGGCATATATCCCAGGACTCTGTTAATGGGATGGAGAAGCTTCTATATTGGGATCGATTATGGTCTGATTTGGCGCAAGAAGAAATTCGACAGAGCACTAGAGATGGATCCTCATCAAAGGCTTACGATGAGAAGAACTGTGCCTTCACTGGCAAGGCAAAGAAAGGAAAAGGGAAGGCATCTCATTCCAAATCCGAGACCAACAAGGTAGGCAAGAAGTGAGACTTGTCAAAGGTGAAATCTTTCAACTGTCATGAGCATGGACATTATGCCACAAACTGTCCACATAAGAAGAACAACAAGAAGGAATGTTAGTTAATGAATGGTGAGCAAAGAGTTGCACTCAGAAATGCATTGAGCATAGAAGCAACATAAAAATTAGCTAAGAGTCTTCATATGAATATAGGGCACTTTAAGGCATGCAAGATAACCTTCCTTAACATTGTATTGTTATTCATCCATTTTTGTAATTATAACATTAGGTTGTAAGCCCTAAAGAATGAAGGTGCATTGAATTTGGGAAGGAGGTGCATTGGAACCCAAGTAGATAGATAAATAAATGTTTAATTGGGAGGCAAGGCCTAGAACCATACCATCCCCATCCTCCAAATGATCAATATTGTTAGACAAAAATGACTAAAATTGGTGTATAGGTGACTCAATTTATAATGATAAATTTTATACACGAGGTTGGTAAACATTCAAAAAAAATTGAATCAAGACTGAAAGGGAAAATATATCAAGTGGGCACAAATATTAAGGGCCTATGTCAGCGAAAGTCAAACCAATGGCCAAATTATTTTTCCTTGATACCATCTCTTAAGAAAATGAAACTACATATAAACACATATGCCAAACAGAATACTCCAATACCCACCATAATTAGTTGCATGTTGTTCAAAATATTTAATGAATGACATGCAAACTCTAATTTTGTTTCAAAGTGTCACATTTTTCTAGGAAAATACACAAATGTTGAAGGTATATCATATGTGCTTCTTTGTATTTGGAAATAAATCTAATTTATGGGATAATTGTACAAGTTGGGATGTCAAAGAAAAAAACTCACACTTGTGAAACTAACCTTTAAGGAGTACGATAATCAATGCATGTAGCCTAGTTTTAGAGAATCACATGGGCTAACGACTAGGGTAGGTACAATACTAGACCTATCTAATTCTAAATAAGGTATTAAGGATAAGAAAATATGAGTAATCAACCTAGATATGGATTGGAGATAGAGAATTTCATGGGATTTAGGTTAAGTTTCCAAGGCCCATCATCATAACTATATCTTCGATAAAAAGGTTTGTATCAGCCCACAACCAATAATCTAAACGTCCTTTAAGAGTTATAATAAACCGCTTAATTATGAGGAAGCATATAATGTATTTTTATAGGGGTTGATTCATGTGCTGGATTCATATGTCCTAGAGGTTCCTACATGATAAACAAGCTATGAATATATAAGAGGCATATAGTAAAGCATGGAATGAGGGAAGTTGTGTGGTAGTCCTAGCATTTAAGCATAAAATTGATATTAAATTGAGTATAAAAGAGGCCTCTAATGAAGTTTGTACTGAAAATTGGTTAATGGAAGGTGTTGGACTTTCATTCCTAGCCTAAATAGTTCTCAACAATAAAATGATTTTACATTTAATAAAGATTATAGATTTTTACAACTTGGTTTGAACATCATTTGTAGTTTGCTTACACAGGTGGAATTTTACAACATGAAAAATAAATGTTTCATTCAAAAGATTCCTTGCTACCATAACCATTTCATCCCCCAAAATTAGGGTTTCCTCTCTCGTTTTCCTCAACAAAATACAATCTCAAGCCTTCGTTCTAATAAAGACAAACAAATAGTGTGCATAATTGTTAGTCTCCAGCTCTCCATTTCTCTCCATCTCGCTCCCTCCCTCCCTCCCTTTCTTTCCTTCTCCCTACCCCCCTCTCCATATCTCCCTCCACTTCTCGCTCTCTGTCCTCAATGGAAAAACTAGAATCCAAACCCCAAGAATTGAATACCCAAATATTTATGGCTTTGCATCCAACTACTAAACCCTAAAAACTTCCATTAGCATCCAAGGAAATGAAACTCCACCCATTTAGTAGGGATTTTAGACAACTTTAAACATAAACGCCATCTCCTAAACATAAACTCCACCCATTCATTTTGAATCATAACTCATTCTTATTCACAAGGGTGTTTCTCCCTGAAAACCACAAGCCCATTTATGATGTTAGTTTGACCTTCTTTCGTTGTCGAGGCAAGGCTCTCCTTCACTAGCTCGCCGAAGGAGGGCAAGGCTGATGGCACTTGAGATGAAGGATAGACAAGAAAACTATCCAGAGAGGCTTATGAGAGTTAAGAACCCCCACTGTGTTCAAAAAATTATGAAAACCCTAAGGAAGTAGTAACACATTGTATGTCTTCCTCCAATATTTAGGACAATAGGGAAACTAAACTTAGAGCCAAACATCCCAAGAAGAGTTCTCTAGCCCCTAACAAATGTCCTCAGGCCCTGGGCTAGCCGAAACTAAAGGACCCAAATAGTGCATGGTTGGAGTAGGGGTTAGGGCCTTTGAACCGCTAGACAGTTGCCTATTGAATTCTTAACTTTTCTTTCTAAAGATCTGGTAGGCCCAGAAACTACAGTATGGTGACCTTCTAAGTTGACTTTGAAATGCGAATGGATAAAATCCTTGGAACTAGACCAAATTTGTTGAAAACCCCCCTCCTCTAGTTCATAATCCACCAACTCCTCCTCCTCCTCCATGTGGGTCCAATAGTAAGCAATCAAAATGTCATCTAAAAAACATATTTGATGAATAATTGCGTGTCTTCAAAGGGTTTATCATGGCCACCATATTTGTACAAAATATATATCATGTGGATAAAAAACTCATTGTTACCATTTAATCTTATTTTGCATTTTGACAAGGATATCAGCGATCACATTGTCTAGATCCTGTTCACTCTTTGTCAAAACTACGACCCTTTCTCTGCCTGCAATTTTTCCTTGGGCCTCTAGGGTTTCTCCAGTGTTGAATTCTTCTCCCATGGTCAAAACGTTGTAATGTTATCTTTAACAGTTAGAGTTTGTCAAAATAAAATAAAAATTAAAAACATAAAATTAATAATTAACCCAATCTAGATATATTTTAACTCTAGATCTACCAAGGCCGAGAGAGAGGAATTAAATCTCTTGAAATGCAAAATTCCTTAGATTTGATTTCTATAGGCATTTGATAGATTGGAAGTTAAGATGAATCTAGATTAATCATATACCATGAAAAAAATAAAATAACATAAAAAATATAGAGTGATTTGCAAACCCAACATAGCATCCACCTTTGTTTTGAAAAATATTAAAATATTTACCATATTTGAATAAAGTTTAAGAAATTTAAATATTTATTATATTGGAATAAATTTTGTTGTTGTTGTTGTTGTTTTTTAAAGGTTTTACCCTTTCGATTAAAATGCTTTGACTCATCCGAAAATAATTTTCCCACTCCATTTAAATTTCAATAAATTTGAAGAGGGGATTGTCGTGGAGTATTGGCGGGTAAACAAAAGACATAACATTCTGTTACCAACCAAAACAGTAGAGCACATCTAGAGCTACAGGAGGGGAACCTGAAAACCCTCTCATCGATATTGAATGCATTGAAGAGTTCGACTCGAGCACGATTATTCAGTTTCAAGAAGAAGAAGGCCACCCTCCTCCTCCATCTGTTGAGAGGTCTATGAGAAGGTAAGAGTTTAAACAATTATTGCATGTATAATGTAGCTTCCGTGCCATGAAAATCAGAAATCAGGCCATCATCTGTGCACTCTTGCAAGATAGGGAAAACTCCATAAGAAATGTTCGTAAATGCCGACTACTCCTGAATTTGAGCTTGGGAACCCCTATAGCAGCAAAGTCTCTGGTTCCGGTTCTTATCACTTCTTCCACATCACCATTTTCTTGAGCTCTTAAACCTTCAATTCCACCTTTGATATCCTTGATTTTCTCACAAAATCAGCAACACTCTCAATAGTGGCTACACCCTGCTGCAAGACTAACTGCAAACACTGTTGCCTAGCAATGTTAGCGAACTCCATATCAAAGTTTATCTGTGCACCATGCACCTCCAGTTATCTCCTTTGAAGGTGTCAATTCTGCTAGCATATACACCTTCATTTCCTGGTTAGAAACACACTTCACTCCTTTTATTAAGTCACAAGCTTCTAGATTTTTCAATGCTTTGTTAACCTGTGGTTGCTGTAATTTTTTTTTCCCTTTTCATATTTTTTTTCCATATACCCATATTTCCAACAATTTTTATGACTTGATATATGAGCATATCTTCAGATGAGAGGCTCTTAAACCTTACAAATTTTTCTTTTGCCTGTTGCTTGTAAACTATGAAATCACCCTGCTTGAAAACCTGAAGTTGATGATTTAGAAGCAGGGAATTGAGTGCCCGAGCTCTAACATTGAGATCAACATATTTAAGATTTTCCTCCATGATTTTATCTGTCAATCCATCAGAGAAAGTAGTGAAAAGGTCCAATATTCTATTGATGCTAGTAGCCATTTGTGAAGCTGATGTTGCCATCTCTAAGATCTTCAAAACTATAATGGGCTTCGAACCCTAGAACATTATGTGCGTTTGTAGTGTTTGATTATCCCGATAACCCCATTTACAGTATGGGATTCAAACCCTAGCCACAGTATGTGCAATGCATGCCCTCAAGCAGAAACAAAAAACGTATGTATATATGCTCTGCATTTTGAAAATTTTTGTGGGTATTACTATGTTTTGATCACAGAAAACAAAACTATGCACAACTGAATTTTGATAATTTGGATACTAGATGTAGAATTGAATGGTGCCTAAAGCGTTGTTTGGTGGGGGACAATTTCTAACCAGTGGATTCAGTTTCGAACTGCTTTATGAATAGGCCTCACTTATTTTCGTCTCAAGCATATCAATTTCATTTTCCAACATATATTATTAGCATTTACTCATGCAACCTGCAGTGCATAGGGTTTCCATGTTTCATTTTCTAGTTGTCACTGTAGAGGCAACCATGCCCTCCTTTTTCCAAGCATATCTAGCTGTAAATTTTTTCCCTATTTTTTACAAAAGGGGCAGGTAGGTGTCATTTATTCGACTTTTTATCATCTCTACTTGCAATTTAATTCAATGATATCCAACATCCCATAGATTTAATGTCTTAGCTTCCTATGATCTATCATAGCCTAGATTCTCATGCTTTGTTTTTAGAGCCAAACATTTTGCAAAGATTCAACTTCTAGTGATCATCATGAAACCTTATTTAGAGATTCTGATGTGCTCTTTTGATTTTGAGTTTGCATTCTTGAATTTGAAGTGTGCTTTGAATTTTTTTTAATTGTTCCTTCACATGAATTGTATTTAATTTCTTATTGTCTGTCCAAACACGAAAGAGCTCTAGATAAAAATTTGTTGATGCATGTTGTATTCAGTGTTGCTTTCTAACTTGTAATCCAAGGGACTTAATGCGATAATCCATTGTATCTAGGAACATGGATCTATGCTTCTATCACCAATGACTGCTTCAACTTACTGTTATTATTTTTGGCACTATGAATGGAACTTTTCCAGATGCTTACTTTGAGATTTCTTATGCCTGCCATGTGATACTGATTTGTTTGTCCATTTTTGTCTGGGCCAGGATTATTTAGCAAATGCATCAACTGCTGACATTGGATATACTGTACTTTAAGAAAATTCGCTTGCGGAGAGGGACCGAAGTATGTTTTTTCTCCTTCTAATTCTTGTTGTAGCTTGATTCATATCCTTACCACATGAATAAACTAAGTGGTATTTTAATGAATAGTTGTTTGTGTTTGTACTGAAAGATGTGAGATGCTCTACATCCTGCTTGGGGTGGGTGAGTCTGTCAATACTTTATTTGCATGTAATTGCATTTAATCTATACTATGTGTTAGGTGCATCGAATATAATATCCCAGATCCATCTAATTTTGGTTTCGACAAGGTCAATATTGCATATCTTGAGTTTAGAGAAATGATTGATGTATTGAGTATTGAAATTTGAGATATTCAACCCTGAGCTTTGGAACATTGATGTGCATATCGGACACAATTTTAGATGTGTCTGTGCTAGTGTATATTGATTTACATTTGATATTAATGCGAGTAATCTCATTTGTTGTGGAGTTGACTTTGTTTAGTTTGGAGGCTTTGCAGGTTTTTGTCATTTGGTTCAGAAATGCAAGTGTGCATTTTGATATGCAGTTTTGTCTTGCTTTGTATCTTTGTTACTCTTTGATGTTATTTATCTCTGGGAACTTGGAAGCATAGAGAAGGAATGGAGTTAATGCATGCCATTGGGTTCTTAGTCCATTTCTGATTTGTACACTGTCCTGGATGTTCCATCGGATCTTCATAACAAATTTTATAATATTATACAGTCTTTTACTAGCACTATTCTACTCAAGATTGCAGACTTCATATCATTAGATTTAACACAGAAATTACTGAGAATCAGCTAAAATTGAAATGAAGGAAACAAACAATTACACACCATCCATACATTGAATACAAGATATACCCTAGGAAAACCCAATACAGGATGAACCCAACTAGGAGGGGCCTATGCTTTGCTCTTTTCTTCTGTGGATGAAAAGTGAATACAAAGAAATGGGTACTCACACTGGCAAAATGTGGATGCTACATGATTTCCTTCTTCCTCTGTCATGCTTAAATCCTATAACTATAAACATAATATTGAAACATAACTATGAAATAGATATAAATGCAGAGAACATAGAGAAACACGTTACACAACTTGACTCATTTGTAGAGAGTTGAAGAAGTTACATGGTCACTAGGTGTTGTGGTTTGTCTCATGAGGATCACTTTTTCTTTCTAATATAGATCCACCTAGTTCTGTTGACATGGGTTAGTGGAATTGTGATATACTGATTTGTGAAAGGGAATCATGAACGCAAGGTTGTTAGGACTAAGCTTTTCCTTTTTCGATTCACGAAGATGCTTTAAACCTCAAAAGAGATTTGATGGCACCAAAGTTGAGTGTGTCTCCCCACCACTACCAAGGGGAGCTTGTATAGGTTTCTTTTCTTTCAGTTGAGCCATTTTCTTTCTTGGAGCACATATGTTTCCCTGTATTACTTACCATCCTTTGGGATTTTTCCTATGTTCATTGGATGTAGAAGATGTTGGTGAAGAATCAAGATGAATAGGTTTCTTGGAGGTGTACAATTTGTTGCCATGATCTACATCTAAATTTTGTGCTTTCAATGTCTAACATTTCGGTAAAAGTGAGATCAACCCATTATATGAGCAACTAGTTGGGAAACTCACAACTTAGGTTGAGCACTACACAGATATGGGTAAAGATGTTGAGCCCATGACAATATGAGCTCCATTAACTTTAATAAAATGATTCTGGGAGTTTTTAATAGTTGCAAGAAAATTAGGATACCATAAGTGAAGAGGAGGTTTGGAACTCTTAAGTAGACCAGAGTTGCTGTAATAATCATCGTGTTTGGATCAAACTTTCAGAACTAGGGATGAAAGGAGAGGTGAATTTTCCCCTAGAAATAGGGTCCTAGGTTGAATTTCTTTTTCCTATCCACCATGGCCTTAAAAATTACAATGAAGTAACACTTGGAATGGAGGAAGAGCTCATCGTTGGTAATCTAGGTTTTCTTTTTCCACCCATGAAGCATTTTTGTAGATGGCCAAAGCCCATTCAAAGGACAAAGAGTGCCATCCCTTCAATACAAAAAGTTGTGGGCATATACATGCAAGTTCCAACACGGGAATGTCCTTTGATTTCTCCAATATAAAGGCAGAATTGAGGGGCGGATTTTTCTTTGAGGGAATAGAAAGCCTAGGCTTCACCTCATCCTTGAATTGATGGGATTGGGAGGAGGGCATATTTTTGCATAGGGATCCTCCAAGAAGGATTGAAACTAAAAGCACGATAGCATCCTTGCTTATGCCAAAATCCACGGGAAAGAAACTATCAAGGAGTTGCCTTCTTGCATAGAGTCGTTTCTAATGGCTTGGAGGGAACCTTGTCATTGTCGTATCCATGAATTCAATATAGAGATAGAACCCATGGATTTCATATGAAAATAGAAGGATTCCCCTGAATGGGACCTCATAAAGACTTGAAGATCTGTAGTGACTCTGCCTCATTTTTTAAGATTTGTGTTAGATAGGAGTGCAATGGTGTTAGTTGAATGAAGACCATATTAGAGTTGAAAGTCTTATCTAGTGTTTGTAAGTTACGACTCTTAAAAAGAGATGGTGACACCTCGTTTGGCTTGAAATTCCATGGATATAGCCGGTGACCACATGCTCTCTCTAGTTATAGTTTTAACTACCAATCCTAATGTAGTCCTAGCGCATCCATTGACTCCTTTTATTTTTGTGTTCATTTAATTAGGATTAACTACAACAAGCATGATGACAGAGCACTCATTCAATGTCTTATTGATCCATTGATGAGTTCTTTTAATGTATCAAATGCAGGATCAACTATAATTTGAGCTTTGAGCTCAAGATAGACTTTGTCAAATTTGAATCTAATGTTGACACTGGCATTTGAAGCAATCGATTTACAAGCCCTTGATTTCATGAACTGTCTTGACTCTTAAATATTTGCATAACTCCCTAGTTTCTTATATTAATCCCAAAAAAGAGACAACATGCAAATCTAAACTAGTTAATTAGTTGGAAAAAATGTTATCATAAACCATGTGCAGAACAGTGTTTTATTGCTTGGAGGGATCCCCTCCCTTCATTATTTATGTGAATTTAATATATAAACAAAAAATGTGGATAATATGGAGGGGTTCCTCTAAAGGGGACCTCATAAAGACGTGAAGATCTGCTATGGCTCCCCCTTGTTTGAATTTTCATGTTAGATAGTATCGCAATTATAGTAGTTAGTCAAAGGCCATACTAGATTGCTTGCCCTAGTGTTTGGCAAGTGAAGAATCTTCAAAATATATGGTGGCACCTCATTTGGCATGAGATGCTAGATATATCCACTAACAATATTCTTTGTGGTTACAATTGTAACTACTAGCCCTAATGTGGCCCTGGCTAGGTCATTGACCCCCTTTGCTGTCATGTTCATTTATCTAGAGTTTGTTATTGTAGGCATGATGACAATGACTTCTTGACCCATTGATGTGACCCCTTTTGTTGTCATGTTCATTTATCTAGGGTTTGTTATTGTAGGCTTGATGACAATGACTTCTTGACCCATTGATGTGTGTCCTTGGTGTAATCAAAAGCAGGATTGGCCAGAATTTGAGCCTTGAGCTCAAGATTGACTTCATCGAACTTGGATCTCATGTTGATGATGTCATTTGAAGCCTAAAGTGGGAGGCATCGGGCTTCTTACTAGAGAAGACTTCTTCGGGAGTCTTGGAGTCCAATGTGGAATGCGGGCATCTATTTTGAACATACACAATGGCACGGGCAACTTCCACAATGGTTCTATTCTTCCTTTCAACAAAACCATTTTGCTCAAGAGTATACATAGTTGGATCAACCAATCCTCCAAGTGTCACACACACACCCCGCAAAGACAACTCTAAAAAGGTCAACACTGGTCAACAGAAAAATTCAATGTAGAAATTCAACGCTGCGGTCTAGGGCTGTGGTCAAAGGTCACCCTTCTCCTTGATCTTTTTGCTCTCTAATGCTGCCTCAAGAGATTGGATTTTCTGCACAAGAATGGAGGTCAAACTCCAAGCTTTGACCCACGGTCAACGCGTGTCAACGCACCAGCAAAGAGCCCTACAAACAGTTCGCACTCCTTCCGCTTCAGATCCGCACATGTCAGAGGGAGAGGCCTCCAAAGGCTGAATGAACCAATCAGATCACAAGAGGAAATGCGTGATGAGTTGATGATGAAATGGACATCATCTCTCTCCAATTTATATCCATCAATGAGGGTGTGTGACACATCTATTGGGCTTGCAAGCCTTCATTACAATTCTGGTCGACCTTGACAATTTGCACGTGTGGAAAATAAAATCAAAATATAAGTTCTTCTCATCCAAACAAGATGATCTTTAGATCAATCTTGCACCTCTCCGAAAGAGGAATCCAACAAAAATATCATCATCATCATATGAGCAATGAAACATGGATTTTGGATCTAGTTGCCCAAAATTAACAAAATGATACCTGTAGTCTGATAAAAATTAATACCTGTGCCAACTCTTGCCCAGTTGATCATGTAATAGAAGTCTTCATCTAGCACAACATGATGATGCCAAGTAAATAAAAGCATTCCTTCCTATTCTATTTCTCACCACTTAACAATTTCTGGAACATGGCATTGAATTTTATTCATTTCTGGTCCATTCTAATCTACTCAAGTGGTATATGTTGTCTTGATGTTACTTTCTTGCCGTTGGAGATCCATTTTTGGCAATGGATACTCCACTTCCAATAGACATACCAGTTGTTGCAATACCATAAATCAATTTGCATATGTTGTTTAACACACTCACTAGGAGTATAAATAAATGATGTAGAAATACTTCAAACATTCTGGCCAATGCACCTGTCAGAGCATTATCTCCCATTTTTCGAAATGGACTCTTGGAGCTTGTCAATTGTAAATGAGTGTTTATTCCCAAATACTCCTCACTTTTAAGAGGGCCCGCCACCTATTTTTTGATCTATTATCAGATTTATATTTGCTATACCTATTTCCTTGAGTAGAAGAAATAGGTATTACAAACACACGCAGTGAGCTATTAGAATGTCATATGTACTTTTTAGACTCATGAAACCTGGTTTGGTTAACAGAGTAAACTAATGAAACTTGGTTGGGTCTTGTATTAAAAAAAATGTTGAACCATTGAGATGGCCAAAATTTTGTTGGCACCATATTGGAAATGAGGAATCCTGTCATGTTTGTATCCAATCCTGCTATGCAGTGTAGGTTTCCATAAAATGATGCATTGTGGGGTTGTTAGAGTGAAATTTAAAGTTCCTACTTGGGCACTTGAGGTGCTGTGAAACTTACAAAGGAGTAGTATGTGTAAAATAGGTTCTTTTCATATTAAATTATTCTGAATTTATTTTTTCCAGCAACTACAGTAATTGGATATAGGTACTAGAGATTTTCTTTTTGTAGTTATGGCAAGAGGTCATTGTCTGGGCATATGCATGCTAGATAATAAACATAATAGTAACAAATTTACAGGACAACAAAACGAGAGAAAACCAAACAAATAGCATTAACTTCATTTTGAAAAGCATGATATATAGGTTCTTTGTGATCTAGATAACTCTTTAAACTTTCATTTTTACAAAGATTCATCACCAGATTCCCCAAATCCATCGTTTTACACTGATGCAATATTCTCTCCTCAACAATACACTTTATTATCAACTGATATGCAATCACTGGTTTGTCTTGGCCTACACTGTGAGATCATGATTAAGATCATAAAAGAAAAAAATGACTGAAATATAGATCATTTATAATAAACTGTATCTGCACTTGGAAAATTGATTCCAACCCTTGCCACCCCACTGCCTCTGTTGAAATAAGAAAAGTAAAAATTTCATTATCTGGGATACTGAAGTTCTTTATTCAATGTTTCTTTTCTAATGTTGAAGTGCTCCCATCCATTCGACAATATACAAAATATAAGAAGTTAAAGAAGTCTTCTAGTATATCAAGCATCCCTGTACACCTTGTTTCAATTGTGGAAGAACCTTTCTAATACCTGAAGCTTTCTAAATGCTCCAACTAGCATATCAAATACCTTTCTTATGAAATCAGTCACCTGCTCTTGTCCTGGGAAAATATATGATGATTTACAATCTCGAAGGAGGAGAATTTATGGAATTATATTCAAGTATTAGTTGTAACAGGATCCAGTAGGACTCATAAATCAGGGTTTGTTGAATAGCCGTCTCTTGAAAATAAATTATGGCACCTTGTGAAACAACTACATGAAGTCTTCCATATAATGCTCAAATAATAGAAGAAATTCATGATTTCAATTGCCATGAAATTCGTAGAGGAAGAGAATAAATGGAAAGAAAATAATATTGTAATTTGTGATCGTGTTCCTCCCATGTTCAAGAATATATGAGAGTTTTGCAATAGCTACAACAGATGTGAGGAAGCGTAGAACTACTTTCTAGAGGTGCACGAGGTCTCCATTTTTATTGAAGTATCAATAAAAAACATATTTGCACTTCCATAGTCTACTAGACCTTCCCAGCCTCTATTCGAATCCCTATAACATCCATGGAATTCATTGCCTTCTCAGATGAGTCTTTTCATGGCATAGTCCTCAACTGAATAAGAAAGAATCCCACCTAAAAAAATTATAGTTCCTCCCAAAATGTGTTGCAGGACCAAATCACGCACTCCTCTAGGTTTCTCTGACCACAAAACCACCTTAAATACAGACAAACAAGCCCAAAAAAATATGCAAGTCTGAGGCATCAACTTGTCATGTTCCCTTGTTGGCTGCTCCATCCAATTTGCTTGACAAAGAAATTCCTGTTTTCAAACCAGTGACCCAACTTTTGGCCTCTGATAGGCAGGCCTGTTTCCCTGAAAATGTTTTTTTTTTTTTTGGCTCCACTGATTTTCTATAACCAAGAACTGTAGAAAAACTTGAGTTAATTTCGAAATGCATCAAAACTCCTCAACGAAGTCCCAAAGTTGGCCCAAGACTTGCCTGATGGATTCGTCTTTTACAACATAAGGCTTCAACCAAGACTTGTCCAATGCTTGGAGCTTGTCATGATTATCTATTTCCAACCACCTTAAGGGTTGTTAAGAAAGTATGCATGGTTGTAACTCCTCCATGTCTCTCCTCTCCATGGTTTTGGAGAGGAAAAATTCAAATGAAGAGGGTGTATTATCATTGAAATGCGAGAACATTGTTGAAGGGTTTATATGATATATTTCAAAACATCCTAAGTTAGCAACAGCTGCAATTGTCCGTGAAAATGAGATGTTAGTTCCTTTTTTTTCAATTCCCTTATCTAACATTAGCTTTCTCATGTTGACTACATCATCCCATAGAAGTAGCATAGATGTTTCAAAATGTCACATATGCTCCATTAAAGCGTCTCGAGTGGCCAAGGAGTTCAACCATGCATGCATGATGCTCCACTCTAGGCTTCACTTCAAACTTTATACTAATTCGATTGAAATGATGCTAGCCTTCATCTACTGGTCCTGCATGGCCGCCGGCAGATAAAATAACAATGAAGGTGATATGGCCTACTTTAATGCCCGCTTCTTGTATTTCATAAAAGAGTGTCAGGGCATCTTCCTCATGCCCATGCATTCGATACCCACACTACAGCGCTACTAATCAGCACATGAAGGAAAAATAATTGCTATCGTAATAGAGTTAGGCTTCACCTCTGCAACATGCATTCAACTGCATATTTCCATGGATTCAACACTATGACCAAATTGAGTATACCTCACAATATCTGCACTCCATTTAATTACATCTGCGTTCATTCATGTCATTTTGAAGTTTATAAAAGAGCGCCAACACCTCATCACAATATCCATTCAATGCATAACAAGAAATTACTGCATTCCATGAAATCAGATCCCTCTTTGGCATATTGAAAAACACTTCATATCCATCATCCATTTTTTTTGTTGCAGCACTGCTAATTTTGCACAGGAAGCGAGAGCACTAGCAAATAGTGACTGAATTGGATTTCGCTCCAGCCAGCTACATTTAGAAAAGATCTCACTACACCATTGTTGTGACCATTCAACTCATACTTGGATATCATCACGCTCTAATTTATCACATTGGGTTTTGACCTTCCTAGCTACATTTCGTCAAGTACCTTTCCTTCCTCTTCACAATTTTTAATTTCGAAATACCCTGTAGTCATGGTGTTCCATGTAACTATGGATTTCCCTGCCCTGCTCTAGGGCCACAATATCAGCGCGTGCCTTGAGGACAATTGGAAAGGTGTGTCTCCACTAAGTCCCCCCTGTTGTGTTTGGTAATATAGCTTGAGGGCTTCCTGGCAGTGTCCATCCCTAACACAACCTCTAATAATAACATTCCATGCGGTAACATTTTTCTTGGGAATTTTGTCAAACACCTGGCTTGTGCCGTTCATACTTCTACAATAAGCATACATGTAAAAAGTGCAGCAGGATCGCTCGAAAAGATGCAAATTAGTGATATGGGAATTTCAATCTGCATGAGAAATTTTGGCCTTGTATTGATCTCAGATTCAATCCAGTACACCTTTATCTACAGCTTAAGCCATTTGGGATTAAACAACTCTATCAACATCACATTTGGATTCAAGTACAACTTAATGTGCCCAATAAGCAACACCCTTTGGGTGAGACAGACCCCATGAAAAAAAAGCTACCAACACCTACAGAACCTGGGTTTCTTTATATCTCTTTTTTGTTTTCAAATCTATTTAAATCCCACCTTATTTAAAAGAGTTTGTTGATGCTGATGATTGTTGGATGACTCTAGTTTGCCCATATGTTATCAAAGGACCTTCCAAAACTACTGCATGTTTTGATCCTGCTCTTTCTTCTTTACCCTCTGCCTCAAAAGTCTCTGTGCCAGAATTCAGATCTAAGTTTAGCCTAGACCAGATTCTATCATTATTGGGAGTTGGAAATTTTGTCAATCCCATTAAGGATGTCGGATATGGGGTGGAATAATTGCACCAGAGGTCAAAATCTGAGAAGTACTTGGAGTGAACTTGAAGAGTCTGAGAAAGGTGCAAACACAGCAGGAAAATAGGCAGAGCTGCATCCAGAGAGGTGCCCAGTGTACAGAAAACAGGGTGACTGCATTGGATATGAAAATGTTGCAATTGTAGATGACAACAATCGAGTAGGTGGCCTATATATATCTGCATGGAATGAAGAAATGTCTTGCCCTTGCCCTACACTAAATAATGTCTGGGGAACAATATAAAAAATGGATATTTTTGCCTCACAGGTGCATATGATGGCATTGCAACTACAGGAATTGGTCCTCCAACTTGAGACCAAAGTGTCATATTTCATTTCACCAGCCAGTATACTATTGTGAACATTACCTCAACTCAAAACCTATTTGGAATATACTTCCTCTGCAACTTACACCTAGCCGTCTTTGTGATAGTAAAGTTTTGCCTCTCAACCAATACATTTTGTTTTGGAGTGTAAGGTGTAGTATATTGTCTTTGGATCCCATGTTTAGCACAAAATTTATTGAAATATTTTAAGTATAATTCCCCACCAGTATCATATCTAAGAGAGGCAATATGACAACCTAACTGTTTCTCTATTAATGCTTTGAACTTTTGAAATTCATTAAACACATCATATTTTAATTATAGAAAATATACCCACATTTTTCTACTGAAATAATAAGAAAACGGAAGGAAGTACCTAGCACCAGTGGTTGCTGTCATGTTCATTGGTCCACATATGTCTAAAAGTACCAACTGAAGGACCCTCTACGCTCTCCAAGCTTGTCCTTCATAAAATGGTATTCAATGTAGCTTCCCTGCCTGACAAGCTCTGCAAACTCTGTGGATCTTCTACAGAATGTTCGGAATTCCATCTACTAGTTTCTCTCATGGCAACTGAGAGAGATAGTTCAAGTTGAGGTGCCCATACCTATGATGCCATAGGGGTGCTATATTTTGCAATAAAAATTACCTTTAACTTACAATTTCTAATAAGATCAATATTCAAAAATCTGAAGACAGTGAAAGCTAATAAATTCATCTAAAATGCATCATTATAATCTTGGACATAGAAAGCACTCATCATTGCATAGTTTCCCAAAAGGTCAACATTTTAAGGGCTTCTTTCCTAATTCAAAATCGCTGAAGATATATAAACTAACTATTTCATTTGTCCTACAATTCCAATAGTGCACATGGCAAGCTTCTCTGCAAATCTCTTTTGTTGCATATGGTAGGCCTCTGAATAGACTAAGCTTGTACTAGCATAATGCAAACATGACCTGAAAGTCACCACTGTGTTTTGGTTTCTGAAGACTGTTGCATTATTGAATGACTAGTGAAGTATCAACCAGTGAACAAGTTTCAAGCTTTGGAGAAGTCACAGTATATATTATAATTTTGTCTTGCAGATTGGCCTCTTGACCAATTTTTTCTAGGAATGCCTCTTATGAAAAAATGAGTTCTTTCCTAACAGGTTATGAGCCTCTTGAAAATACCAAGTTCACTAGAACATTGGAAGCAAATATCTAATGCACGCATCATGCTACCACTACAAGCCATTGCAGAAAATAGAAACCAAGGTGAAAAAGGATCTACAACTACATTGTAGACGTGTTACAGTGACAATACTTTCTTGAATGTCTATTCTCCAACATCCATAGCATTACCACAAATAATCATAGTTTGTATTTAACTCCAAATAATATACATTCCAATAAGAAGTTGTCAATCATAGTTTTACCTTGTGGCAATGATTTTCCTTATGCCCTGCTCTCATTTTCAGTCAAAAACTAGATTTCCTATATTGATGACGTTCCTACTATAATATGACCAACTATCGGACAACTATCTCACTGTAATTCTAGATAAAATGAGCAGTGTACCCAAATAATATCTTTGCAAGCATATCATTGTTACTCACAAGCTTGTGCCATGTGGACCACAACCTAGATTTATTGTCATTTTGAGCTTGGTACTCCTACAGTCCCAAGACAATGCTTAGAGATATTGTCAATACATAGAGATCACCATACACGTACTAACCAAAAGGGTCATACTGTGTTCCTCTAATTCAGGATCATATTTACACTGTAGTCATCAGTGTCAAGGAGATAAATTGTCATGATACATAGTGATATTTTCATACTTTGCTGTCAAGGAAATTCTGTCAATGCACATGATATTCAAATTTATTAGCATTGAAGGTACTACATTATTGGTGAGAGATTACAATGCACTGTAATCAAATTACTTCAACACAAGAATTTTGTCAGTCCTTGAAACGGTCAGAAATTGGAATGAAGCTTGAATGGTCCACTTCAATGAGACTGTGACAGAGTGTATATATAGAACCTTCCACAAATTTCAAACGACTCTGGAAACTCCAGAAGTGAGCTTTAAGGACTGAGACTTGACAAATACTAGCCTCGGTGATTTATTTGCAAGATTTGTGCCTTTAAAAAGACATATGTTATAACCAGCCTCCTTATGAGTTTGATCACATTAGTCACCCAACCATGTCACTGTCACAGGCCAAGATGAGTTTGGATTGTTAAAACTTGTATGGTTGCCACTGAATTAATACAGATTAACCTAGGATGTAGATCAAACAACAAAGAGCTGCAGATCCAATTCCATATGGCCACAGATCAGAGCTTCGCAGATCCAAGAATTATCACGAGGTCACCAAAGATACATTGTGTAGAAAATATTCAAACTGGAGAGTTATAGTTCAACATAAGTCCACTTCATTCCAGCGATTGACCAGATTCTCTTGAAACCAAGACTAGAATTTGAAAACTTTCAAACCACCAATCTCTTTTAAGGCAAATGATTTGTGATACAAAGAAATGAATATGGTCACCAGGAGATATAGTACTTTTCCTTTTATTAGACCAATAGTGAACTTCAGATCATACTTGATCTTTAATGAGCAGCTAGCCAATATATATGTATGAGGCTTATCCTTAAATTGTCTTAAAGCCTTTGTATCAAGGCATACATCAGCTATCCAATATATATGTATGAGGCTTATCCTTAAATTGTCTTAAAGCCTTTGTATCAAGGCATACATCAAAGTTGACTATGACTAGGTTCAACAGCTACTCTGTTTTGTGCTTAAGGACAAATCTAGGTCTTCCATTAAATCCCTCTTATTTGGACAAATGTTATCGATTGCTGAGCCCAATCATCATAGATCCCTCTGAAGCCTTGCATTGGTAATCATCATGAGCTACCCAGATTAGAGATGAGACTTACATGAGGTAATTGCAACATCAAACCTCTAAGAAGCTTTAGGTCAAAGAAGAGAATGCGGAATACCTTCTTCAATCAGAGAGAAGAGATATCTACCAATATATCAAATTACTAAATTCATGAAGAGGAGGGGTCATTTTATATTGAGACCATTCATTATAAGATCCTTGCTCAGAGCAACCAAGGATGTCAGGGATCTGTAGTGCACATTTATTGAGGCACCTCTGCTGACAGGGTTAGAACTGTTCCAAAGTGCTATGCACTTTTTCTCCAAGCAGTTCTTCAAGATTGAAAGCTTCAAAGGATTTGTCCATCCAAGATTGCATAGGACTGTAATAATTATTGCTCATTAACTTTGAAAATTATCCTTTGCTACCACTTGGGAGTACATAATGTTGTTATGTTCTGTCCCTCATGAAATATTGTCTCCATGGGATAATATAACATGTTGTTTTGGTAACTCTGTATCAGGGAACGTGAGTGATAGACACATATCAACCATTGTGGGATTAGATCCTACTGTCTTGGGCACATAATTTCTTTTGAAAATTTGCATCCAAGCCTCTATCAATCCATGCTTTGCCATTATCTATTGCATTAATTATATAAAATCCAGTAGAAAATTGCCAACCCAATGGTTGTTGAGACTCTGTATTCACTGCTTTTACAGAGCTGGAAGCATTTTGAAAGAATTTTTCATGAACAGTAATTTTCCTAGTTAACCTACACACCAAGGCTATTGCTTCTAGTAGATAATTCTATCCTTGTCTTCAAGAATTTAGAACCAATTTCCTTCACGTTGAAGACATTACTGAAATCTAAGTCTATTATAAGCACAGATATTTCACTAGCCAAGATCATGAAAATGGCATCTAATATGTCAATGGTGGATATTCAAAACTTCCAAACCATTGTTTCACTAGGATACTGACATTGTTTTAGATTGTATGAAACTGAAATTCCTTGAATGCAACAGAATTGGTAGCACCTTTCTCTTGCAATCATCAAGACATAAATTCAAGATGGAATTGAATCTCATGATCTTTTCCATACACAGATTCTTAGGATAAAGGTTGAGAAAATACTTAATGAGTAGTGAACTTTCAAGAATCAAATGTTGCTCCCTTAGATTCAGAGAAATGCTCAGAAACATATGCTAGTATCACTTGTAGTGGTTTTATATTAAACCCAACCTCTAGGTCTATAGTGTCACCATTTTTATCCTTTATAGATGCAGAGACAAACAACCATTCCAATGTTTTCTTCAAAGGATGTCATGCCTTCAAGATATTTTTATTTTCAAATTGGCAAGGTCTCCTATGCATATGTGGAAGTCACGGTGCTTGCAAAAGGAGGTGAACTAGAATGCATTACTTATAAGCTTGGCATGAACCCTATATTTCTTCCTAGAGGCCAAGAGTAATATAGATAGAGTATATATTAAAGGATGTAGATAAATCATTCTAAAAGTTTTTTATACTAGTCTACCTTGTTCTACTATGTTGAATATTATAATTTTTTCTTTATTTAACTATCGAGGTTAATTATTATTGTTTACATCTGTTTTCCCTTTACCAATTAAATTCTATTGAGAATTTGAACTCCAATTTCTGTGGTTGCATAATCATTGAAAATGGGTACCATAATGCATGCATATTGTAGTATAGGAATGCCATTAATGTGAAATAGCGAAAATAGATCACAAAATAGCAAGAAATGAATGACTTCAATACAATGTGTCCTTTAGTTGTGAAGAGTAGTCATTGGCATATTTTTTTGGCATTGATTTATTTGGTATAATTGTACTGCAAATGGGAATCTCTTGTCAATATAATATAGTGGTTGGACAATGCCTAAAAGATCTTCTGCTAGTGGGGATTATATTCTTTAGAAACCAGTAAAATTGGTGTCTGAGATGAACTCTTCAGTTGTTGGCATTGTCATAGAAATTCATGCTTGTTGTTTTATACATTCAGCTGCAATGGTGCTTCCAAAGAACAGACATCAGCCTTTGATTTGTGATACAAAGAAATGAAGATGGTCACCAGGAGATATAGTACTTTTCCTTTTATTAGACCAATAGTGAACTTCAGATCATACTTGATATTTAATGAGCAGCTAGCCAATATATATGTATGAGGCTTATCCTTAAATTGTCTTAAAGCCTTTGTATCAAGGCATACATCAGAGTTGACTATGACTAGGTTCAACAGCTACTCTGTTTTGTGCTTAAGGACAAATCTAAGTCTTCCATTAAATCCCTCTTATTTGGACAAATGTTATCGATAGCTGAGCCCAATCATCATAGATCCCTCTGAAGCCTTGCATTGGTAATCATCATGAGCTACCCAGAATAGAGATGAGACTTACATGAGGTGATTGCAACATCAAACTTCTAAGAAGCTTTAGGTCAAAGAAGAGAAAGCAGAAGATCTTCTTCAATCAGAGAGAAGAGATATCTACCAATATATCAAATTACCGAATTCATGAAGAGGAGGGGTCATTTTATATTGAGACCATTCATTATAAGATCCTTGCTCAAAGAAACCAAGGATGTCAGGGATCTGTAGTGCACATTTATTGAGGCACCTCTGCTGACAGGGTTAGAACTGTTCCAAAGTGCTATGCACTTTTTCTCCAAGCAGTTCTTCAAGATTGAAAGCTTCAAAGGATCTGTCCATCCAAGTTTGCATAGGACTGTAATAATTATTTCTCATTAACTTTGAAAATTATCCTTTGCTACCACTTGGGAGTACATAATGTTGTTATGTTCTGTCCCTCATGAAATATTGTCTCCATGGGATAATATAGCATGTTGTTTTGGTAACTCTGTATCAGGGAACGTGAGTGATAGACACATATCAACCATTGTGGGATTAGATCCTATTGTCTTGGGCACATAATTTCTTTTGAAAATTTGCATCCACGCCTCTATCTGCCAATTTTTTTGTTCTGTATGGGCTCATTTTGTACCATGCTTATCATTTTCATTATTTAAAGTTGATGTCCAACGTTGGCAACCTGCCTAATGAATCGAAATTTAAAAATATAGTTTACAGTCTATTATCTCTTCATCGATCTCCCAATTCAAGAAAGTTACAGGACTGTAGGAGAGATGGGATAGAACTAGATGAACTGGTTTAATTATAGAGACTGCATTTTTCCAAAGGATCTTGGCATTAAAACAACACTTCAAATCCCTTTTATGTGGAATGGTGCCTATATAGTATATATACTTGATCTCTGTTTTATTAATGTATGAATAGATAGAAGAATGGAAACAAAATGTAACATCTTCCTTTGCCAAATTAGCTCTATGAAAAAGAAAATTAAATCAGGAACATCAAGATTGTTAAATGTTTTAGTTGTCAGAAC
Organism: Pinus albicaulis; assembly: GCA_034641835.2. Lineage (NCBI taxonomy): Eukaryota > Viridiplantae > Streptophyta > Pinopsida > Pinales > Pinaceae > Pinus > Pinus albicaulis. Next base: position 229,319 of record JAXQQM020092056.1, read on the forward strand.
ACTAAAATATTCAATGAGCAATCTAGGATATTGCCTTGATTGTTGCGGGTTCTTTAGGCAATACTTCCTCCTCTTTGTGATACATCAGATGTCGTTGGCACTTTTTAAATTCATAGCCTCATTGGGTCGAAACATGATTGCCTCACAAACATTTGGATCATTCACTTTGCTCATTGTGTTTGTTCTTGGAGGGTTTGTGGTATCAAGAGGTATTTGACATTATAGTATATGCAAAGATAGTTATTTACTCCAAAGAAATATACTTTATACTAATATTGAGCTTTTCAACTAGAACTTGGGTTACAAAATTGAAAAAATGGTTCCTTTTATTCATGTTTCTAGAACAGAGAACATACCTAGCTGGTGGATTTGGGCATATTGGTGCTCACTGATGTCCTATGGCCAAAACACCAGAGTGGTGAATGTATTTCTAGCTCCTAGATGGGAGAAAGTATGTGTTATAATGTACTGATAGAGTGACCTATAATCATAATCCCAGGAAATAAATATTGAATATTTCCTTTCCTCTAAATATTTCATCTTTGTGCATCCTGTCAGTAACAACTCCATTGAAACACTTGGACGTGCTATCCTAGAATCTCATGGATTATTTGCTGAAGTTAAATTTTATTGGACTGGAATTGGAGCATTGATTGTGTTCTGTGCACTTTTCAACATTCTGTACACTGTTGCTTTAGCATGCCTCAACCATAAGTATGACATTCCACTATAAGGTTTGGTTTCCGCTACTATTTCTCTCACCTAAAATTATCTTAAGAGTGAGATATAATAAATTCTCCTCCAATTACATCTTTAGTGAAATCGCAGGCTGTTATATCTGAAGAGGTTATTGGAGAGAAGCAAGCAAAAGGAGCTGGAGAAAGAAACCAATAAAAAAAACATCGTTCTGTTCAACTGACATCACAATGAAGGTCTAGTGGTAAGCTCTCCAGAAATACTTTAGTAGTTCCCAATATTCAATCTACTACTCACAGATTAAAGTACAATATAAATGGATATGGTGCTAATTGTAACTGATTAAAATATTTGATAGAGAATTAAATGAGAATATCTATTGCCCCAGCCATCCCCTCACGCCCCCTTCACGTCCCCTCCCGTCCCCTCACGCCCCCTTGACCCCTCCAGATGGGGAAACATCCCCCTTGACGTCCCCTCCAAATTTTCGAAAATTGGGAGCGTCAGGAAACGTCCCCTAGAAGTCCCCAAGACCCCGAATCGCGGGGGGGCGAGGATTCTAGACCCCTAGGGGGGGGGGGGAGATGAGTCCCCGTGTAACACTGATTTTTAGTCTCTGAGTTTTTCACTGCATCACATTCACTCAAATTAGCGATGACAGATTACGAAACTAAAGACATTGTAGAGCTAAAATTCATGTTCCAACAGAGTTCTACTATGCTTGGGTGTTAGATATTTAGTGATCAAATAATTAAGACTTGTAATATCTCACCTTGTGGAAAGGTAAAGGTTCTATTGAAGTAGAAACTTTTTTAGTCTCTGATTTTTTCAGTGCATCACTTTCACTCAAATTAGCAATGACAGATTTGTCAAACTTCTTAGAATCTATCAATAATGAAACATTCAGATCCTGGACATTTTCAAGAGTAAAAATATCAGTGCCAAGTGATTTCCTAATTTGTGATCCACTATTATGATAGTGAGTGGCTTGTTCACATGCCTTTTCAACTTGTAAGTTGGCAAGAAGAAAAACATGCAGTGTCTGTGTTGCCACTTCCTCATAACCTGGGTAATTAGAAGTACATGTTATTACACAGAATGCACTTCCAACAGAAAAATGTTTTTCAAGTGATGTTTTTCATTTGTGTGGAGGAGAATGGACACCTTTTAATTCACGTGCTTGTATTGCAGATAACGCTTTTTTTGGTGCACAATTAGCTTTACTTGGCTCAGTAATGTCTTTATTGTATAATATAGTACTCACTGAAGTTGTCTTGAGGGAAACAATGTAGCCTTGAAATATCCTCTGGTCCTTGAACTTCAGAGGCCATAAATCGAGTTGTTACACTGCCCATGTAAATTATCTCAGCTTTCTCCATATAAGAAGCTAGTTTATGGTTACATGTATGTTCCATACTTTCACTAGTCCATGGTAACATAGAAGACTCCTCTTATCTCTGACTCAAGGTTGTTGATGACAACTTTGTAACACTTACCTGGGCATACTTAGGAGTTTTTTTTTTCCAAACACACTCATTATCGTTCACCATTTCCACATCTCTGACTACAAACTCCTCTTCCATGACATTTTTATAAACAGATCCTGAATCTTTCAACAACTAATTATTTTCATTGTGCCTGTTAACTAGAATTTTGGTCAGAGATTTTCATTTGGTAAGCACATGAGCAGTCTAAATTGAGAGTTTAGAAGCATTTTCACAGATTCTGGAGTTGTTTCTTCTGACCATACATTTAAAGGTCTCAAATTGCTTGATTTATATATATTTGCACCCATTTAAAGGTCTCAAATTGCTTGATTTAAAGGTATCCTCCTCATATGATGTGTAATATTTTGAATATTCTATTCTTTGCATATCAAACATTATAAAGCCTCTTGCACACTGTTCTCATCTCTTTTATTTGAACATAATTCTGATAATCATTGCATTCATGAAGAAAGGATATATTCATGTGAAACCCTGTCCAGCTGCTTCTCTTGGCTAATGCCATCACCTACATCCCATAGAGAATCCGAAAATTGAATGTCGACTTGACCAAAGGCATTGCTTAGTTCCTGCTGAGATTGAACAAGAGAATCAAAATCTCTCCTTCCAGGGGTCGTTAATCTTTGCTTTGAACTTGAAGTTTGCCTCTTTTCCCTTCTCTTCTATCCCGAGACTCCAAAAACTTGCTGCAGCCCATCCTTTCTGTCTCCTCTGCCCACTGAAATTTCAAAAGCACTTCATCCTCGCCCTTATATGCTCCTTCAGTTTGAAAATCCAAATCATCATTTCCACTATTCTTGTTTTCCCCATTTACTTGTTGGACTCTGTGCTCTGTATTTTTGTGCTAGGTTTATGAGGTATGTTGTTTTATATTATTCACTTCGGAGCAAAGACCAATCATAAGAATATTCTTATTTGTGCGAGGGCACCGCAATCCATGGTAAGGGAGGAATTGACAGCAAAAAATAAACCACATTGCTCAGAGGCATTCAACAAAATTGGCAGATCTTTGGTGTTTTTTCTAAATTCACCCGACTGTTCAGACGCTGGTTGATTCTTCTTACCTGTATTTTCAAACCCATCTCCCAAAATATATAGCCATATAGAAGGTAATGACTCTTTGAGCCCTTTAAAAATACACTACATAATAATCTTTGCCCAATTGTTTGAGCTGCTTATCAACTCACTAATGTCTGGTCCAAACAAGTTTCCTCCAAGGATCAAATTAATTTCCTCTTTTCAAATAGATTTTAGAAGCATTTGCACAGATTCTGGAGTTGTTGCTTCTGACCATACATTTAAAGGTCTCAAATTGCTTTATTTAAAGGTCTCCTCCTCATATGATGTACTATTTTGAATATTCTATTCTTTGCATATCAAACATTATAAAGCCTCTTGCACACACATCTCTTTTATTTGAACATAATTCCGATAATCATTGCATTCATGAAGAAAGTATATATTCATGTGAAACCCTGTCCAGCTGCTTCTCTTGGCTAATGCCATCACCTACATCCCATAGAGAATCTGACAATTGAATGTCGACTTGACCAAAGGCATTGCTTACTTCCTGCTGAGATTGAACAAGAGAATCAAAATCTCTCCTTCCAGGGGTCATTACTTTGTGCTTTGAACTTGAAGTTTGCCTCTTTTCCCTTCTCTTCTATCCCGAGACTCCAAAAACTTGTTGTAGCCCATCCTTTCTGTCTCCTCTGCCCACTGAAATTTCAAAATCACTTCATCCTCGCCCTTATATGCTCCTTCAGTTTGAAATCCAAAATCATCATTTCCACTATTCTTGTTTTCTGTATTTACTTCTGTTGAATCTGTATTTTGTGCTAGGTTACAAGTATATTGTTTTAAATTATTCACTTCAGAACAGAGACCAATCATAAGAATATTCTTATTTTGTGCAGGCCTGCAATCCATGACTTAGGAGGAATTGAAAGCAAACAATAAACCACATTGCTCAGAGGCATTCAACAAAATTGGCAGATCTTTGGTGTTTTTTCTCAAATCCACCCGACTGTTCAGATGTTGACTAATTCTTCTTACCTGTATCTTCAAACCCATCTCCCAAAATATATAGCCATCTAGAAGGTAATGACTCTTTGAGCCCTTTTGAAAATACACCACATAATAATCTCTGCCCAATTGTTTGAGCTTCTTATCAACTCACCAATGTCTGGTCCAAACAAGTTTCCTTCAAGGATCAAATTAATTTCCTCTTTTCAAATAGAGTTTAGAAGCATTTGCACAGATTCTGGAGTTGTTGCTTTTGACCATACATTTAAAGGTCTCAAATTGCTTGATTTAAAGGTCTCCTCCTCATATGATGTGTACTATTTTGAATATTATATTCTTTGCATATCAAACATTATAAAGCCTCTTGCACACTGTTCTCATCTCTTTTATTTGAACATAATTCCGATAATCATTGCATTCATGAAGAAAGGATATATTCATGTGAAACCATGTCCAGCTGCTTCTCTTGGCTAATGCCATCACCTACATCCCATAGAGAATCCGACAATTGAATGTCGACTTGACCAAAGGCATTGCATACTTCCTGCTGAGATTGAACAAGAGAATCAAAATCTCTCCTTCCAGGGGTCATTACTCTGTGCTTTGAACTTGAAGTTTTCCTCTTTTCCCTTCTCTTCTATCTCGAGACTCCAAAAACTTGCTGCAACCCATCCTTTCTGTCTCCTCTGCCCACTAAAATTTCAAAAGCACTTCATCCTCGCCCTTATATGCTCCTTCAGTTTGAAATCCAAAATCATCATTTCCACTATTCTTGTTTTCCGTATTTTCTTCTGTTGAATCTGTATTTTGTGCTAGGTTATGAGTATATTGTTTTAAATTATTCACTTCAGAACAGAGACCAATCATAAGAATATTCTTATTTTGTGCAGGCCTGCAATCCATGACTGAGGAGGAATTGACAGCAAACAATAAACCACATTTCTCAGAGGCATTCAACAAAATTGGCAGATCTTTGGTGTTTTTTCTCAAATTCACCTGACTGTTCAGACGTTGGCTGATTCTTCTTACCTGTATTTTCAAACCCATCTCCCAAAATATATAGCCATTTAGAAGGTAATGACTCTTTAAGCCCTTTGAAAATACACCACATAATAATCTCTGCCCAATTGTTTGAGCTGCTTATCAACTCACCAATGTCTGGTCCAAACAAGTTTCCTTCAAGGATCAAATTAATTTCCTCTTTTCAAATAGAGTTTAGAAGCATTTACAGTTAAGGTTGTTGCTTCTGACCATACATTTAAAGGTCTCAAATTGCTTGATTTAAAGGTCTCCTCCTCATATGATGTGTACTATTTTGAATATTCTATTCTTTGCATATCAAACATTATAAAGCCTCTTGCACACTGTTCTCATCTCTTTTGTTTGAACATAATTCCGATAATCATTGCATTCATGAAGAAAGGATATATTCATGTGAAACCTTGTCCAGCTGCTTCTCTTGGCTAATGCCATCACCTACATCCCATAGAGAATCCGACAATTGAATGTCGACTTGACCAAAGGCATTGCTTACTTCCTGCTGAGATTGAACAAGAGAATCAAGATCTCTCTTTCCAGGGGTCATTACTCTATGGTTTGAACTTGAAGTTTTCCTCTTTTCCCTTCTCTTCTATCCCGAGACTCCAAAAACTTGCTGCAGCCCATCCTTTCTGTCTCCTCTTCCCACTGAAATTTCAAAAGCACTTCATCCTCGCCCTTATATGCTCCTTCAGTTTGAAATCCAAAATCATCATTTCCACTATTCTTGTTTTCCATATTTACTTCTGTTGAATCTGTATTTTGTGCTAGGTTATGAGTATATTATTTTAAATTATTCACTTCAGAATAGAGACCAATCATAAGAATATTCTTATTTTGTGCAGGCCTACAATCCATGACTGAGGAGGAATTGACAGCAAACAATAAACCACATTTCTCAGAGGCATTCAACAAAATTGGTAGATCTTTGGTGTTTTTTCTCAAATTCACCCCTGACTGTTCAGACGCTGGCTGATTCTTCTTACCTGTATTTTCAAACCCATCTCCCAAAATATATAGCCATCTAGAAGGTAATGACTCTTTAAGCCCTTTGAAAATACACCACATAGTAATCGCTGCCCAGTTGTTTGAGCTTCTTATCAACTCACCAATGTCTGGTCCAAACAAGTTTCCTTCAAGGATCAAATTAATTTCCTCTTTTCAAATAGAGTTTAGAAGCATTTACACAGATTCTGGAGTTGTTGCTTCTGACCATACATTTAAAGGTCTCAAATTGCTTGATTTAAAGGTCTCCTCCTAATATAATGTGTACTATTTGGAATATTCTATTCTTTGCATATCAAACGTTATAAAGCCTCTTGGACACTGTTCTCATCTCTTTTATTTGAACATAATTCCAATAATCATTGCATTCATGAAGAAAGGATATATTCATGTGAAACCCTGTCCAGCTGCTTCTCTTGGCTAATGCCATCACCTACATCCCATAGAGAATCCAACAATTGAATGTCGGCTTGACCAAAGGCATTTCTTACTTCCTGCTGATATTGAACAAGAGAATCAAAATCTCTCCTTCCAGGGGTCATTACTCTGTGCTTTGAACTTGAAGTTTGCCTCTTTTCCCTTCTCGTCTATCCCGAGACTCCAAAAACTTGCTGCAGCCCATCCTTTCTGTCTCCTCTGCCCACTGAAATTTCAAAAGCACTTCATCCTTGCCCTTATATGCTCCTTCAGTTTGAAATCCAAAATCATCATTTCCACTATTCTTGTTTTCCGTATTTACTTCTGTTGAATTTGTATTTTGTGCTAGGTTATGAGTATATTGTTTTAAATTATTCACTTCAGAACAGAGACCAATCATAAGAATATTCTTATTTTGTGCAGGCCTGCAATCCATGACTGAGGAGGAATTGACAGCAAACAATAAACCACATTGCTCAGAGGCATTCAGCAAAATTGGCAGATCTTTGGTTTTTTTTCTCAAATTCACCCCTGACTATTCAGACGCTGGCTGATTCTTCTTACCTGTATTTTCAAACCCATATCCCAAAATATATAGCCATCTAGAAGGTAATGACTCTTTGAGCCCTTTGAAAATACACCACATAGTAATTACTGCCCAATTGTTTGAGCTTCTTATCAACTCACCAATGTCTGGTCCAAACAAGTTTCCTTCAAGGATCAAATTAATTTCCTCTTTTCAAATAGAGTTTAGAAGCATTTGCACAGATTCTGGAGTTGTTGCTTCTGACCATACATTTAAAGGTCTCAAATTGCTTGATTTATATGTATTTGCACCTATTTGAACTGAAAGCTATATTGTGCAAAGTTGTTTCAAGCTCAAAAGTATTATCCTGCCTATAGAAGCTTGAACCCCAATAATCCTTGCAGTGGCCACTTTCACCAAGTAGAATATGTGCTTCATCAACATCATCAGACCTCAAACCTCAATTTCCCTTCCAAGTTTTTCTCTATAACAATTTTTGTGAGTCTTGCTTGCCAGACAACAGTTACAAACTTTCTTTCACTTGAAAATTCACAACAATTGAATTTAAATTATCCTCACATGGGTTGTATTTCATTTTTAGTATATTTCGCTTGATTATTTCTTTATACAATCTCCCCACTTCTCTTATCCATGTTCCGGCGTTCCTTTGCACCTCTTGGTGCAATTGCTAGTTATAAGAATATTTAAGATTCTAGATCTATCGATTTGAGATGGATATTGCAATATAAATCTGAAGGATTCATGAGATTACTTCATGTTTGATCAGATTTTTTTAATGATAAATGTTATCTTGCAGGAAAATTTCAAAATTTGAAGTCATATTAATTCGGTACATTGATGCAAATTCATACGCTGATGCGATGTATATGATGGCAATTTCATTTTTTTACAGTTACTTTTAGTTTAATTATATCATTTAGCTCGATGCTTTCCATATATTCAACTAAACCTTTGTTGCTTAACAAGACTTTGTCATTTCCATGTTTTCGTGAAATTGTTTATGGTTTGATACTCTCATACAACCTCTATCAAGTTACATGAACCCTCGTTAGAAAAAACAAGAGAATTTTGCTTGCCATGACTATGTTTCTTTGTCATTGTTGACTTAAGAAAGTCTTTTAGCTAAGAAACTAGTTTCAAGGTTATGGCATAACTTGTCATATAAATTGAACATAATTTATATCCAAAATGTTAATTTGTAAACTACTTGGCTGGTTTTAGGCTTTCCATTTAAAATCTACTTTAGTTTGAACTTTGAACGAGTTGTTCCATAGACTTGAATATTAAGAGATTTTGGTGTAAGGATTAAAAATTAGCCCGTAAGGCCTCTCAGTTATTCATTTATTTTATCTAATATAACATTTACTATTAAATTAGAACCACTCGGCACAAATATGTCATAGATCAAGATCATACTTTGTAGAGTGTCGTAGAATAAAAATAGGAGCAAGGACACTGAGTTCTTTCAGTTTTCCTGGTTCTTATTCCTTTGGTGTATCTTTGCACCTTTAGGGGAAATTGCTAGTTTAAAGTCTAATTTTTTAAAGGGTGCTAGCTCAATGGAAGAGCACTTGCTTTACAAGCAGGAGGTTGGTGGTTTGATTCCATCGTGCCCTGATATTCATATATAGGGAATGACGAAGATCAGTTTTTGGTGACGGATGCTCTTTTGACCATCACCAATGAGCTTATGGTGACATTTTTCGACCCTCACCAAAATATGAAATGGTGACGGTCAATGAACACCACCATATATACGCATCAATAGTGACGACCATTAAAGGTCCGTCACCATAAATCGTTGTTGTTTATATGAAATGGTGAGGGTCACTGTTTATCATTATAGTCATTATTCGTGACGGACCTTGATGTCACCAATGCGTTTATGGTGATGGTCAATGACCGTCGCTATATATATGCACCAATAGTGACGGCCATGAAAGGTCCATCACAAAAAATCATTGTTGTTCATATGAAATGGTGACGGTCACTATCCGTCATTATAATTAATATTCATGACGGACCTTGACTGTCACTACAACACATACTTTTGGTGACGCCACCTTTGGTGACGTTCAATTTTTTGTTGATAAAGGCTATTTTCCGTCACCATTGCTCATATGAAATGGTGACGGTCAATATCCGTCACTATAAATCATTATTGGTGATGGACCTTGAATGTCACCACAACACCTATACTTTCGGCGACGCCACCTTTGGTGACGTTCAATTTTTTGGTGACGAAGGCTATTGTCCGTCACCATTTCTCATACGAAATGGTGACGGTCACTATCCGTCACTATAAATCATTATTGGTGACGGAATTTGAATGTCACCACAACACCTATACTTTCGGCGACGCCATCTTTGGTGACGTTCAGTTTTTGGTGACGAAGGCTCTTTTGACCCTCACCAATGAGCTTATGGTGACCATTTTCGCCCCTCACCAATGTCCTTTTTTCTTGTAGTGTGTATAAGGATGTGGTTCAGACATTTATAAAGTTCCTTTATTCAATTTCATTGTTTTGTATGCTTGCCCGAGAATTCTCTATTGTTGCATTGGCATTACTCAGAACATGAATTGGAGACACTGACCTCGTCCTCCTATAAGTGGCCACCACTTCAGTGGAATGGTTTTTTACCCTTCCACGAGAATACTTTCCGGTATTTTGATTGTGAAAAAAAATGGGTTTTTATCATGGTAGATGTTGCAAATTAAATGTGTTGATATTCAAATCTACGAGAAAATCAATTGTCCAAAAAATGGAATTACCAAGGCTTTGCATGTCTCAAACACCAGCTCGAGGATTTGAATCATCTTTTGAATCTAATTACCAGTGGTGTTATTAGGCATTATTTATTTATTGATAATGATCTATGAACATTTAGGATAATTTCTATAGTGATAATTGTATTGTACATTTATAATTGAAGTGCCTCATAGATCTCTTTTTTCTTCTTGTTTGATTTATGTTACCAATTTATAATATGTATAATATTCATAAAAATTAGTGTAAAACCAAGGTAAAACCCAACAAAAATAGACCTAGATAGCCATAAAGACCGTTGACAATGTATGCATTGGCCCAGTTTGACAGCCTTGTAATGCAGTTGGTAAGAGATGGAAAGTTACTTGTATTTTATTATTGGATAGATTAACTAAAAGGAGTTTGGTGATCTTATAGAATCCCTTAGGAAAGAGATTGACCTCCTTTCTCTTCAACTCCACCTAGTCAAGCCTTTTTTCTATGGCCTATAGTAGTATTCTTACGACTCCATCATCGATCTCATCACCACCATCATCATTCCCATCATCGGATTGGACCATCTTTGACCCATTATCGGCCTCTCGATATATGTTCACCGACCTCTCTTCAACCTCCTACAACAAATCCTCATATGCAATGTGCATCTCATAAAGATGAACAACTGACTTAAATGAAAATTTCTCCTTATTGCTCACTTACTGCGCATCATTCTCCTTTGTCGCCTACAATAAGAACAAACCCTTAAAATAACTATAGGGTTGAATGCAGAAAATAAAAAAATAAAAAAATACTGAATGGGGTCATAACAAGCAATCCAGCTAAACTAATCTGTAATGAAAACCATGCTCCCCGAGTGCAGCCTTCCGGGGCTCCTCCATGAAAATTTCTTCCAATCACCTAGAAATATTGTGTTCAATCTCTGCAACCTAGCGATAGGATTCGTCCATAGCCTCATGATCTGACCGATCTTGAAGATACTGTAGAATGGATCGAGTCTAAACAACATCAGAACCAACATCGGTCATTTTAGCCATGAGCTCTGGTTGTAGAAGCTTATGCATCTCTCTAACCAGGCCTAGCCATGCCACTCGCCAACTTCGAGATCCATTTCAATGGTGTTCAAAGAAGAGGGTTTGGAGACCAGAATCAATGGCTACCGCAGAGGCCTCAAAGACAAAATGTATGAAAGAATTTGATGAGCCCTCGAATCGACTTCCATGATTACGTATATTACTACAAATCTTAGTAGATGCATTCACAAATTCAATCGATTCGTAACAAAGGGCATATATTTTATTCCTCTAACAGACTACAAAGGATTCAAAATCTAAACCTAGTGAGGCCAAAAGAATTTTAATATTGCGAGTGTAATAAGCCATTTGCAACAAAAAGAGAAAAACTTTCATTCTATTTGGGGGTCGACCGATAAAACCTGGCACTATGTCCAGCTCTTCGCGACAGCAAAAATGGTTTGCCCTTGCAACCGCTATTGTCGCCCAACAACTCGGAAGCCCATTGTGCCTTAACTCAGTTTTCGATCCCAATCTTGATGAAATACCATGCTGTTCTCTAGATTCTATTAATGAACATAGATTCTTCAAGCTCTTCATTTTAAGATGAAACCCTTTGTTATATCCTCATGTTAAGATGGAACCCTCTATAGCATAACAAAGGAATAATAAAGACTCCAATTCAATGCGAGACGGGGCTGGATTGACCAGCAGGAGGAGAAGGGGAAAACGAGTGAGAGGTAAAACAACTTCTAGGTAGGGAGAACATGTCATGAAAGCTTGAAAGAAACCAGAAACATGGAAAAATTTCATTAGTTAGAGGGATAAACATATGGAAAAATTGAATTGGCTGAAGGGCGAAATTCAAGGTCTCCCATTGGTTTGGATGAGCAGTTATTTCTATTGAAAATACTCCCAACCAACGCCCTGAATAAATTCTGGCAGTAGCCCACACTTCATTGAATTTTGTTGTAGGAAGGACAAAGCACAGATCCAAGAACTATAGGCATTTTCATGCAAAATCCGAAAATAGAGTACCCGACCTTACTCTGCGTTTAATTCTCTTTCTTGTTGTTGACTTACCTCTTTCCCGCACATTGCAGCCTGCAAGATTTAAGTGTTACCTCTTAAGCCTTCGCAAAAAGTTATATTTTTTCCGATGCGGTATCAGTGGGACCCACCAACCTTACCACATTACGAACCATGCACAAATATTTTTTTTCCCTTTATTCCTTACCTATCACTTTTCGCACTGCCCATTGCTTAACTGCCCGCATACCGCTCTTCGCAACTTTTAAGTTTTACCTTTTAAGCCCCACACCAAAACTTGCGATGTTGTGATCTGACATCATCATCACACATCACAAGTCATAAATATCACAGTTTGCAATTTTTTCTATTTACCTTTCTATCCGCATGCACTTCATGAGATTTATGTTTTTCCTTTTAGCATGCTCGCACTTCACACTTCACATATTTTAAGACTTACCTTTTCGACGCCCGCAAGTTATCTTTTTTATGTTGTGATGAGATTGCAAATCGCACGTGGAAATCTCAGGAGGATAACACATATAAGCGCATGCAAGCTCAGGAGGATAGCGCCCGCAAAGTAAACGTTTTATGTTGTGATGCGATCTCAATCGCATATCGCAAAGTTTAAAGGATAACGCTTCACAACGTAAAATTTTTATGTTGCGATGCGATCACGCCATCGCACATCTCAATCACAAGGATTTATGTTTTCCTGTATTGTGCCAGTTAAATATTAAGATCAACGAAGTGAAACTTGTGATGGAGGGCACGAATGCGATGTGGTTTCAAATCTGAAACCCTTAAAATTTCAAGTCCGACAGTTTGTGTTGTGTACGTTGTTTTGTGTAGAAAATATCAAAATAGGAAGAAGGACGTTTTGGTTGTTACCTATTCATTTATGCATTGAATTGCCTTAAATTTTTAGGCGTCAGCCAATTTGTATTAAGCAATGTAATTTTCATATGTTCAGAGAGAAGAGTTGACTAAATTAAAAATTTCTCTCTATTTTTCGCTCTTTCTGTTTTTGTGTGAATTTTTATTTTGCACATATTTTCATTCTCTTTATTGTGGGGGAAACACATCCCTCTATTTGTTTTATTTCTAATTTCCAACATGGTATCAGTGGAGTTCTAGGCTCTCAGTGAAATAACGAGCTCTCTCTTTACTAAAGAAGATGAAAGGTTGTTTTGAGAAGAAGATTCTCTAGTAGTGAGAAGGTTTTTTCTACAAAGTCAAGATGGCAATAGCAGGCACAAGATTGACTAATCCCAAACTACCACATTTCAATGGGAAGAATTATGATTATTGGACCATTACAATGAATACCATGTTTTCTTCACAAGATAATTGGGAGCTGGTGGAAAATGGTTTCCAAGAACTAGTAGATGCAGAAGCATATAATGCTTTGACATAAGCAGAAAGAGATTTCCTTAGAGATAATAAGAAGAAGGACTCTAATGCCCTCTTCTATATTTTTCAAGTAGTACATGACAATATTTTCCCAAGGGTTTTTAACACCCCCAATTCATGTGATTGCATTTTAAAGTTAGATACTTGAACTTTACATCCTAAGGGGAGTGGACCCCAAAGGATAATTATTTTGTGAATGTAATTAAACATTTAATTGAGGAAATGAATAAATTATTGTGGTGAAGATTGACCAAAAATGAGATAATGAGATCACTTGCTAAATATGTGAGGATGGATGAGGCAAATATTTCCCCACAACCTTTCAAAAATCCTTGAAAGACAGTAAGTTTAAATTTAGATTTTTGAGGAAAAATCTGAATTTCCCCAATGATGAGGAAAGTCGTTGGGAAGAGGTAAAAAGCTGGAAAAGCTGAGGAAAAGCATAAAACAACTTTAAATAATCCCTAAATTGGGAAGCCTAGGCAAACAGGAAGAAAAGCATCCTGAGATTCTGGACGCAGAATTAGGAACATGCTTTGGGGAACAATAGCTTAAATAAGCTGCTCTTGTACAGATTAGGGGTTAATCTGCTGCAGGAGGTGATCTTAGCTCGGGGGTGAGTTCTAGGAGACAGGAGAACTCTAAGGTTGGGAGGTTGGTCTACTACACGAGTGGTATGTCTCTGAGAAAAATTGTCTTCTTGTTTATTATGGTATGAATTGGCTACATATAAAAACAAAATTTGTCTCTAAGATATTACATTTTATTAGTCTACATTTAACAGAATGTAATCACCAGGCAGTAACCTGATCACTCTGTATAGTTGTAGAGGAAAATCCTGTAAAGTAGAATTCCATAGAATGTTTAAACCCAGGATTGGTTTAAATCTGAGGAAACCTTGTTCTTTCAGGAAACATTGTGAAATTGTTTTTAATCTGCTTCTGTTTCCTAGCATAATTTTTATTACACCTACCATAGAGAGAAATGGAATTCACTATAGTATACCAGAACAATAGCAGGATATGAGTGAAAACTTATACTGTCTATGAAAGAATAGAGGGAGAGACTCAATAGACTGACCTCAGGTTCAGCCAGATACTCCATTATAATTCCAGGAAATTAAATGGTCTAAGACAACAAGGTAGTACATAAGCCCCCTTACTCTAGTGGAGGAAAGGAGTAGATATTTATAAACAAAAAAAAAAAAAACAAAATTTATCAGAGACAATGGCCTCATGGAACTATTCTAACATCATAGTACTGAGAATGAATACATAGAGTGCAGAATTTATGAGTAAGCATTTGAGAAGCATAGGAGAAAAGAGTAAATTAATTTCAACAGTATACACAGTAGCATTTATGTAACCACTATTTCCCTTGACTATGAGGAAAAAGGAAATGAGTTCAAATACCATTACCAGCTCTTTAGAACCAGCTACCATCAGACACATAGGTAGATAAGAGCTGTAACTAGATACAAGAAAGTGAGAAGAAATGGGAGAATAGAATTATGCCTGTATAACTTTGGAAAATAGGAAAGCATAATCTCTAGACTTTCATACATATTAACCATCTGTTTATAAATGAGAGTGGTCTCATAAATTTCCAGCAAGCTTTTCATATGTCTAGACAGATAGGTATAAAACAAGTTCAATGTAACCAGGAGCAGAGGCAACTGTAATTATGATACAAGTACCAAAGTGGAGATTTCTAACCACAGAAAAGAGTGAACGAAGTACATCATAAGAATAGATAAACATCATATATAACTACCTGTAAATTCTGATGTATGCAATGAAGAAATCTGGAATGTCATTAGCATTACCGGAAAACAAATATGGTTCAGACGAGAAAATTAAACAAAGCCAAATGTCATGGTATGAAATCATATGCACTATTCATGCTGTCCATGTACATTTAAACTGTGGCAGAGTATATTAAAATCGACCTAAGACAATAGGGAGTACATATCTGTCCAAAATTATCGAAATACATGCTGAGCCTATCAGGCTGGGGTATATAACTCACAACCCCTATCTCAGCGGAACAAATTTAAATGAGCGCCATCCAAGCATGACAACGATAACAAGAAGAAAACAAAAACCCCGACTCGGAGAGAGTCTCGTTCCTCAAGCAACACTGCGCAACATCACAAGAGAGGCAATGGTTCGACGCCCACGAGACAACGCATCAGGAGAGGGGAAGTAACCCCATAAGTATACTGACCTAGACGGCCAAGAGACCGATGTTAGCATCCATACGATTGAAAGGGTTACTATCTGCCGTCATAAGTACGCAAGAGCCCTTCAGATTACCTGTAGAAAACAAATTCGACCCAAAATGCAAGTTAGTCATTGCGCCATCGTGGAGAAATAAGCGAATGAATAAAATAAGTTCGGTATTAAAACCATTACCTGTGGAACGCAAATATCAGACGCGTCGAGCCCTGAAATCAAACATTGAACAAAGAGGGATTAATACAGATTACCCTCGAGTATAGCACGACAAAATCAAAAAAATTATATGCGGAGATGGCACGAATAAGAACCCACCTCATAAAGCTCCATGGAACAGGAGACGTCCGCCTGAGGAGAGGCGACGCATGCTACACAAGAGGTATAAACCAAATCAGTCTCAATTTATCATATAACCAGAGAAGGGTCGATGATAACCCTGAAGATAGAAACCAACCACACCTTGCGTTGAACGTATACCTTGAACATTGAAAAAACAAACCAGATGCATTCACCTTACTGATGATTGAATATATATATATTCAGAGCAGGCGTATGGCATTTAAAAACTACTTCTGAATCATTCAAACCTACAATAGAAACAAAATGCGCGTGGAGGAAATTACCTGACAGCATGTTGATGAACTAAGAGGCGCCATACTTCTTCTCTGCAACGGAGAATCGAAACCCTCGGTAGAAGTGGAATGGTGTAGACGCAGAGGAGCACTACAAACTGATGAACGCGGAAAGCCGACTTAACTCTACACTCAGAGCTTATATAAGTCTTCGATAAACCACCTGAACCCTAACTGGAATCGATCGCCATCGTCCACTTGGCAGAATCGGAGAAGTTAAGCCACGGATTGATGGGTAGCCATGGAGAGTTAATACTGTCGTATGAAATTTATGGGTGCAGATGCGAATTGAATTCCATATGTCCTGTGCAAGTATCAACGTGGGTGTTGTACACCACGTAGGCTGAGCATGCCAGCGACATTGACTCACCATGTAAGAAAACGAAAGGGCATAAAAACCATACAACACTCATTTAACTATCACAACGCCTGACGTGGATAAAAATCTCACCGCGACGATGCACAGAGAAACCCAAATCTGGAGTGATGATACGCTCTACGTGCAGAATAATCCCAATGCCAGTACCATATATTAAATCGATTTAAAATCTGAGGTACCATGATGGGTGGTCATATCAACCCAGGCGTATATACATGTTAATGCCAAACGCATGGAAAAATTCCATTCATAATAATATGCACTTCGAATTATATGAAAAATCGATAACCCCAAAGGCTATAACCATATACATAGCGTAAACATCGTAACGATGGCTAGTAGAAGGATCGAAAGTTATTTTGGGCAACGACTCATACAAATCATTTTATATAATATATGTTCATGGTCCATATGGGTTACGTGTAAGTTCAATAATTCCATGAATGGGATATGTGACCATTAAGCTAAAGGAGAGTGGCAAGGTTATACGAGACCTGTGTAAAGAATAGAGTCCTATAAAACATCTCCCTAATTGGAATAAAAACAACATAAGGTGAGAGATAGTCGTAGAGGGTGTTATTGCAATATGATGTGATGAAAACTATCATAGTGAGAAGATTGAAATGTCATAATAAACCTAGGCTGAAAAGCCTGCATTCGCGAAGAAAATTTTATTTTTTTTTGGGTAAAATTGGAGGTGTGACAAATGGTATCAGAGCCCAAGTTATAAAACTGGGCTGGTGACATTGTGCTCACGATTGCTATGTACTCACTGTGTAATTTTATTTGCCGTAGAAATAGTTTTATTTTTGTTGTTTTGTTTTTTCTATTCACTGACCTGTGCTATGTAGTGTACAGTGAGGTGATAGAATGGAAGAAGGTGGTGAAATTTATGTTGATCTGCGTGGTGAACCAGATCCCAATGCGGCCATGATGGCTATGTTGCGAAATTTGCAACAAGAATTGGCTGAGATAAAAAGCCAGAATGACAGATTGTCATTAGCCAGTGAGGAGCAGGAAAAGCTCATCAGGGAATTAACCTCACGGAACAGCCAAGAAGGCGAAGGTTTCGGAAAGAGGAAAATTGATGAATCTGATGAGGAAGATGCCATTCGACATCAAAATAAGCAGAAAAAGGAATTACAAGGGGAATTCCGAAAAATCAAACCTCCCTCCTATGACGGGGAGAAGGAGGAAGATGCGGAAGCCTGGTTGCTGAATATGATTAAGTATTTCCAGGTTTATGAATATGAAAGCAATTTGAAGGCCAAATTAGCTGTCTACCGGCTACAAGGTAAGGCTACCTTGTGGTGGGAGGAGACAAAGATGGTGCATGCCATAGATGAAAAGACAGTTACTTGGGAGGATTTCTAGGCTAAATTTAAGAATCGCTACTTGAATGAGGGGTACTATGATGACAAAGCAAAATAATTTCATGAGCTTAGATTGGGACAGCTCACTATTGATGAGTTTGTTACTAAATTTACCAATCTATTGAGATATGTACCTTACATAAGGGAAGAAAAGGCAAAGGTACAGAGGTTTCTGAATTGTTTGCCTATGGTATACAAAGAGAAAATTGAGTTTGACAATCCAAAAACAATGGACGAAGCTGTTAGAAAAGCTATATTGTGTTACCAACAGTTCAAAGGAAAAACTGTTCAAGGAAAAAGTTGGGTAAGTAAGAATGAAGTCAAAGGGAGAAAACAGAAACAAGCCTATCTGAAGAATTTTGGCAGAGATCATCAGTGGAAAAGGTTTAGTAAACCCAAAGAAAGTCAAACTGCATAGTCTCAAGTGGCATTGAAACCAATAGATGGAGACAGTAAAAAGGAGGGAACAGTCAGAATGAAGGAGCCCTTGAAATGTTGGGGCTGTGGAGAACCCCATCTTTTGAGGGACTGCCCTCATCGAAATATTCATATGCTCATGAGAGATTGGGAAGCGACAACAGTAAATGATATAGCCAGAACATACCAACTATCAGTGCAGCCCTGGAAAATCGGCAAGCAGAACATCAAGCAACCATGGTGGAAATGGAGGGTAAGATTTCTGACCTACCTGTTTCTGTTCTGATTGATACAGGTGCTTCTTTGAGTTACGTTAGTCCAAAGATTGTAGAAAAATGTAACTTAAAAACTGAAAAATTTCAACAGTCATGGTTGGTACAGCTGGCCACTGGAACAAAAAGAAAGGTAACACATAAACTGCCCAGAACAGAAATCCAATTAAATGAGTTTCGAACAGAAGTGAATTTGAACATTCTACCCTTAGGGTCATATGATCTATTGATAGGAATGGATTGGCTGGAAAAGAAGAAAGCTTTGATGAATTGTTGGGATAAGACCTTGCATTGTGTAGATGAGGAAGGGAAAAAATTTATTCTCAAAGGGAAACCAAAACCTATTTCTGTAAGACAAATTTCAGCATTGCAATTAAAAAGAACAGCTAGAAAAGGATACCAAGTTTATGCAGTGCATGTGGAAGAAACATAATAGAAAACTGAAGAAGAATTACTGGATGCTGTACCAGTAATAAGAGAATTCAAGGAAGTTTTTCCAAAGGAAATCCCTCATCTTCCCCCCAAAAGAGAGATTGACTTCTCAATCGATGTGGTGCCAGGAGCAACACCTGTTTCACGAGCACCTTATCGAATGAGTCCTCCTGAACTTATAGAACTGAAAATGCAATTGCAAGAACTGCTAGATAAAGGGTATATCAGACCGAGTGTGTCTCCTTGGGGAGCACCAGTGCTATTCGTGAAAAAGAAAGATGGAACTTTCAGGATGTGCATTGATTATAGGCAACTGAATAAGTTCACCATTAAAAATAGATATCCTTTGCCTAGAATTGATGATCTTTTTTATCAAGTGAGAGGAGATTCAGTATTCTCAAAAATTGACTTAAGAACTAGTTACCACCAGCTCAGAATAAAAGAAGAAGACATCAGCAAAACAGCCTTTCGAACCAGGTATGGCCACTATGAATTTGTAGTTCTACCTTTTGGTTTGACAAACGCCCCTGCCACATTCATGTGCCTAATGAACAATGTGTTAAACAAGTATTTGGATAAATTTGTCCTTGTGTTCATAGATGATATTTTAGTTTACTCGAAGAGTGAGGAGGAACACAAAGAACACCTGAGGATAGTATTGCAAACTCTAAAGGAAAATCAGCTATACGCTAAATTTAGCAAATGTGAGTTCTATAAGGACAAGATCCAATAATTGGGTCATATTATTTCTGAGCAAGGCCTTGCTGTTGACCCGGAGAAGATAAAGGATATAAAAGAATGGCCAGTACCCGCTGATGTTTCAGCAGTTAGATCATTCATGGGGATTGCCAGCTATTATCGCAGATTTGTGGAGAGATTTTCTACCATAGCACATCCCATCACTTCCTTACAGAGAGAAGGTGTCAAGTTTGAATGGACTGAAAAATGCCAAAACAGTTTCGACCAATTAAAACTGAAACTCACCACAGCCCCTATACTGAAGATTGCAGACCCTGATTAGGAATTTGTGGTATGTACGGATGCATGTAGAGAAGGATTGGGAGGAGTTCTTTTGCAGGAAAATTCAGTGATTGCCTATGAATCTAGGAAACTGAAGATACATGAACAGAATTATAGTGCCTATGATTTAGAGCTAGCAGCTGTTATTCATGCTTTGAAAATGTGGCGGCACTATCTTCTTGGAAAAAAATTTACATTGATGACTGATCATATTAGTCTCAAATATTTCTTTTCCCAAACTGAGTTGAATGCCAGACAAGCCAGATGGCTGTCCTTTTTAAGCGAGTTTGACATGGATATAAAACATATTAGAGGGAAGGAGAATAAAGTTGTTGATGCCTTGAGCAGAAATGCTTGTTAGCATATCAATAATATTGGAAGTAGTGCTCAGATAGATGTAGAAGAATTGGTGAATAAGGCAGCAAACCAAGACCCAAATTATGAAACACTTTTGGTGAAATTACAGAAAAAGGAGAAAACTGATTTTACCCAAAACCAAAAAGGGCTGATTTGTTATAAGAACAGATTGTATATTCCCAATGTAGAGTCTCTAAAAAGAGAAATTCTGGATGAGTACCACAAACAACCTTATCCAGGATATCCAGGGTATCAGAAAATGTTAACAGCCCTGAAAAAGAAGTTGTTCTGGCCAGGAATGAAGAGAGAGGCAGCAGAATATTTAAGTAGATGCATGGAATGTCAATTAGTTAAGGTTGAACATCAGCATCCTTCTAGTCTTCTGAACCCTTTTCCCATTGCAGAATGGAAGTGGGACACCGTTTCCATGGACTTCATTAGAGGATTACCCAAAACCAAATACCAGCATGATTCTGTAATGGTAGTAGTAGACACTTTAACCAAGGCTGCTCACTTTATACCAGTGAAATCCACCTTTGGAACAGCTCAAGTAGCGAATGTGTTCCTAAAGGAGATAGTAAGGCTCCATGGGGTTCCTAAGGTGATTTTTTCTGATAGGGATGCTAATTTTATAGCAGCCTTTTGGAGGGGATTATTTGGAGGAATGGGCACTAAATTGAATTTTAGCACCGCCTACCACCCTCAGACTGATGGTCAAACGGAAAGAACTAATCAAATTTTGGAGGACATGCTGAGAATGTATGTGATGGATAGACCCTCAAAGTGGGAAGATTTCTTACATTTAGCTGAATTTGCATATAATAACAGCTATCAATCCTCCATCAAAATGAGTCTGTTTGAAGCACTGTATGGAAGGAAGTGTCGTACTCCTTTGAGCTGGAGTCAGCCAGAAGACAAACTAATGTGGGGACCTGATGCTTTATAAGAAATGGAAGGAATTGTCAAGCAGATACAAAAGAATATCAAGACAACACAAGATTGCCAGAAGAGTTATGTAGATAAGAAAAGAGTGCATAGAGAATTTAAAGTTGGGGAGCATGTATATTTGCGTATTAAACCCAAAAAGAGCACCCTTTATGCTGGGATTTGTGCAAAATTGGCCCCTAGATACTGTGGTCCCTTTGAAGTATTAGAAATGGTGGGACCAGCGGCTTACAAGCTGGCCTTACCACCCCATGTTAGAGTTCATGATGTATTTCATGTTTCATTGCTAAAAAGATATGTGCATGATGTGTCTGACATAGTTGATTGGAATGTTGTATAGGTGGAACCAGAAGGGGAGATTCTGCCAGAACCACTTCAAATATTGGAGCGGGAAGAAATTGAATTGAGAAGCAGGACGGTCGCAAGAGTAAAGGTGCAGTGGAAGCACTTTACTACTGAAGAAGCTACCTGGGAACGAGAGACTGAAATGATGGAAAAATATCCATTTTTATTTGCAAAATAAACTCTAGTAGTTGAATAACAACACCGAGGACGGTGTTTATTTTCAGAGGGGGAATATGTAACACCCCAATTCATGTGATTGCATTTTAAAGTTAGATACTTTAACTTTACATCCTAAGGGGAGTGGACCCCAAAGGATAATTATTTTATGAATGTAATTAAACATTTAATTGAGGAAATGAATAAATTATTGTGGTGCAAATCGACCAAAAATGAGATGATGAGATCACTTGCTAAATCTGTGAGGATGGATGAGGAAAATGTTTCACCACAATCTTTCAAAAAATCCTTGGAAGATAGTAAGTTTTAAATTTAGATTTTTGAGGAAAAATCTGAATTTCCCCAATGATGAGGAAAGTAGTTGGGAAGAGGTAAAAAGCTGGAAAAGCTGAGGAAAAGCATAAAACAGCTTTAAAGAATCCCTAAATTGGGAAGCCTAGGAAAACAGGAAGAAAAGCATCCTGAGATTCTGGACGCAGAATTAGAAACATGCTTTGAGGAACAATAGCTTAAATAAGCTGCTCTTGTACAGATTAGGGGTTAATCTGCTGCAGGAGGTGATCTTAGCTCGGGGGTGAGTTCTGGGAGACAGAAGAACTCTAAGGTTGGGAGGTTGGTCTACTGCACGAGTGGTATGTCTCTGAGAAAAATTGTCTTCTTGTTTATTATGGTATGAATTGGCTACATATAAAAACAAAATTTGTCTCTAAGATATTACATTTTATTAGTCCACATTTAACAGAATGTAATCACCAGGCAGTAACCTGATCATTCTATATAGTTGTAGAGGAAAGTCCTGTAAAGTAGAATTCCATAGAATGTTTAAACCCAGGGTTGGTTTAAATTTGAGGAAACCTTGTTCTTTCAGGAAACATTGTGAAATTGTTTTTAATCTGCTTTTGTTTCCTAGCATAAATTTTACCACAGCTACCATAGAGAGAAATGGAAGTCACTATAGTATACCAGAACAATAGCAGGATATGAGTTAAAACTTATACTGTTTATGAAAGAACAGAGGGAGAGACTCAATAGACTGACCTCAGGTTCAGCCAAATGCTCAGAGACAATGGCCTCATGGAACTATTCTAACATCATAGTACTGAGAATGAATACATAGAGTGCAGAATTTATGAGTAAGCAGTTGAGAAGCATAGGAGCAAAGAGTAAATTAATTTCAACAATATACACAATAGCATTTATGTAACCACTATTTCCCTTGACTATGAGGAAAAAGGAAATGATTTCAAATCCCATTACCAGCTCTTCAGAACCAGCTACCATCAGACACATAGGTAGATAAGAGTTGTAACTAGATACAAGAAAGTGAGAAGAAATGGGAGAATAGAATTATGCCTGTATAACTTTGGAAAATAGGAAAACATAATCTCTAGACTTTCATACATATTAACCATCTGTTTATAAATGAGAATGGTCTCATAAATTTCCAGCAAGCTTTTCATATGTCTAGACAGATAGGTATAAAACAAGTTCAATGTAACCAGGAGCAGAGGCAACTGTAATTATGATACAAGTACCAAAGTGGAGATTTCTAACCACAGAAAAGAGTGAACGAAGTACATCAGAAGAATAGATAAACATCATATATAACTACCTGTAAATTCTGATGTATGCAATGAAGAAATCTGGAATGTCATTAGCATTACCGAAAAACAAATATGGTTCAGACAAGAAAATTAAACAAAGCCAAATGTCATGGTATGAAATCATATGCACTATTCATACAGTCCATGTACATTTAAACTGTGGCAGAGTATATTAAAATTGACCTAAGACAATAGGGAGTACATATCTGTCCAAAATTATCGAAATACATGCTGAGCCTATCAGGCTGGGGTATATAACTCACAACCCCTATCTCAACGGAACAAATTTAAATGAGCGCCATTGAAGCATGACAACGATAAAAAGAAGAAAACAAAAACCCCGACTCCGAGAGAGTCTCGTTCCTCAAGCAACACTGCGCAACATCACAAGAGAGGCAATGGTTCGACGCCCACGAGACAACGCATCAGGAGAGGGGAAGTAACCCCATAAGTATACCGACCTGGACGGCCAAGAGACCGATGTTAGCATCCATACGATTGAAAGGGTTACTATCTACCATCATAAGTATGCAAGAGCCCTCTGGATTACCTGTAGAAAAAAAATTCGACCCAAAATGCGAGTTAGTCATTGTGCCATCGTGGAGAAATAAGCGAATGAATAAAATAAGTTCGGTATTAAAACCATTACCTGTGGAACGCAAATCTCAGACGCGTCGAGCCCTGAAATCGAACATTGAACAGAGAGGGATTAATACAAATTACCCTCGAGTATAGCACGACGAAATCAAAAAAATTATATGCAAAGATGGCACGAATAAGAACCCACCTCATAAAGCTCCATGGAACAGGAGACGTCCGCCTGAGGAGAGGCGATGCATGCTACACAAGAGGTATAAACCAAATCAGTCTCAATTTATCATATAACCAGAGAAGGGTCGACGATAACCCTGAAGATAGAAACCAATCACACCTTGCGTTGAACGTATACCTTGAACATCGAAAAAACAAACCAGATGCATTCACCTTACTGATGATTGAATATATATATATTTAGAGCAGGCGTATGGCATTTACAAACTACTTCTGAATCATTCAAACCTGCAATAGAAACAAAATGCGCGTGGAGGAAATTACCTGACAGCGTGTTGATGAACTAAGAGGCGCCATACTTCTTCTCTGCAACGGAGAATCGAAACCCTCGGCAGAAGTGGAATGGTGCAGACACAGAGGAGCACTACAAACTAATGAATGCGGAAAATCGACTTAACTCTACACTCAGAGCTTATATAAGTCTTCTATAAACCACCTGAACCCTAACTGGAATCGATCGCCATCGTCCACTTGGCAGAATCGGAGAAGCTAAGCCACGGATCGATGGGTAGCCGTGGAGAGTTAATACTATAGTATGAAATTTATGGGTGTAGATGGGAATTGAATTCCATATGTCCTGTGCAAGTATCGGTGTGGGTGTTGTACACCACGTAGGGTGATCATGCCAGCAACGTGGACTCACCATGTAAGCAAACGAAAGGGCATAAAAACCATACAACACTCATTTAACTATCACAATGCCTGACGTGGATAAAAATCTCACCGCGATGATGCACAGAGAAACCCAAATCTGGAGTGATGATACGCTCTACGTGCAAAATAATCCCAATGCCAGTACCATATATTAAATCGATTTAAAATCTGAGGTACCATGATGGGTGGTCATATCAACCCAGGCATATATACATGTTAATGCCAAACGCATGGAAAAATTCCATTCATAATAACATGCACTTCGAATTATATGAAAAATCGAACCCCAAAGGCTATAACCATATACATAGCGTAAACATCGTAACGATGGCTAGTAGAAGGATTGAAAGTGCTTTTGGGCAACGACTCATACAAATCATTTTATATAATATATGTTCATGGTCCATATGGGTTACGTGTAAGTTCAATAATTCCATGAATGGGATATGTGACCATTAAGCTAAAGGAGAGTGGCGAGGTTATACGAGACCTGTGTAAAGAATAGAGTCCTATAAAACATCTCCCTAATTGGAATAAAAACAACATAAGGTGAGAGATAGTCGTAGAGGGTGTTATTGCAATATGATGTGATGAAAACTATCATAGTGAAAAGATTGAAATGTCATAATAAACCTAGGCTCAAAACCCTGCATTCACGAAGAATTTTTTTTTTTTTTTTGGGTGAAATTGGAGGTGTGACAGGGTTGTAGTAGCAAAGAAGTCTAATGAGGCATGGGATACCCTCCAGACAGCCTATCAAGGCATGGCAAAGGTGAAGACAACAAAACTTAAAATGTTGAGTAGAGTTTTTCAAACTCTTTATATGAAAGATTCTGATAATATAGACTCATTATTTACACATGTTATTGGGTTTTTTATACAAATCAGGTCTCATGGAGAGACACTTGAAGAAATACGAATAGTTGAGAAAGTCTTAATAAGTCTACCATCAAGGTTTGATGCCATAGTAGTGGCCATAGAAGAGACAAAGGATCTCTCACAGTTTTCAGTGGATGAGATTCATGCATTACTGATGTCTCATGAGCATAGACTAAACAGAGAAACAATATCCTCATTGGAGCATGCATTTAAGACACAAATGTATTTTGGTCAAGGTAGAGGTCGAGGAAGATCAAACTACCAAGGAAGAGGAAGAAGCAGCCCTGCAAGCACAAGTGGAAGGGGAAGAAATAAGAATCCAATCCAAGGCTCAAGCTAGAATCAAGCACAAGGACATAGGTATGATAAATCTCGTGTCCAATGTCATTATTCCAAAAATTATGGTCATTATGAAAATGAATGTAGAAAGAAGAAAAATGACATGGGTAGTAAACCAAGTTTAAATTTCACAAAAGAAAATCAGAACCATGGTAGC
Organism: Pinus albicaulis; assembly: GCA_034641835.2. Taxonomy (NCBI): domain Eukaryota; kingdom Viridiplantae; phylum Streptophyta; class Pinopsida; order Pinales; family Pinaceae; genus Pinus; species Pinus albicaulis. Next base: position 255,822 of record JAXQQM020092056.1, read on the forward strand.
ATTCTTTTAGCTTGTAATGTAGCAAAAGAAAAACAAGAAGATATGTGATTCTTAGATTCAAGGTGTAGTAACCATATGACTAGAAACATAGAAATGTTTTCCTATCTAGATGAAAGTGTAAAATCTAAAGTGACTGTTGTAACTCCTAGAGACAGCCTAGAGTTGCTATAGACCAGTGCCTAGGACACCTTATAATGTATGGAGAGTAGAGGATGCGTAACAGCATTTAACGTTTGAATGAGGCTGGGCTCTCATACTACTTCATTACAAACAGGAAATAATATTTGAGTGGAACCAAAACTTTAGACAGTTTGATGCTTAAAGAGTAATACTGGACGAATGTAATATTGAACTCAAACACTGTTGTATCAGACAACTTTAAGACAGTTCACATTAAACAGGGCCGGATTCATGGTATATGGAAGAAAAAGCAGATGTATAAAAGAGGTTAATGAGCTGCATAGAACGAAAGAGACATTGACAACTATGAGGACGGTACCAAGAAGAGTTTCCCAACATATGATGGGCTTATATGACTAAGAATCCATATATGTTAGTAACTATCATCGATAGCGATTCGTATTGGCCAATATAGAAGAAATATGTATGAAACGGAAATGAAACACTGTATTACACCTGAGCCATTTTTAAAGTACCAGGAAGCTTGTGATATAAGTATCAGAGAGATAAATTCATATTAGAAACAACGGGACACTCACATTCCAAAATATAATACCAGAGACATGGATGTAAATGAAATGAACAACAATATTTGCAATAAACAAGAGAGTATTACACACTACCATAAACCAAGGCCGGAATCCTTATTTAAAGTATAACTCCTTATCATTGAAGCCCAACGGGGCTCTTCACATTAGCATTCGAGTCTTCATAAAACACATACAGAAAATATTTACACAGTCAATTTCTTCCCAAGAATTGGAACCTTTCTTTCTTCTTTTCTCTACCTTATATAGGATTCCTCCTATTTCAGCGAGAAGATATTTCGGGGAAATATCTTCCTCGCATGAGAAAAATTTGTTACAAGTCATTTTCATAACAGCAAAATTTCATGATGGGGAATCAACCCTCCCATCATGCGTAAACAGGCCCCGGGCCAATTTCAAAAATGGAAACTTAAACAACTGTTTGATGTAAAAAAGTAAAATGCAAGAGTGGGGAAAAACAACCCACTCGGAACTTTGAAAGGAAATAAACTAAATGAAAGTGAAATAGGCCGTTAAGACCATATCATGAGTTAACTGAAAAGTCAGGGACGAAGCTGAGTGGAAGCCGTTGCAGATTCTGGCGGAGGCACGTTTGCGGAGGAACTAGTATGCTGACTCATGAACTGTGTCAGTCTCTGCTGACTCTCGGAGGTTGGTTCTGGCATCGCTGAGAGCTTCTCCACTTTGATAAACGCTTCACCGAGAGCGTGAATATTTTCCTCAGTAGGGAGCTGATATCTGATCATGTAAAGGAGATTAAACTCCTTTTTGAGGACTATGACAATGGTACCGGCTTTGAGCTAGGTCGCTTTCCCCATTTGGAGGTCAGTCCGATCTCTTTCCGTTTGTAAATGCGCTGTGTATTGGTCTAGAAGCACAAGCACGGCAGGAGCAGTGGGTTCCCAACAGGAAGGGAGTCCTGCTGTGGTGATCTCATCCCATATCTCGTCAAACTGTTCTACACTGTCGGCCACCTGTTGAAGGGACCTTGAAGTCGATGCTCGAGCTTCCTCTTTATCGATGATCTTTTGGCACTCGATGATTTCTGTAAATTGACTGGGGATGCCATGTTTCCCCAAGTCGTTCGCCCTTAGTGCATAAATAAATGAGATGTAATCCTCAGCGTCTTGAGCTCTGTTAGGCAGATCACCCCCTGCCTCCTGCAACTTTCTGTTGAGATAAGGAATTGTGGACTTGAGCTCCCCTATCATTGTTAAGAATTCCCATTGCTCGGTTACCGCCGTTATTATGTCTGACCAGATTAAGCTTCTAGCCACGAGAAGGGTGAGGTCCCCCTTTGCTCGACTCCTCATTTCAGAAATGGTTTGGTGCTGCTCAGCTGTGACCTTTTTCTCTTCCTCGACTTCCCTTTGTAGCTCTTCAACTGTTCTGGCCTTTTCGGCCAGGGCGCCTTCCAATTCTGCGACCTTTTGCCTGGTCGTGGATGCTTGCTTCTCCAGCACTTCGATCTCAGCTTTAGCTGTGGATAGTTGTGCTGACAGTGAGCCGGTTCCGCCTGATGTTTCATCTGTATGACAACTGTGCGAATCCCACCGGGTTTGTAGCTCCGTTGCTCTTTTTTCTAACTCACCCATCCTCTTGGCCATCTTTTCCTTCTCTTCTCTCTCCCTGAAAAGCCTAGCAGACAGTTCCTCTTTCTCTTTCTCCACTTGTACCAATTCAGCAGTTTGTACAGGATGCGAAGCCGGTATGCGAGCCTGTTTCTTGGCGGCTGTAATATCCTTCTGCAACTTAGTTATAAGTGCTGCTTGTGTACCTTTCCCTCCTTCATCTTGGTTTTTGATTTGATCCTGGAGATCGCGCACCTGATGTGCGTTGGCACGACAAGCATTCTGTTCCGCGACAAAGGAATCCCTCAGCTGGTCATATTTTTGTTCCGTCTTTCTCAATGCGAGGGTAATCTGCGATAGTTTGTCCTTCATCATGTCACAGATTGTTTGGAACAGGTCGTTCATGTCGTGGACCGGTACCTTCTTCATATCAATGGCAAATTCGAGCACCTTATAACTAAGAACATCAGAATTTGGGTCCAGGATGGCCTCCGCCATAGACAGTACTAGGCTTTCAGTGTCTGCATTGATAGAAGCGGAGAGCCTGGTATGGTATTTTTCAACAAACCCCTCTAACTCAGCCTTGTATTTGTCTCGGATGGTTTTATTCGTTCGTTCCCTTTCGCTCGCCTTGGACGAAGTGGGCTCGATGATGGCTTGTGTAACTTCTGTGTAATCGGAGGAGGCGACGCTGTCTCTCAGCATTGTTATCCCTGCCTTGCCTTTATCGAATTCGCCAAATTTAGTGAAGGGTTCCAATTGCCCTTCTCCTATTACCTCTGCTTCACTGGTGGCCACTCTCTGCCTCTTGGGCGGTGGTGCTCCTCCGGAGGTGCCTGCCTCCTCTCCACCTGCGCCCCTATTCACTTCCTCCTCTTCCCCTGCAGCAGATGAGTCTGTCTCCATCTGCGAAAACATGGGCCAAATTTCGAGGTTAGCCCTCCACTCCATAAATGGCCTCGGCTCATGTATGTAGGGCGTAGACCTGTTTCTTTTTCTTTTATTTGAAATGATTTCTCGTGGGTCATAAGCCCAGCTTGTCCCCAACCTCAGGTCCATGTTTTGGAGCATTTTTTCAGCAATTGAGAGGGCATATCTAGAGTTTACCATGAATGGGCCAATTTGGACAGGAAGCCTTAGAATGTAGCCCTTCTTATTAGGGACAAAATGAAGCTGGTCGGCTTTGAGAGCTTGCCGGATGTACTCGAGGGCGTAAACTCGTCGGACGGGGAAAACTGGCAACCGGTATGGAGCAACTTCAGCTCCATAGACCCGAATTTCAGTGTATTCTTCTTCAAGGAACCAATCTCCGGTACACTGGTATTTCCCATCCTGGAGCCAGGGTTTCATCTCTGGGAAAACCCTAGGTGAAGGCATGTCGTGAATGATGGTGTAGGCGGTGGACATGAAAGTATTCATGAAGTTTGCATAACCCTCTCCCCTAGGTAAATGACGGAGAGAGAAATTCCAGTCGAAGACTGGTCTGGGTTGAGAATTCTCAGAGTAGACTCTATCTAACCCCAAATGGGCGAACTTATCTGCATGCTGGAACAGGAAGAGGTAGAACACCATTGAGCAAAAACGAAACTTGCGGGCTTGTGCGAGCTCCTGGAACTGGGTTAGGATAGTTGAGGAGAGGAAACCCAGGATGTCCAACATAACCCCGTCCCGTGACATGAGCCATAGAAAGCGAATGCATACCATAGAAATGTCCTCCGGGCTCCCTATCCCCAAAAGGCCGGCAATGAGTGACAGAACAGGTCGAACCTCTTCGACGAACAGACATAGTGAAAACGACTCCAATGTAGGCAGGGCAGTTGCCTGGTTGATGGTTATGGAGGATATGAAGGCACGGCGGGCTTCCTTTGACAGCTTATTGAATTGGGCTAGCAAGGTTTCATCTTTGAAACTGAAGTATGTGTCTCTGGGAGGGAAACGGAGGGCCTGCCTGATAACATCGGGGGAAAGGGAAAAAATTACATTCCCCTAAGGAGAAACGAAAGTGCCCCGATTTACATCATAGGAATCCCTGAGCCAGACGATGAAATCAGTACAAGAATGGACCTGGGGAGTGATATGGTGGTAGAAGCCAGACGCGACAACTCGGAAACGGTCTACACTCTTGCAATGGCGGCCAAAAAGCAGGGGTTTGATACTGCGTATGTCAAAAGGATATTTTGGGTCGCAGATACTGGACTGCAAGTCGTAGAGGGGTTCAAAACCAGGAGGGTTCCTAGACTCACGGACCTGGGGAGTTTCTGGTTCGTTCTTCTTGGGCGTTCCCCTTCCCATGGCTGTCATTTTAAGAATCCGAAAAAGAGAAAGGAAACAGAGGGAAAATAGAGAATGGAATACCTGGATGGAGGGTGACACTGCTCGGGAAAGCGACGCGGGGGACTCTGACAGTGATTGGGGTAGACCAGGTGCTCTTCCCTACTCGGTATTTTCCGTAGAAAGTAACCTGTGTCTTTTTACCAGAGAGAAATACGGGAGTTTGTTACCACTGGAGCGGGCTGTTTGGGTTAAAAAAATGGATGAGGAATATGACAGAAGGCAAGTGTCGTAAGGACACTGACAATGAGACACGTGGTGCGTGGGGATTGGGGATATCAAGGTGTAGGTGCGCGCCTCGTGTCTGGTTAAAGGCTGGTACGGGTCTCAGTACCAGCTGATCTAAATGAACTTAGCTTACCTTTTATCCACATATGCTATCCCACGCCGAATTAACACCTGTGCTTGCCCCTTTGCGCGGGTCCACCTTAACTCTGCCATGTAATCACATCTCGTGGCCTATTCTTACCATACCCTTTTAACTTTAAGTCTTTACCATGCCACGTGTCGTCAGTCCGCGGGGGTATGGATCTCGTCCTTTCCCCGCGGCTCGACCCCCTCGGACTTTCTCCACATGCTTTCGTACGTAATCGGCAGCTCTTTTTTATACATCGTTCATGTGTTTAGCTGGCGTCCCCTTTACCTTTTATACCTCCTTTTTTTTTATAATTTTTACACTCCGCCCGTTGCTTTACTTACTCTATTGGCTTTCATACATGCGGATTTCACTACCTTATTTCTTTAAGGCCCACCCCTTGGAATATTTGTCATTTTAGATAAAACTTTAATGAGTGGCTGGTCCATCCTTTTGGTACTCCCGTGGCTAATGCTAAAGATTGAACAACATTGGCTCCACCTGGGGACGGCACGTTTGTCTCTGAGCGTGTCGAGAACTACGCAGACCGCCTGTATATCTCCTTTGAATGACCACTTTTCCAGTTCTTGAAGCTTCTTCCTGGACAGATCATCATGACTCATGTATAACTTGGTAAGAAAAACAAAAACAACAACTACTGTACAATATGATACATTCAGGCTTTTTCAGCCTGTTTCAGAATTGAAAATATGGTTTGAGGAATTTCCCATTTACAGGGGCTTCCAGCACATCTCCCTATAAATTTTCCAGTTTAAAGGTATTATTTCCCCCCTGCTCTGAAATCTTGAAGGGGCCGAACCAAAGGGGGTCAAATTTACCATGCTTACCTTTATCGGCCCTTCGTACATCCCACCTGAGAACTAAGTCTCCCACCTGCAGCTTTCTATCCTTTGTATGCTGATCAAACAACTCTTTCATCTTTTCCTGGTAATCCACAAGTTTCTGGTTTACCTGACTACGAGTTTCTTCAAGCTCTACCAGCTGATTGATTCTTCTAGTCATACCATCTGGTTCTTCCTGAGTCTCCTGCATGAAACGAGCAACAGGCAAAGCTAACTGTATAGGGAATACGGCTGCCCGTCTGTATACTAGTTCATAAGGAGATTTTCCAGTTGCCGTCTTATTGGTTATCCTATTTTCCCACAGAGCAAACTTCAGTTGGGAGTCCCAGTTCCGCTGATTTTCATTTATTGTCTTCTTTAGGGCTCTAACCAACGTTTTGTTTGATGATTCTGCCAGAACATTTCCCTGTGGGTAGTACGCTGTAGAATGGCCTAAAGTGATGTTATATTTCTGACAAAAATTCACAAATTTAGTAGACTTGAAAGCTTGGGCATTGTTAGTTACTATTCTAGCAGGACATCCAAACCTGGAGATAATGTTATCTTCCATGAATTTGATGATTACCATGTCTGTGGTGTTTCGTACAGGAATGGCCTCTACCCACTTTATGAAGTAATATGTAGCAGTCAAGATCCATTTGTGCTGTCCACTTGAGGGTGGGTGAATCTCACCTATGAAGTCAATTCCCCATTGTTTGAAAGGTTCATCAATATGTACAGGAATCAGGGGTAGAGCTGCTAGCTTCTGTTTTTCAGCAAACTTCTGGCATTTTTCACATGCTCTGACCCAAGTGAAAACATCTCCAAACAATTTAGGCCAGTGAAAACCAGCCTTCAGGATTTTCTGAGCCATGCTCCTCCAGCTATAATGCCCTCCACAAATTCCCTCATGGAATTCAGTTATTATGTTATTTACCTCACCTTCTATGAGGCATAACAGCAGTATCCCTGAAGGATCTCTCCAGTGCAACTGACCATTGGCTACTGCATACTTCTGTGATTTCAGCCTTAAGGCTCTGTATTTGGACTTATCACAGCTGGGTGGGCAGCTGAGTGTCAGGAGGTACTCGACTATTTCTTTGTACCAGGAGCTAGTGAGATACTTCATCTGTATTTTCTGAGTAGCCATTCCCACCTCTTGCCTTCCTGTCGACTCCTCGGCCTCATCAGTTGCAATCATGGATAAGTGGATGCCCAAAGCTTGGTGATTTGATTCTGGCAAAATCTCTTCTAGCCCCTGTCCTTTGATTAACTTGGTGGGTCTGATATCCATATCGTATTCCTGTATCTTTGTGATCCATCTGCCCCTTCTACCTTCATTGTCTCCCTGAACAAGGATATCCTTAACTGCTGCTCTGGGTACGAAAGCAGTAATGTGGGACTACAATATGTACATGCAGAAGGCCTTGAGGGACTTTACCAGAGTGTAAGCCTGCTTCTCAAGAATGTTGTATTTTAGCTCTGCGTCATGAAGTACTTGACTGAAAAAGGCAATGGGTTGCTCATACCCATCCCCGTTCTTTTGTAAGAGAACCCCTGCTACCATGTGAGGTGATGCAAAAGAGAAAATCATAAAAGGTTCAGTGAAGTTAGGCTTTGCCAGCACGGGGGCCTCAGCAAACGCATTCTTGATCCGGCAAAGGCCTGTCTTGATTCTGGTGCCCATTTTACCTCATTATCCTTCTTTAACATATCTGTGATGTGTCTAGCTATTTCAGCATAGTTAGGAATAAATATTCTGAGAAAATTGATACGCCCTAAGAATACCTGGACCTCTTTCTTATTTCTGGGGAGGGAGATACCGTTTATAGCTTCCACCCTTTTAGGATCGATTTTGACCCCATCTTTAGTTACTATGTGTCCTAGGAGCTTACCCTCTTCTAATGCAAAGAAAGATTTTTGAGGGTTAAGGGACAATCCATACCTCCTGCATTTCTCAAAAGTCTTCTGCAAATGCTGAATGTGTTCGGCATCATCTTTCGAAAATACTGTTATATCATCTAGGTACACCACCAGAAACTTATTCTGTTCTCCAACAAAGGTTATATCCATAGCTCTCTGAAACGTGGCCCCTGCATTAATCAGCCCGAATGGCATCCTAGCATACATAAATGTCCCCCAGGGCGTGGTGAAAGCTGTCTTTTTCTGGTCCTCCGGGAATACATCCACTTGATTATAGCCCGAGAACCCATCCATCATGGACATTCTAGAGGCCCCTACCACCTTCTGCAGAATGTGATCCATCTTCGGTAGTGGGTAGTTATCTTTTAGAGACGCCCTGTTCAGGTTTCTGAAATCCACACACAACCTGATCTCGCCATTTTTCTTTCGTACTGGGACTAAATTGGCCACCCACTCAGAATACCTTAGTGGCACTATAATTTTAGCCTTCAGCAACTTTTTTATTTCTTGCTCAATCGAGGGTAGCAACAGGGGATTAATCTGTCTGAGTTTTTGCTTGTGGGGTTTTGCATCTCCCTTCAGTGGAATTTTATGCTGCATCACACTGACATCAAAGGTTTTCAAGTCTTGATACGACCAGGCAAATACATCTTTGTAGGTTTGAAACAGCTTTTGGTACAATTGTTTGTATTCATCTGGGACTTTCTTGGACAGCTTCACAATCTTTGGATCTTCTTTTGTGCCCAGATTTAGATCTTCGACCTGGTCCTCAGTCACCACTTTGTTTGGCTGTAACGGAACATCGTTTTTATTGAACAACCTCTCCAAAGGTACCATCCCTCGGGGAATGACGTTCCCTTTCAGCTGCAGGAATCTGTGACTGGCTATTTTCTCTTCCAGCTTGTCTTCTGGACTGTCCCCAATTTCTTCTTCTTCACAACTGTCAATCTCTAGGTTGGAAAACTCCCCAACAGTCTCTAAGAACCTCTTCACCTGCTCCTCATCTTCAAAGACCTGCCAGTGCTTGACATTATCTGGGATTGAAGGCCGGTATCTTACTTCAATTTCATATCTCAGAAGAGGGTTCTGAGGTGGATGGAATGTACTAGCGGCCACAGCCAAGGAGTCTGCCATCCTGTTCTGTTCTCGGGGCATGAATTGAATGTTAAATGCCAAGAAAGAGTTCTCTACCAGGTCCCAAACTTCATTTCTATAGGCCTTTAGCCTAGGATGTTTCGCTTGACACTGGTTTTTCACTTGCCTAACCACCAATTCGGAGTCTCCCATCACTTTTAGCTTCTATATTTTCATACTCCTTGCTGTCTGCAACCCCAATATGAGTGCTTCGTATTCAGCCACATTGTTCGTGGCCTCATATTCCAATTTGAATGATAGGGGGACCCATTGACCCATAGGTGAAATAAGCAACACTCCAGCCCCATTTCCTTCTCGGGAATTTGCTCCATCAAAGTGGAGTGTCCAGATTTCAGATCCACAGTCCTGCACTGATGATTCAGTGTTTATCTGACAGAATGAGGGCTCGTGGGCATATTCCTGATCTTCTTCCAACATCAGACAGGAGAAGTCTCCATCTCTGCTGTAGACTAGGGAATTTACTGAATCACCTGCCTTGGTGACTGTTTTAACGAATCTGGTCTCTCGGTACAATCTCCTCTCTTGGCCACCGAAGACAGGGATGGTGGCATAGGACAGGTCCAGCTTAATTGATCCTCCAATTCTGGTCCCCCAAGACCTTGACAGTAGCATGCCGAAGCGAGCTGGGATGTCAGCCACCACGATATCCATCACCACACTTTTGGCCGGGATCTGTGCTAGGGTGACTGCTAGATCTTTAATCATACCCAAACACTTCACCCTTTTGGAGTCAAAAGAGTAGAGGTCTTTATATGGGCGGGTGATTTGGAGTCCCAATTGCTCCATGACAGACAGGGGCATGAGGTTGTGAGATGCTCCTGAATCTAGCATACAATTATGCAACAATAGATCATGGATTACTAAAGATACATAAAAGGGAGGGGTGGAGGGATCTAATTCTTCAACGTGTGGACCGAACACTACCATAGGCCTTTCTTCTTGCAGGTTAAGATTGTCTGGAATGTGTGGTACCTCAGGAGTGGAAATGAATGAGGAGACTTGTGACTGATAGGCAGGCTGTCTCAATAATTCAGACAGAGGAACTGGTATTTTTACTTTTTCGAGTTCTTTTTGCAAACTGAAGGCAGATGAAGGCTTATCTATTGACACTTCCTTTTCTTTTGACTCTTTGTTTTGCAGAGGGAGCTTAACTTCTTTAACTAGAGGTTTATTTTCATGAGGTACGTATACTTGTGAAGAAGAAGGCATTTGACTATCAGATTGCAGAGATGGGTCAATGGGCCTCTTACCTTTTTCTGGGGATTCTTGAGTGTTGGCCTATTTCTGTGCAGGTGCTAACTTCTGGGGTGTGTCCTCCTCTTCATCTTGAGTACGAGTTCTTTTTCTGGATGACCTGAGGTCATATTTTCTGTTAAACTGGGCTTGCATGAAATCAACAAACTGTTTACAGTAGTCATCGATCTCTGGCTCTTCAGTATCTCCTTTATCCCTTGCCTCTGAGTGAGCTTGTGGCTCCCCTTCCTCGCTTTCTTGCACAGGGCATTCTATGTCATCATTGTCTGAGAAGACGGGGCATGCTTCATCTTGCTCGTAGGCAGAATCTTCAGGAGAAACCTCCACTTGTCCCTCCAAGTATAACGGATGTGGGACCTGATCTTGTTGCTCCTTCTGTCCCCTCTGCAGTATCTGCAAGGGTGGCTTCCTGTACTGAGTATTTAATCCTCTGTTTGGAGCATTCTGGAAGTTCTTTGGGGGTGAATTCTTGGCCTCCATCTCCATCTTGACCAGCTTATTCAAGAGATTCTTGATCATTCTATTCATCTCTTCAATCTTGTCATTTGTTGAATCTCTATCTTGGCTTGAAGTGGATACTCTTTCTTTGCCTCTTCTTCTAGTATCATGTTCTTGTTTCCCTTTGGACTTGCCAGTTGAGACAAAGTTTTCTTCTATTTCTAATGCATCCGTCTGTGCATCGTCTAGAGTGGCTGGCTTCCTCTCCCTTAGTGAAAAAACAAAGTCAGAATCGAATGCTGCCACAAAAATGACCTTGGCAGCAGTCTGATGGGGCTTCATTTCAGCTGGGAGGCTTAGGTACAATTTGTTAAACCTTCTGATGAACTCTGATACCCCTTCATTGTGCTTCTTTTTTAGAGTGTTAAACTCGGTAAGGACATCCTCGTGATCCTTTCTATCCCCCCATTTTTTAACAAAAGCATCTTCCATAGCCTCCCCGGTATTGATGGAAATGGCTCTGAGGGTTTTAAACCATTTTCTGGCTTCCCCATCTAGGGATTGCACGAACAATCTTAGAACCACATCCAAATGTTCAACATTAAGGTTCTCTGCGAAAGAGCAGAAAATTTCCACATGCTTCTGTGCTTCAATGCCATTCTCCCCATTGAATCTGGGTAGAATCTTTAAATAATCCTATGGCAGGTCATTTAAAACTGCAGGTAGCTGTAAAGGAGCATACCTATTTTGTAAGAAACCAGGGATATTCGCCATTGGGGGAGGCGGAGGTAGAATGAGAGTCTGAGCAGTGAGTGGTGGAGGAGGGGGTGGAAGTGAAGTATGAATAATGATGGGGATGTAGTGAACAGCAGCTTGGGGGGTTGATGAGAATGTGGGGTTGTCAACAGCAGATACCTCGGTAACTTCCTTGACCTCTTCAACTTCAGGAGTAGGGTGAAAAGAGTAATGTGGAGTATAACTAGACTCAACTTCGTCTTTGATATGGACACCTCCCCGAGGAGGGCTCTCTGAATAGTAACCAGTATCCCTTATAAAAGGGTTAGGGCCTTGTATTTGGGCGACTTGAGAAGAAGAGGGCTGAAGATAGGGGAAGTTTTCAAGGGAGAATTCAGGAATTTTGGTATGAACTGATTGCCTTTCCCTCCAGCCTCTTCTATGTAGGATTCTCTCTGGGTCAGACACAGAAGGTGTCCTTGACTGAGATGTATCTGACCTTAGGTGTGGCTTACGAGGAGCCAGGACTGCAAATAGGTTTATCTATAATATGAATGTGGAGTCGCCAAGGTGAGGGGTGCACAACTCTCAACTCTTCGTGCTCACCTAACTGAAGAGTGGATAGGTTTTTTCGAGGCCCAGGGATTTAAATTTCTTCAACTTCGTCCCCGGCAACGGTGCCAAAAAGATGTTGTAACTCCTAGAGACAGCCTAGAGTTGCTATAGACCAGTGCCTAGGACACCTTATAATGTATGGAGAGCAGAGGATGCGTAACAGCATTTAACGTTTGAACGAGGCTGGGCTCTCATACTACTTCATTACAAACAGGAAATAATATTTGAGTGGAACCAAAACTTTAGACAGTTTGATGCTTAAAGAGTAATACTGGACGAATGTAATATTGAACTCAAACACTGCTGTATCAGACAACTTTAAGACAGTTCACACTAAACAGGGCCGGATTCATGGTATATGGCAGAAAAAGCAGATGTATAAAAGAGGTTAATGAGCTGCATAGAATGAAAGAGACATTGACAGCTATGAGGACGGTACCAAGAAGAGTTTCCCAGCATATGATGGGCTTATATGACTAAGAATCCATATATGTTAGTAACTATCATCGATAGCGATTCGTATTGGCCAATATAGAAGAAATATGTATGAAACGGAAATGAAACACTGTATTACACCTGAACCATTTTTAAAGTACCAGGAAGCTTGTGATATAAGTATCAGAGAGATAAATTCATATCAGAAACAACGGGACACTCGCATTCCAGAATATAATACCAGAGACATGGATGTAAATGAAATGAACAACAATATTTGCAATAAACAAGAGAGCATTACACACTACCATAAACCAAGGCCGGAATCCTTATTTAAAGTATAACTCCTTATCATTGAAGCCCAACGGGCTCTTCACATTAGCATTCGAGTCTTCACAAAACACATACAGAAAATCTTTACACAGTCAATTTCTTCCCAAGAATTGGAACCTTTCTTTCTTCTTTTCTCTACCTTATATAGGATTCCTCCTATTTCAGCGAGAAGATATTTTGGGGAAATATCTTCCTCGCATGAGCAAAATTTGTTACAAGTCATTTTCATAACAGCAAAAATTCATGATGGGGAATCAGCCCTCCCATCATGCGTAAACAGGCCCCGGGCCAATTTCAAAAATGGAAACTTAAACAACTGTTTGATGTAAAAAAGTAAAATGCAAGAGTGGGGAAAAACAACCCACTCGGAACTTTGAAAGGAAATAAAGTAAATGAAAGTGAAATAGGCCGTTAAGACCATATCACGAGTTAACTGAAAAGTCAGGGACGAAGCTGAGTGGAAGCCGTTGCAGATTCTGGCGGAGGCACGTTTGCGGAGGAACTAGTATGCTGACTCATGAACTATGTCAGTCTCTGCTGACTCTCGGAGGTTGGTTCTGGCATCGCTGAGAGCTTCTCCACTTTGATAAACGCTTCGTCGAGAGCGTGAATATTTTCCTCAGTAGGGAGCCGATATCTGATCATGTAAAGGAGATTAAACTCCTTTTTGAGGACTGTGACAATGGTACCGGCTTTGAGCTGGGTCGCTTTCCCCATTTGGAGGTCAGTCCGATCTCTTTCCGTTTGTAAACCCGCTGTGTATTGGTCTAGGAGCACAAGCACGGCAGGAGCAGTGGGTTCCCAATAGGAAGGGAGTCATGCTGTGGTGATCTCATCCCATATCTCGTCAAACTGTTCTACACTGTCGGCCACCTGTTGAAGGGCCCTTGAAGCCGATGCTCGAGCTTCCTCTTTATCAATGATCTTTTGGCACTCAATGATTTCTGTAAATAGACTGGGGATGCCATGTTTCCCCAAGTCGTTCGCCCTTAGTGCATAAAGAAATGAGATGTAATCCCCGGCGTGTTGAGCTCTGTTAGGTAGATCACCCCCTCCCTCCTGCAACTTTCTGTTGAGATAAGGAATAGTGGACTTGAGCTCCCCTATCATTGTTAAGAATTCCCATTGCTCGGTTACCACCGTTATTATGTCTGACCAGATTAAGCTTCTGGCCTCGAGAAGGGTGAGGTTCCCCTTTGCTCGACTCCTCATTTCAGCAATGGTTTGGTGCTGCTCAGCCGTGACCTTTTTCTCTTCCTCAACTTCCCTTTGTAGCTCTTCAATTGTTCTGGCCTTTTCGGCCAGGGCGCCTTCCAATTCTGCGACCTTTTGCCTGGTCGTGGATGCTTGCTTCTCCAGCACTTCGATCTCAGCTTTAGCTGTGGATATTTGTGCTGACACTGAGCCGGTTCCGCCTGATGTTTCAGCCGTATGACAACTGTGCGAATCCCACCGGGTTTGTAGCTCCGTTGCTCTTTTTTCTAACTCACCCATCCTCTTGGCCATCTTTTCCTTCTCTTCTCTCTCCCTGAAAAGCCTAGCAGACAGTTCCTCTTTCTCTTTCTCCACTTGTACCAATTCAGCAGTTTGTCCAGGATGCGAAGCCGGTATGCGAGCCTGTTTCTTGGCGGCTGTAATATCCTTCTGCAACTTAGTTATAAGTGCTGCTTGTGTACCTTTCCCTCCTTCATCTTGGTTTTTGATTTGATCCTGGAGATCGCGCACCTGATGTGCGTTGGCACGACAAGCATTCTGTTCCGCGACAAAGGAATCCCTCAGCTGGTCATATTTTTGTTCCGTCTTTCTCAATGCGAGGGTAATCTGCGATAGTTTGTCCTTCATCATGTCACAGATTGTTTGGAACAGGTCGTTCATGTCGTGGACCGGTACCTTCTTCATATCAATGGCAAATTCGAGCACCTTATAACTAGGAACATCAGAATTTGGGTCAAGGATGGCCTCCGCCATAGACAGTACTAAGCTTTCAGTGTCTGCATTGATAGAAGCAGAGAGCCTGGTATGGTATTTTTCAACAAACCCCTCTAACTCAGCCTTGTATTTGTCTCGGATGGTTTTATTCGTCCGCTCCCTTTCGCTCGCCTTGGACGAAGTGGGCTCGATGATGGCTTGTGTAACTTCTGTGTAATCGGAGGAGGCGACACTGTCTCTCAGCATTGTTATCCCTGCCTTGCCTTTATCGAATTCGCCAAATTTAGTGAAGGGTTCCAATTTCCCTTCTCCTATTACCTCTGCTTCACTGGTGGCCACTCTCTGCCTCTTGGGTGATGGTGCTCCTCCGGAGGTGCCTGCCTCCTCTCCACCTGCGCCCCTGTTCACTTCCTCCTCTTCCGCTGTAGCAGATGAGTCTGTCTCCATCTGCGAAAACATGGGCCAAATTTCGAGGTTAGCCCTCCACTCCATAAATGGCCTCGGCTCATGTATGTAGGGCGTAGACCTGTTTCTTTTTCTTTTATTTGAAATGATTTCTCGTGGGTCATAAGCCCAGCTTGTCCCCAACCTCAGGTCCATGTTTTGGAGCATTTTTTCAGCAATTGAGAGGGCATATCTAGAGTTTACCATGAATGGGCCAATTTGGACAGGAAGCCTTAGGATGTAGCCCTTCTTAGTAGGGACAAAATGAAGCTGGTCGGCTTTGAGAGCTTGCCGGATGTACTCGAGGGCGTAAACTCGTCGGACGGGGAAAACTGGAAACCGGTATGGAGCAACTTCGGCTCCATAGACCTGAATTTCAGTGTATTCTTCTTCAAGGAACCAATCTCCAGTACACTGGTATTTCCCATCCTGGAGCCAACGTTTCATCTCTGGGAAAACCCTAGGTGAAGGCATGTCGTGAATGATGGTGTAGGCGGTGGACATGAAAGTATTCACGAAGTTTGCATAACCCTCTCCCCTAGGTAAATGACGGAGAGAGAAATTCCAGTCGAAGACTGGTCTGGGTTGAGAATTCTCAGAGTAGACTCTATCTAACCCCAAATGGGCGAACTTATCTGCATGCTGGAACAGGAAGAGGTAGAACACCATTGAGCAAAAACGAAACTTGCGGGCTTGTGCGAGCTCCTGGAACTGGGTTAGGATAGTTGAGGAGAGGAAACCCAGGATGTCCAACATAACCCCGTCCCGTGACATGAGCCATAGAAAGTGAATGCATACCATAGAAATGTCCTCCGGGCTCCCTATCCGCAAAAGGCCGGCAATGAGTGACAGAACAGGTCGAACCTCTTCGACGAACAGACATAGTGAAAACGGCTCCAATGTAGGCAGGGCAGTTTCCTGGTTGATGGTTATGGAGGATATGAAGGCACGACGGGCTTCCTTTGACAGCTTATTGAACTGGGCTAGCAAGGTTTCATCTTTGAAACTGAAGTATGTGTCTCTGGGAGGGAAACGGAGGGCCTGCCTGATAACATCGGGGGAAAGGGAAAAAATTACATTCCCCTAAGGAGAAACGAAAGTGCCCCGATTTACATCATAGGCATCCCTGAGCCAGACGATGAAATCAGTACAAGAATGGACCTGGGGAGTGATATGGTGGTAGAAGCCAGACGCGACAACTCGGAAACGGTCTACACTCTTGCAATGGCGGCCAAAAAGCAGGGGTTTGATACTGCGTATGTCAACAGGATATTTTGGGTCGCAGATACTGGACTGCAAGTCGTAGAGGGGTTCAAAACCAGGAGGGTTCCTAGACTCACGGACTTGGGGAGTTTCTGGTTCGTTCTTCTTGGGCGTTCCCCTTCCCATGGCTGTCATTTTAAGAATCTGAAAAAGAGAAAGGAAACAGAGGGAAAATAGAGAATGGAATACCTGGACGGAGGGTGACACTGCTCGGGAAAGCCACGCGGGGGACTCTGATAGTGATTGGGGTAGACCAGGCGCTCTTCCCCACTCGGTATTTGCCGTAGAAAGTAACCTGTGTCTTTTTACCAGAGAGAAATACGGGAGTTTGTTACCACTGGAGCGGGATGTTTGGGTTAAAAAAGCGGATGAGGAATATGACAGAAGGCAAGTGTCGTAAGGACACTGACAATGAGACACGTGGCGCGTGGGGATTGGGGATATGAAGGTGTAGGTGCGCGCCTCGTGTCGGGTTAAAGGCTGGTATGGGTCTCAGTACCAGCTGATCTAAATGCACTTACCTTACCTTTTATCCACATATGCTGTCCCACGCCGAATTAACACCTGTGCTTGCCCCTTTGCGCGGGTCCACCTTAACTCTGCCATGTAATCACATCCCGTGGCCTATTCTTACCATACCCTTTTAACTTTAAGTCTTTACCATGCCACGTGTTGTCAGTCCGCGGGGGTATGGATCTCGTCCTTTCCCCGCGGCTCGACCCCCTCGGACTTTCTCCACATGCTTTCATACGTAATCGACAGCTCTTTTTAATACATCGTTCATGTGTTTAGCTGGCGTCCCCTTTACCTTTTATACCTCCTTTTTATTTATAATTTTTACACTCCGCCCGTTGCTTTACTTACTCTATTGGCTTTCATACATGCGGATTTCACTACCTTATTTCTTTAAGGCCCACTCCTTGGAATATTTGTCATTTGAGATAAAACTTTAATGAGTGGCTGGTCCATCCTTTTGGTACTCCCGTGGCTAATGCTAAAGATTGAACAGCAGTGACAATGGGGATTGATAGCAAGGTATCTGTCATAGGGAAAGGAAGATTAAACATACTAACAAATAAGGGAGAGAATAAGTTCATGCCAAATGTCTATTATTTCCCTGGCCTGAAATGTAACCTTCTAAGCATTGGACAAATCTTGCAAAAGGGGTATAATGTGTTTTCAAAAAATCATGTGTGCACAATCATGAATAAAACTCCAAGTGCATTTGATAAGAAATAGAATGTTCCTCTCAATATCAGATCAGACTTGAAGGAAGGAGGTGTTGTAGCAACTGTCACACAAGAAATATTTCAAGAAGAAGTGAAAGATGAGAACTGGTTATGGAATTTGAGATTTGGTCATCTCAATTTCGGAGGTTTGAATTTTTGGCACAGAAAATGCATGGTAAAAGGATTACCACTCATAGAGAAACAAGACAGCCTATGCGAAGGCTGCATCCTCAGAAAACAACACAAAGAATCATTTCCAACAAAAAAGAGTATAAGGGCATAGGCACCTTCGAATATTTTCCACTCAAATTGTTGTGGACCAATGAAAATGGCATCATTAGGTGGAAATCACTATATTTTGACATTTATAGATGATTACACAAGGAAGACATGGGTCTATTTCCTAAAACATAAAAAGTTAAGTGTTTGAACAATTCTACCACTACAAAGCTCTTGTTGAGAAGCAAAGTGGACAATACATAAAAGTGTTGAGAACTGATAGAGGTAGAGAATATCTCCAAATACTTCCTACATTTCTGTAGGGAGCATGGAATTCACAAGAAATTTACTACAAGGTATACACCTCAGCAAAAATGGTGTAGCCGAAAGAAAGAATAGGACCATCATGGACATCAGAAGAAGTATGTTGAAGGCAAAGCATTTGCCAAATGAGTATTCGGCAGAAGTTGTCTCTTGTGCAACATATATATTAAATAGATGTCCAACCAAAAGTGTTATGAACAGAGTTATAGAAGAAGCATGGAGTGGAAAAAAGCAATTTTTCACTCACATGAGAGTGTTTGGATGTGTGGCATATGCACATGTCCCAGATCAGTTAAGGAAGAAGTTGGATAGAAAGGGGGAGAAATGTATATTTCTTGGATACAGTGATGAATCCAAGGCTTACAGGCTCTATAATCCATAAACCAAGAAAGTAATAATCAACAGAGATGTTCATTTCATAGAATAATAAGCTTGGGATGGAAGTTTAGAGAAGACAATAAATGTGAAGACATGTATGTCTCATGAAGAGAAAGAGGAATGGACTGCAGCAAGCAACTCCTCAACGGTGGCTCCTTCTCCACCCACACAAGCTCAACAGAGCACACCACAAGCACGTAATAGAACAACATTAAGATACCAAGGAGTGCTTCTCCAAGCACACCATAGGGATCAAAAATTCCCTCAAGTTCAAGTGCAACTCCAAGAACATATTCAGCAAATACAAGAAGACCAAGATTCAGAAATTTAAGTGAAATTCATGAGCAAGAAGAAGTTGATAATAGTGCAGGTCCGAACTCTTTATTTGCATTACTTTTCCATGTAGATGATCCAATCCATTTTGAAGATGCAGTCAAAGAAGAGAAGTGGATTGTAGCAATGAATGAAGAGATAGGATCAATAGAAAGAAATGACACATGTGAGTTAGTGGTCCTCCCACAAGGAAAATAAGTTATTGGAGTGAAATGGGTCTATAAGACCAAGAGCAGCATTGAATGAAAGATAGAAAGGCACAAATCAAGGCTAGCAAAGACTCCAATTCAATGCCATACGGGGCTAGACTGACCAACAGGAGGAGAAGGGTACAACGAGCTATTCGTAAGGCCAACTTCCAGGAATGGAGAACGTGTCTTGAAATCTTCACAAAAACCAGATAGATGGAAAATTTTCATTAGTTGGAGGGATAAACATATGGAAAAATTTAATTGGCTGAAGGGTGAAATTCAAGCTCTCCCATTGATTGGGATGAGCATTTATTTTATATGGAAATACTCCCAACCACCGCCATGAGTAAATTCTGGCAGCAGCCCACACTTCATTGAATTTTGTTGCAGGAAGGACAAAGCACATATCCAAGAACTACAGGCATTTTCACGCAAAATACAAAAATAGATTACCCGTCCTTACCCTGCGTTTAATTCTCTTTCTCGTCATTGACTTACCTCTTGCCCACACATCACAACCTACAATATTTAAGTGTTACCTTTTAAGCCTTTGCCAAAAGTTATATTTCCGCCGATGCGATATCGATGGGACCGACCAACCCTGTCGCATTACCAACCACGCACAAGCATTTCTTTTCCTTTTATTCATTACCTTTCACTTTTTTCACTTCCCACTGCTTAACAGCCCGCATACTGCACTTCGCAACTTTTAAGTTTTACCTTCTAAGCCCCACACAAAAACATGCGATGTTGCGATCAGACATCGTCATTGCACATCGCAAGTCATAAATATTGTACTTCGCAAGTTTTTCCGTTTACCCCTTTATCCACCCGCACTTTTCAAGATTTATGTTTTACCTTTTAGCCTGACCGCACTTCGCACTTCTCATATTTTAAGACTTACCTTTTAGCCACCCGCAAGTTATCTTTTTTATGTTACGATGAGTTCGCAGATCGCACGTGGAAACCTCAAGAGGATAATGCACATAAGCACCTACAAAGTAAACTTTTTAAATTTCAATGCGATGTCAATAGCATATTGCAAAGTTTAAAGGATAGAGCTTCAAAAGTTAAAAGTTGTATGTTGTGATGCGATCACGCCATCGCAAATCACAATCAAAATGATTTATGTTTTCTCGTATCATTGGAGTTAAATATTAATATTGAAGAAGTGCGAATTGCGGTGGAGGGCATGGATGCGATGTGGTTTCAAATATGAAACCCATAAAATTTCAGGTCCCGCAGTTTGTGTTGTGTACGTTGTTTTGTGTAGAAAACAACAGAATATACAGAAGGATGTTTTGTTTGTTACTTGTCCGTTTCTGCATTGAATTGCCTTAAATTTTCAGGCTTCCACCATTTTTTAATAAAGTAATGTAATTTTCATATGTTCAGAGAGAAGAGTTGAATAAATTAAAAATTTCTCTCCTATGTTTTTCGCTCTTTCTGTCTTTGTGTGAACTGTTATTTTCCACATATTAGCATTCACTGTGTTGTGGGGGAAACACATCCTCTGTTTGTTTTATTTCCAATTTTGAACATCATATCAGAGCATCCAAAATTTCCAACATGGTACTAGAGCAAGTCTAGGCTCTTAGTGAAAGAACAAGCTCACTCTTTACTAAAGAAGTTGAAAGGTTCTTTTGAGAAGTGGATTCTCCAGCAGTGAGAAGGTTTTGTTTACAAAGTCAAGATGGTAGCAGTAGGCACAAGGCTAACTAATCCCAAACTAACATAGTTAAATGAGAAGAATTATGATTATTGGGAAATTACAATGAAGGCCATGTTTGCATCACAAGATATTTGGGAGCTGGTGGAAAATGGTTTCCAAGAACCAACAGATGCAGCAACATATAATGATTTTACACAAGAAGAAAGAGATTTGTTGAGAGATAATAAGAAGAAGGACTCCAAAGCCCTCTTCTATATTTTACAAGCAGTACATGAGTGTATTTTCCCAAGGGTTGCAGTAGAAACGAAGTCTAAGGAGGCATGGGATACCCTCCAGATGGCCTATCAAGGCATGGCAAAGGTGAAGACAACAAAACTTCAAATGCTAAGAAGATATTTTGAAACTCTTTATATGAAAGAGTTTGACAATATAGACTCATTATTTACACATGTGATTCAGTTAGTTACCCAAATCACATCTGATGGAGAGACACTTGAAGAAAGGAGAATAGTTGAGAAAGTCTTAAGAAATCTACCATCAAGGTTTGATGCCATAGTAGTGGCCATAGAAGAGACAAAGGATATCTCACAGTTTTTAGTGGATGAACTTCATGCATCATTGATGTCTCATGAGAACGGACTAAAAATAGAAAAAAACTCCTCATTGGAGCATGAATTTAAGACACAAATGTCTTTTGATCAACGTAGAGGTCAAGGATCAAACTACCGAGGAAGAGGAAGAAGAAGCCCTGCAAGCAGAAGTGGAAGGAGAAGCAATCAGAATCCAAGCCAAGGCTCAAGCAAGGATCAAGCACAAGGAAATAGGTATGATAAATCTCATGTCCAATGTCATTATTGCAAAAAGTATGGTAATTATGAAAATGAATGTAGAAAGAAGCAAAATGACATGGGTAGTAAACCAAGTGTAAATTTCACAAAAGAAAATCAGAACCATGGTAGCATTCGTTTAGCTTGTAATTTAGCAAAATAAAAACAAGAATATACATGGTTCTTAGATTCAGGGTGTAGTAACCATATGACTGGAAACATATCAATGTTTTCCTATCTAGATGAAAGTGTAAAATCTAAAGTGACAACGGGTACTGATAGCAAGGTCTTTATCACAGGGAAAGGAAGAGTAAACATACTGACAAATAAGGGAGAGAATAAGTTTGTGCCATATTTCTATTATGTCCCTGGCCTGAAATGTAACCTTCTAAGCATTGGAAAACTCTTGCAAAAGGGCTACAATGTGTTTTTAAAAAATGATGTGTGCACAATCATGGATAAACCTCCAACTAGAGAACTCATTGAAAAAGTGGATTTGACAAGCAATAGAATGTTCCTCTCAAGATCAGATAAGACTTGAAGGAAGGAGGTGTTGTAGCAACTGTCACACAAGAAATATTTCAAGAAGAAGTGAAATATGAGAACTGGTTATGGAATTTAAGACTTGGTCATCTCAATTCGGAGGTTTGAATTTGTTGCATAGAAAATGCATGGTAAAAGGATTACCACTCATAGAGAAAAAAGACAACATATGTGAAGGCTGCATCTTGGGAAAACAACAAAAAGAATTATTTCCAACAAGAAACAGTATAATGACATAGGAACCTTTGGATATTGTCCACTCAAATTTATGTGGACCAACACAAACACCATCATTAGGTGGAAATCACTATATTTTGACATTTATAGATGATTACAAAAGGAAGACATGTGTTTGTTTCCTAAAAAAAAAAAAGTGAAATTTTTGAACAGTTCTACCAATACAAAGCTCTTGTTTAGAAGAAAATTAAACAATACATAAAAGTGTTGAGAACTAATAGAGGTGGAGAATATCTCCAAAGACTTCCTACGTTTCTGCAGGGAGAATGGAATTCGCAACAAATTTACTACAAGGTATACACCTCAGCAAAAATGGTGTAGCAGAAAGAAATAATAGGACCATCATGGACATGAAAAGATGTATGTTGAAGGCAAAGCATTTTCCAAATGAGTATTGGGTAGATGTTGTCTCTTTTGCAACATATATCTTAAATAGTTGTTCAACCAAAAGTGCTATGAACAGAGTTCCAGAAGAAGCATGGAGTGGAACAAAGCAATTTGTCATGCACGTGAATGTGTTTGGATGTGTGGCATATGCAAATGTCCCAGATCAGTTAAGGAAGAAGTTGGACAGAAAGGGGGAGAAATGTATATTTCTTGGATACAGTGATGAGTCCAAGGCTTACAAGCTCTATAATCCATGAACCAAGAAAGTAATAATCAACAGAGATCTTCAGTTCATAGAAGAAAAAGCTTGGGATGAAATTTTAGAGAAGACATTAAATGTGAAGACATGTATGTCTCATGAAGAGAAAGAGGAATGGACTACAACAAGCAACTCCTCAATGGTGGCTCCTCCTCCACCTACACAAGCTCAACAGAGCACACAACAAGTAGGCAATAGAACAAAATTGAGAAACTAAGGAAGTGCTTCTCCAAGCACACCACAGGGATCAACAACTCCGTTGAGTTCAAGTGCAACTCCAAGCACATCTTCAACAAATACAAGAAGACCAAGATTCAGAAATTTAAGTGCAATTTATGAGCAAGAAGAAGTTGATTATAGTGCAGGTATGAATGCTTTATTTGCATTATTTTGTCATGTAGATGATCCAATCCATTTTGAAGATGCATTCAAAGAAGAGAAGTGGATTGAAGCAATGAATGAAGATATGGGATCAATAGAAATAAATGACACATGGGAGTTAGTGGACCTCCGACAAGGAAAATAAGT
Source organism: Pinus albicaulis (assembly GCA_034641835.2). Taxonomy (NCBI): domain Eukaryota; kingdom Viridiplantae; phylum Streptophyta; class Pinopsida; order Pinales; family Pinaceae; genus Pinus; species Pinus albicaulis. Next base: position 279,300 of record JAXQQM020092056.1, read on the forward strand.
TATTGGAGTGAAATGGGTTTATAAGATCAAGAGCAGCATTGAAGGCAAGGTAGAAAGGAACAAAGCAAGGCTAGTTGTCAAAGGCTAGAAGCAGCAGCAAGGAAGAGACTATGAGGAAACCTTTGCACCAGTTGTAGGAATGGAGAGAGTGCAGAAAATGTTGTCCATAGCAGCACAACAAAAATGGAAAGTTTATCAAATGGATGTGAATTTAGCATTCTTGAATGGAGTGCTGAAAGAGGACATTTATGTTGAACAACTTTCTGGCTATGAGATAGAAGGCCAAGAACACAAGGTGTGTAAGTTGCAAAAATATCTTTATGGGCTGAAACAAGCACCACGAGCATGTTACAGTAGGATTGATGCTTACGTGATGGAAAATGGGTTCTACAAGTGTGATGGTGAACCCACACTCTACATAAAAGAAAATGACAATAAAATTCTTATTGTTGTTTTGTATGTAGATGATTTGATTTTTACAGGAAATGATGTTTCTCTCATTGCTGATTTCAAAGTAGTCATGAAAATTGAGTTTGAAATGATTGACTTGGGTTTGCTAAGATATTTTCTAGGGATAGAAGTAAAGAAAACAGAAAAATGGATTTTTATCTCCTAAGCAAAGTATGTTGCATAAGTTTTAAAAAGGTTCAATATGGAGAATAGCAAGCCATCATCAATTCCAACTATCATGGGGTTGAATTTGAGCAAGGAATATTGCAGAAAGAATGTAAATCCGGAATTGTACAAAAGCATGGTTGGCAGTCTAATGTATTTGACTTCAACTAGGCCTGATATAACATATGTAGTAAGTTTTATATCCAGATTCATGGAGAAACCCAAGGAGACACATTAGTAAGAAGCGAAGAGAATATTGAGGTATGTAAATGGAACAAAGGAGTATGGTTTTCTATACTCTGAAACTGATGATTTTAAGCTGATTGGTTACATCGAAAGTGATTGGGTTGGGAGTGTTGATGACAAAAAGAGTACATCTGGGTATGTTTTTCATTTGGGATCGAGAGCCATTTCATGGGCTTCCAAGAAGAAGCCAATAGTTTCATTATCAATAGCATAAGCTAAATATGTATCATCAATAGCAGCAACATTTCAAGCAGTTTGGATGAGAACGATGTTGAGAGATTTATGTCATGAACAAGACAAAGGAACCATAATTTTCTGTGATAACAGCTCAGCAGTTGCATTGTCAAAGAATTCTGTTTCCACAAGAGAACAAAACATATTGATGCAAAATACCATTTCATAAGGGAATTAGTTAACAATGGTGAAACTGTGTTGCAACATTGCAAGTCAAAGGGTCAGTTTGCAGAAATCCTCACAAAGCTATTGGGACAACAAATTTTTGTTTATCTCAGAAAGTGTCTAGGAATGATTGATGGCGGTAGTTGTGATTAAGGGGGAGTGTTGTAAATACTCCCCACAAATGCCATGAATAAAGTATGGTAGAAGCCCACACTTCATTGAATTTTGTTGCAGGAAGGAAAAAGCACAGATCCAAGAACCGCAGTCTTTTTCACGCAAAATCCGAAAACAGATTACTCGACCTTACTCTGCGTTTAATTCTCTTTCTCGTCATTGACTAAACTATTTCCCGCACATCGTAGCCCGGAAGATTTAAGTGTTACCTCTTAAGCCTTCGCTGGAAATTATATTTTTGTTGATGCGATATCAGTGAGACCCACCAACCTTTCTGCATTACCAATCATGCAAAAACCTTTTTTTTCCCCTTATTCCTTACCTTTCTCTTTTCCCATTTCGCAACTTTTAAGTTTTACCTTTTAAGCCCTGCACCAAAACTTGTGATGTCGCAATGCGACATCTTCATTACACATCGCAAGTCATAAATATCGCACTTCGCAAGTTTTTTAGTTTACCCTTTTATCCGGCCGCACTTCGCAATATTTATGTTTTATCTTTTAGCGCGCCTGCACTTCCCACTTGGCATATTTTAAGACTTACCTTTTAGCCGCCTGCAAGTTATCTTTTTTATGTTGTGATGCGATTGCAAATCGTACGTGACAAGCTCAGGAGGATAGTGCACATAAGCACCCGTAAGCTCAGGAGGATAGTGCCTGCAAATTAAACGTTTTAAGTTTCGATGCGATCACAATCGCATATCGCAAATTTTAAAGGATAGCACTTTGCAAGTTAAAATTTTTATGTTGCAATGTGATCGTGCCATCGCACATCGCAATAGCAAGTATTTGTGTTTTCCTGTATCATTCCAGCTATATATTAAGATCACCGAAGTGCGATTTGTGATGGAGGGCGTGGATGTGATGTCATTTCAAAGCTGAAACCCATAAAATTTCAGGTCCAATAGTTTGTGTTGTGTATGTTGTTTCATGTAGAAAACAGTAGAACAAATAGAAGGACATTTTGGCTGTTACCTGCCCATTTCTGCATTGAATTGCCTTAAATTTTTAGGCTTCGGTCATTTTGTATTAAATAAATGTAATTTTCATATGTTCAAAGAGAAGAGTTGAATAAATTAAAAATTCCTCTCCAATGTTTTTCGCTCTGTCTGTCTGTGTGTGAATTGTTATTTTCAGCATATTTGCATTGTGTGTGTTGTGGGGGAAACACATCTCTCTGTTTGTTTTATTTCCAATTTCCAACATGGTATCAAGGCATACCATAATTTCCAACAATTTCCCACCCCAAGCCAGCACAAAAACACCTTTCGGCTTAATTATTTCTTCTACAATCCTTCTTTGGCTTGATCTATTTTCTTGCCAACATATCATATTTTCAATTGCGCTAGAATCTAATAGCTAGAACACTACCAAATTCTCTTCATAAGGCATTTAATACATCACAAAGTTAACCTGTATTTGTCTCAAAATGCTCTTTAGGATTTTCGCGTTGCTGCTCAATATGAAAATGGAGGTTAAATAAATGGTTTGAATCATGAAAAATGAAATTATGTATAGGAAACTATTCAAGTTGTTCTGAAACATCTTCATCTGTTTTCCAATCATCTAGTGTTTTCCAAACTGTTAAGCAAAAGCTACTGCAATCATGTTTAATAAACCATGCATTATTATTTTTCCAATAATACATTGTGTATATTATCATTTCCTTTTAATTATGAGAATTTGTTTATAATGACATGCAATCATCTTTGATTTCATTAAGAATTGCAATTCATTGGTAGCATTTAGTTTTCTATCATAAAATAGTGCACAAATTGTTCCAAGTGAGATTAAAAAATTTTAGAATTCACGTGAGACACCCTCTTTGAATTTTTCTTTATAACTAATTATCTAAATTTCTTAATTCGTCAAATTCTAGTCTTTAACGACTCTTTGAATTTTCCTTAATAACTAATTAACTAAATTTCCTAATTCACCAAATGCTAGTTACTTTTTAAAGGCTATCTCCACGCAATGATGTATTCTTACTACTTATTCATGAAAATAGATTAATTTTTTCACCTTGGCCTGAGGATTAACCACATTAGTTGGTTCTAAAGATCGACCAAACCTTAATGATGTGATTAATCAGAAGGACATATAACTACATTATGGATCACAAAAAACTTAAATCTGACATTCATATTGTTAATCTCACAACCCAGATGGCCCTTACCTTTACACTAGACCATAGAGTCGGGTTATATATAAGAACATTGTTGGTCCCTTTGGAGCAATTGGGGTTCGGTTTTGACTAGCAGTTTCAGGTCAGACTTCACTTACCTTACCACAAACCAGATTTATTTTATAGCCTAACTTCCAAAGATCCCGTAGGTCCTGCTAGGGTACTGGTCTAAAATTGAGCTTTTGGTTCTAAATTAGATTAAACTTTAAAACTTGTATACGGAAAAATGATTAAAAATCATTTAATTGAAATCTTTAATAAAGAATGTTCAATAACATAAGCAAACATTAACAAGAAAGAGAACAACACAATTGATAACAGAGTTCACCCACTCCACTGGGCTACCTCTCTGGATTCATATCCAACAGGATGAATCGATCTATTGTCTTTCTTAATAGAGACAAATGTTCAACTATACATCCAAACTCTGAAAGACTTATGAGCTATCCAAGCTCTGCTCAAAAATGATTTTTTCAAGCACTCCAAATCTCTCCTTACTCTCTTTCTCCTTACCTTTCCTGTACATAGAATGGCATTATATAGCTCTTAAGAGCCCAAAACTAAGGAGGAAATATCCCCTTATCTCTGATTTTAAGGAGGAAATAATTCTCATATCCCTTAAAATTTTCTCATGAGATTTATATGGAGGAAATATCTCAATCCAATACTTTCAAGGGATTTATCCCCAAAACCTTACGGATGAGAATAATCTATCAACTTCAATATGAAATTACAAATTGAATTTTTGAATTGTTGAGGAAAATTCCTCTTAACATTTTCAAGTTCTATTTTACAAATATATGAGCACATTTAATTAAAAATAAAGACATCCTCAACCTAGGCTTAAAATGACCCCGGATGCGGGTGGCGAGGCAGATGTTTATGATGATGGGATGGGGGAGGGGCATTCAGGAGAGCCACCTGACTTCCCGCGAGCTGAAGGATGCAGGGTCTTTAATACCTGCTAAGTGGTTAACTGTTGCATTAATGTTTGACACTGGTTACAATCCTCTGCTCAACTATCGAAGCGATTTCACGTATTGCAAAATGATTCAGCCCTCCGGTCCATTTATTACAGGTCCTTGGCTCTGGATTCTTCGGTTCATAAGAGTTATCAGGGTAAGCTTCATTGAAATGGATGAATTACCCAAGCCTGTCTCGTAGTGTTGTTAACCAAAGGCTGGCGTCTCCTGCCATAGGACTTCTACTGGTAAGAGCAGTAGCTTGAACTGCTGTCTTTATTTTGATAACAATTTTCACTTCTCGCTTGCTGGCAATTGCTTGTTCGCATCTTTCTCCTTGCACCCTCAGCCGGTGGTCTCCTCTCCTCTTTTTGGTCTCCCCCTTGTGTCTATCAGCATGCCCCGCTTCAGGCATACGATGCGATGTCACAGAGGTTCTTCCCGTGGTCGTCTCCGACGTCCTTCCCCCTCTCCTAGCTCCACCTCCTCCCCTTCTTCACATGAAGGCAGTTCGTCTCTTTCCCATGGTCGCAGGACTCGCTCTGGACACTGAATGAGCTCCCCCTTAGCTTCTCACCCCCCTACTCAGACACACACTACCCAATTCTCCTTCAATTGTGCTCTTTCCAGGCCTCGGGTTACTGCCACAATCACTGTGGCCTTTTGTGAAGATCCTCAGCATGTGGATCCCAATTCCTCTGGCGTCCGGGATGTGCCTCTGCTCTCAGAAATCCCGCCCTTGTAGGGTCCTGGAAACCTGGCCCAACAGGGGCATGTTTCGACTATTTCCATGCAGGCTGGTCAAGCGAGCGTGTAGCTGAGCGCGGATCAAGCGAGCGAGGTTAAGACTGACAATGGTCTCCAGAGTTCGAAGCAAAATGACCATGGTCACGATCTTGGTGGGAAGGCTCCCTCTTCTCCTGGGAAGGTGATTCATTCCATTGCGGACTTGTTTGATGCCGATGGAAATCCTGATGCTCTCTGGTGCAGGGTCATCGAAGAGGCTCCTGATGAGTAGTCTCGCCCTCTACTGTTGTTTTTGCTCAATGATGAGGCCCTCTATTTTAGGCCTGTTCTTGTCTGTTTTTATGTTTAAGTTCAATGTCTATTATGTGTATGTTTTGTCAAAATTCCAGTTTGTTTTCAGCTTAGTGATCCAAAAGCTGAAATTCACATCTCCCTTGCGAGGATTTTCTTCTCAACCACTGTACAACACTGGTTTCCCTGCTGCAGGGCAGTGCTCTTTGGAAATTCTCTGTTCAAATGTCACTGGAAAGGGCAATGTACAAGCTTAGGCCTGCTGTAAATATTTTTATCTGTTAATAGAATAGTGTTACTTAGAAAGAAAAAAAAAACTAGGCTTAAAATGCATATATCTTCTTCATAGTGCTCCTTGGGTTGTCCAGATCCTCTTGGATCAAACCTCCCCATTAAAAAAAAGCTTTTAGTCCTCTAAAATTATTTTTAAAAATTGAAGTCGATTATGAATGAATTCAATTCTTCCTGTGAATTTTGGGAGCAATTTTGTTTGCATTTGATGTAATCTTTCATGCTAACTTGTTGGAATTGATGTTGGACTTCCGCTTTGATTCTCCCTTCTCCAAAACATGCCTTGAATGTTGCACCAAATCTTAACCGAATAGGAAGATGAAAATTGAATTTGTATCCATGCTGGAAACCTTAAATGTCTATAAATCGATGTCAAGAACCCATACCATTAGTCCAGCTACCTGAAAATTGAGCTACTTCAGCCCATCATTGTGGCGTATAATTTTACAATAAACAATTGATTCCCTATGTTCATTTCTCCTAACACCAACAACAACAATATCTACCTCTAGTTCCAGAAATTAGACCCTTCCTTTTTCTCGATTGTCCTTGCCTTTTATTGTACATTTCTGTAACTAGTTTAGAATGAACACATCACTTTGTACCAAAAAAATATAGTCCAAGGTAGCGTTTTGTGATGCATGCCCCATAAATGGAACTAGATCTTCTGAAGATGCCAATGTCTCCTTCCATATCAAATTTGGAAATTGTTTCTTAAGCTCAGCCTTTGATACAATATCCTAGGTTTCTTTCTTTGTTCTTATTCCCCATTACTGCTCTAAATTATTCTAAATGTGCCTTGAATACAAATGTAACACCTCTGGAAAGTGTCAAAGAAGAGTGGTGTCGAGAACTGCAGAAACTATTGACGGATACTTAGAAGGAAGATTTGTGTCATAACCCTTTAATTTCTTCATTTCTTAAAGATGACTGTATGGTATTCTTTAATATAGATAGACATTTCTTCTAAAAATATTTTTCCATATTAAGATATAGCTTCTTCAACCCAATTATCAATTAGATTTCTATCTTCAAAGCTATCCATTGACACATCAAACTTCAAATATCTATCAAAATGCCTCCAAAAAGTGGACACATGTATTTCTTAGACATTTCCTCTCAGGATAGTCTTCAATGATGTCAAAATGTTGGCTGATTCACAAATCTTGCAATGTTTCATATGCAGAATACTCAAGTCGCAGATGTTAGATGATCCTCCCCTGCTAAATAATGAACCTTTGCATTTGAAAGAGAGAAGATAGCTGAAGCATATGAATCTTCCGTCATCGCTGTAAATCAAAGCATCTTGAGATTATGAATAACATGGTCAACCTTAGAAATACATGTGTCAACGACTTCAAAATATTCACTTTCTTCCTCTATTGCATTTATATCTATAGCTTCATGAATGACAATGGGGTCTTTTGGAGGCTCTATCAGACTCAACTAGACTTGAATTTCGTCCAAGACAGAAAATAGAAATAATAGCCATAGTGATAACAAGAACTAGAAGAACAGTTGATTCCAAACGCAAGCTAACTCCTGTAATAATATTCGTCCCATGTCCTGTACAACTTGACAGCGTAAATAAGCCAACGCGTATACCTCTGATGGAAAATTATTCTGCATGCAATTACTATTAAATCAAATGAATTTATAGCAAGAGGGAATAGATTAAAAACAAGATGGATCTACGACTAAAGCACCAGGATTTATCATCTCCTGAAGTGAGGCAAATGCTATGATTGCAACACAACATGCAATACCAGGTTGATATATAAATTTCCTTCGCACTTCCTTAACATCTTCCTGGACCATTTGAATTCTTGGTGTGCAGCATCAGTAGCAACGCTCGACTGCCAGCTACTGCTCTGTTCCCTTCTACTATTTTCAGAGAAGATTGTTGGCCTCAGTACAATGTTCTACGGTTCATCATGTTGAGAAATTGATAGTGCAGTCTTCATCTCTGTGTCCTGTGACACATTTCTTCTTTGTTAACATTTTCTATAATCGCAATCCTAACGATTTAGAACTATGACATCGTGGCATCCCATGGTTGCATAACATCGCATCTGCGCTTCCGATGCCACCATACCTAGGACACATCCCAACTCCGTCACAATGTGTATCAAAGCTTGGGTTCTTACATTCAAACTCGCCATAAAACTTCACACTTCTGTGTTGTTAGATCGCTGGCTCCGACGGTGTGCTAATTGTTTCCAATCTATGGCATCCAATTCTCCACTATGCTCATCATCTCCGTGATGACTGACTGCATATGAGTACAATGTGGTGAAATCGTTATAGGCCCATGTTGTGCACTGACGTGTTGCCTTCGTGGCACACCAATCCTGGCGATCTTGGAATCCATATCCTACGTTGGTGGATGACATTGACTTTCAAGCCACGTAACAAATTTGTAGATACCATAGAAGATACATAAGAGTTTCAACTACAAAAGACAATCTTGTTGTAATGGATTCATCGGCTTTTGAACTGCATGCTGCAGAGAACTATGAACTAATGCCAAATACCCATATTCATCATCGCTAGAACTAAGTCTGCGCCGTCGTTCAAAGGCATAAATATAGTGAAATTGGGTAGCATATGTTGTTTAGATGCTTCAAGTTCAGAACAACCTTCTTGAACTTTTCTTATTTCTTTTAGAAACCTCTCTATTTTCATGCGCAATGCTTCATACTTCTGACGTATGGTGTCTGCATGTTCGCTCTATCCTTTTGAAACAAGATTAGAAGCTTTCCTTCTAGTTACAACTAGAGCATCCGGAGATATGTTCCCCACAGTTCATATTATTCCTTTGATACATTTATCTCAATAATATCATAGTTTCAACAGAATTTTCATGCAGAAACAATTCTAAGAAGTTTTTTTTTTTAATTAATTAAGAATAAACAATTACCAAACCAGGTGAATGGATTTTCTTTGATTGGCTTTGTTTCATCATGAATACTATTTTCTTGTGCTTTTTTTGAAGGTTCCTTCCGCAACTTTGGAAGATATATTTGCGAGAACTGTTTATTCTCCTTGTGTCGAAGCTCTAGATATAGATCCCAACAATTCTCCTTTCGGTGCCCATTTCTTCCACAATGAACACAAAAATGCACTCGTTGATTCCTTGGCATAAATGATTTTAAACCTTGATTAGGAGAACATGATTTAGCTCTTCTCTTGAAGTGCTCATCTCTTCGTGGCGACTGCTTTCCATCACCATTACCACCATGATTCGACTTTCTTGCCTCTACAGATTTGGAACACTCTCCAATTTCTATATAGCCCAATCCCTCCTTATGAGGTTGTCTCTTCACCTCTATAGGATTAATGATACCTTGACCATTAATGCGAAGGTCTCTTCCGTCATATCCCATCTTGGTCAGCAATTTCATACCAATTCCCTTGGTATGATTTTCAAATTCTGCAAACGATGCATCATTAACATCATTATCAGAGGGTATAGAAAATGAAATGCTTCGTACCTCCTCAAAAATTTGATTATCTTCTTTATTATTTGTCGATGATGAAGTAGAAGATGATGCTCCATGAGAACTACGTTTCTCACATGGCGGATAGAAAGAATCCTTCAATAAATCTTTCAAAATTTCTCCGTCCTTTGTGGCTTTGAGCAATCTTTTCAGCTTTAGATTCTCCTCTTGAAGTGCTAAACTACTCTCTTCCAATTCATTTATATACTTACGCAACTGAAAATCCTTGTGCATTTCTTCTACCATTTCTTGCATGGTTAAGAAAATTTTCCAATTTTGTTGAAGAAAGGAATCAAAAGATGACATTTTGAACCAAAATGATTTACCTTCTCCTTCTTCTGCTTGCCTGAGCTAAAACTCGAAGATGTACCCACTAAACTAGATAATGAACTGCTCTAGTACAAAACTTGAGCTAAAATTGAACTTTTGGTTCTAACTCAAATCAAAATTTAAAACATGTATATGGGAAAATGATTAAAAATAATTTAATTAAATGCTATAATAAAATATGTTCAATAACATAAGTAAACATTCACAAGAAATAGAACAACAAAATTGATAACGGAGTTCACCCCTCCACTGGGCTACCTCTCCGGATTCGTCTCCAATAGGACGAATCGATCTATTATCTTTCTGAATAGAGATAAATGTACATTGACTTTTACATCAAGGTGGCCAGCTGAGAACTCTCAACTATACATCCATACTCTGAAAGACTTATGAGCTATCCAAGCTCTGACCTATCTAAGATCTGCTTGAAAATGACTTTTTCAAGTACTCCAAATCTCTCCTTACTCTCTTTCTCCTTACCTTTCCTGTACATAGAATGGCATTATATATCTCTTAAGAGCCCAAAACTAAGGAGGAAATATCTCCTTATCTCTGATTTTAAGGAGGAAATAATTATGATATCCCTTAAAATTTTCTCATGAGATTTCTATGGAAGCAATATATCAATCCTATACTTTCAAGGGCCTTATCCCCAAAACCTTAGAGATGAGAATAATCTATCAACTTCAATATGAAATTAGAAATTGAATTTTTGAATGGTTGAGGAAAATTCCTCTCAACATTTTCAATTTCTACTTTACAAATATATAAACACATTTAATTAAAAATAAATACATCCTCAACCTAGACTTAACATGAGTATATCTTCTTCATAGTGCTCCTTGAGTTGTCTAGAACCTCCTGGATTAGGTACGTTGGGGTCAGAGTTATTTTCCCTTCACGCATTGCTGAATGATCCGAGGTCCGACCTCCGACTACTCGGTGTTGGAAATCGCTCAATCTTTTTTGTTGTTAAAATTGCCAAGAGCTCGACTCCGACGTCGATAATGGTCGTCGTTTACTTCAGGCCTCAGTGACTGGAATCGACTTTGTGCCAACCAATGTGAAATAAAATTTCCCCGTGACTTTCCAATCACAGGTGGGAATCTTTGACCTTACGACAACCATAAAATGTTAATTTCACACCGTACAATGACTTTCTCCCTTTGCATATCGGACTTCAACTCATATTCCTCGAGAGGAGCTCAACTCGCTCCAATCATTAACATGACTTCGGAAGTATTAACAAACTTGATAATCTTACCCTAAGAACTTGACAGCAAGTAAGATATGAGACAAATCACCTAGGCGTGAACAAAAAAAGCAGTTCATTCCTCCATTTCGGCGCTCCAATCGTAGATGTGGTCCTTAAACTTATACAAAACAAGAAATTTCATGTCATAGTGATTATTGACCTTTACAAACAGAATTCTGAATCCGATACACATGGAGTAACTCACATTACAGGGTTGAACCCTCTGATCCACTGTACATAGCCTATTATGTACAAGAACACCGTTGCCATTATTTATAAGTGATCCATCGTCTTTTGGTTCGATGCAAATGTTGCTGATTGCGTGATTTAAATAATGCCTATGAAAGAAGCTAGAAAACATTTTTTCATTTTTTGTGGGGTCAATTGCCCCTTTTGACTTCATATAACAGTTATCAAGTAAGAGCTTGTGACCTCTTTGAATGGTTAAAATTCAAAGTTTGGAGTTTTACGCAATTTGTTTTCTTTAGATAGATAAGATTAAAATATTTAAATGGTTTTTTAAGGATAATTTTATTTTTATTTATTTATAATACATATTCTTTTCAATAAACTTTTAATTTAATTTTTTTTTTTTTCATATTCAGGATTTTATTATATTAACGAGGAGTAATTTAATCACCTATTATAATTAAATTATTAAAGAAAAATTTATCTAATGTTATTACAAAATGGTTAAAATATTATAAGACAAATCTTTTAATATGAAATATTAAAGTTCATATCAATTTAAAATTTTCTTGCTAAAATCACAGTAAACCATTAAGATTGGGGTGGTGAACCTTAATATGGAAAATATTATCCTATGTTTTCTCTCTAAACTCAATATTGAAATTATGTTGCCTTCTAGAGGTCTTCTTAGTAACCCTACAGGTTTTCTTCCAACCCCGGTGTGGCCCGGGAAGATAATTCAGTTGTTGGTCGAACATCACCAAGCCAAAATGGTGAAAGGACAATCTACAAAAAAATAAGTTAAGGATAAAGGAAAGCCCGATATAGGAAAGACAAAAGCAGGACCACGAAGGAGGGGAAGAAAGTCATAGAAAGAAATAATGGAGAACCTTTTCCACGCCTAAGGGGTAGGTACACCTGGTCATGCAAAATCTTTGATTTCAGGTTGGGAGCGAGATCAAAAAGTAAAAGAGGAAGAAGACATCTCTGTCAAAGAGATGGAGATGTTGACAAATCCGTGGAATACCAGGGGCAGACTGCCTTTATTTAAACAGTCCATCCATATGTACTCAACAATGAAATGCTTATTGGCCAAGGTCATTTTTAATGTTCAAGAAATAGGGGGAGAGCCAAAAGTAGCCTTTATTCTAGCTGAAATGCGTAGGGAAATCCCGGAAATCCATGTCTTGCAACACCACCAGAATGTTCGCCTTGGCTGAATGAAATGACAGCTACAGAGTATCAACCAAGCCAACATGCCTGGGTCAACCGTCAAGGACCGGGTGCCTATCGAATCATGAGATGATTAAGTTTCATGGTTCTTTGTTTTGTTTTGGGATGCAAATTATGAATAACATTTACTTTATGGTTAAGTCTTTGAATATAGTAGATAATAGTTTTGTTAAGTCTTTGAATATGGTAGATAATAGTTCTTTTATGGTAGCTAGACACATATTTCAACATTATCAATTTTGGTTGGCCTATAACTCTTTGAGGTGGCCAACAGACTTGGTTTCCTACGAGCAAGTTGAAGCCATCTTATATATATTGTAATTGTAACCTGCTATTTTAATCTAATGAATGAATAGGAAGCACTACCAAAAATTATATATATGAAATCAGAATTAAGCAAAACCCTTAAAATATTTTTTTTAAATTAAGCAAAACACATAAAAATAAATAAAAGAAAAGAAAAATTGTAACTAGAAAAAAAGATATATTTAATACAAAATTATTTTGCTTTACTAAAATATTATAAAAATAAAAAACCTATCATATGAAGACACATTTCTAGCCGTGTTGCATAGCTTTCCTTATAAATACGTTTAGGAAGCACAATAACGATTATCGTTTATTTTTATTGCTCGTGGTTCTTCTACGAGTCAAAATTCTAAATTCCACCTTTTAGAACTTTTGATTTAAAAAAAAAAAAAACTGAATTATATTAATAGAGACTAAAAATTATGAGGCACTCTTTCTTTATAAATATACTTAAGAAGCATAATAAATAGGCGTCTTCTTCTAGCTGTGTCGCATATCTTTCCTTGTAAATACGTTCGTGTTGCATATCTTTTCTTATAAATACGTTTAGGAAGCACAATAACGATTATCGTTTATTTTTAATGCTGGTGGTTTTTCTACCAGTCAAAATTCCACCTTTTAGAACTTTTGATTTAAAAAAAAAGAACTGAATTATATTAATAGAGACCAAAAATTATGAGGCACTCTTTCTTTATAAATATACTTAAGAAGCATAATAAATAGGGTGTTGTATATGGATCACTCAAATTTATAAATATATTTAAAAATATACTTAAGAAGCATAATAAATAGAGTGTTGTATATGGATTACTCAAATTTTTTATTTTAAATTAGTGTTGGTTTTTATATGGGTAAAATTTCAATTTTTATATATATAATTTTTTATTTTTTCTATTTTTAGAAACTTAGACAAATTTTTATAATCAAAGTTTCAAACATTAAAATTGCAACTCTAAATAATTTTTTTATTTTATTTTAAATTATAAGTAATGTGAGACTTGTTAAAATAATTTGGGTGAGATCCAAATTTAAATTTATTGGTTGCCACTATAATAACAAGAGTATATGCAATAGATGGTATGGAAATTAATGATTTAGCAAGCCAAAACTAAACTACTTCTTACAACACAATAAAACTGTATCTTTGAAATTTGAAAATAATTTTCACCAAATATGAAACCATAATGTTACCAAATATTTTGACCCAATTATAATGACCCTTACACAAAAACTTGAATGTTGGCATGTGGACACAATGGTATGGTGATCAATGATGATGGGGGATTTTACAAACAAGATACAAAGTCAATCAATCTAGCGAATGGATATAATATTAGATTGTTCCCATTTCTAAATACAATGCTTTATTGTGTCATTCTGAAAATAAAATGTACTTGACAATATGTTGATTTTTTTATAAGTATGTTTCTATAAATATTGTATCCAATAACACATATAGCTTACACAAAAACTTGAATGTTGGCAAGTCGACACAATGGTATGCTGCTCAATGATGATGGGGGATTTTACAAACAAGATACAAAGTCAATTAATCTAGCAAATGTATATAATATAAGATTGTTCCCATTTTCAAATACAATGCTCTATTGTGCAATTTTGAAAATAAAATGTATTTGACAATATGTTAATTTTTTTATAAGTATATTTCTATAAATATTGTATTCAATAACACATATAGTAATACTTATAGGGAATATCCATGCCCAACATCATTAGAATGAAAGAAGAGAAAATGAAGATTAATAAAAATCGTCTCTTCAAAATGAAGATAATATCAATTTCAATTATCATTTAAAATATTAAATAAAGAGAGTATATCAAGAAAGAGGAAAGGATATTAAATCAAGTATGTGAAAACGTTCATGATTCTCACAAACAAAATTGAAAAATGTGGTGATATAAGCATATATATCAACCACCACTATTTCAATTGTCACCATAAATGAAATCATGGTAAACTATAGAGACATCATAGTCAAAATATGTCAAGCACAATCAAACCATATTCAAACCATACTCAGCTATAGTCAATCATGTTTAACTATGGTTGACAATAATCAAAGCTTGGTCAAAAGATGGTGAGTCATATGCAAACCATGTTCAAATATAGTCAATCATGATCAACCATAGTCAACCATCGTAAAACCATGGTCAATCATAGTCATACAATCATTAACCATAATCATTCATAGTCACAAAAATTTTTATCGATGTTTTGAATCTTGTTAACTATAAACATTAAACAAAAGGGTCTGAGATATTGATCGAAAAAATCAATTAAATCTATAAAACCCTAGAAGAGTCTCGTTATAGATATTCATGTCACACTAGGGTTTAATATTAATCTTAGGGTTTAATTTTATTCCACTGAGTTTATAATCCCTCGGGTTCTTAATATTGATCTAATGGGATTATTAATTCCTTGAGTTTATAATATTGATCCTAGGGTTTGTAATATTAATCACACCATTTATATTTTTAGGGTTTAATATTAAGCCTAGTGTTTATAATACTAAACTTAGTGTTTAATATTAATCCCTTAAGTTTATAATTCCTAAGGTTTATAATAATAATCCCTTTGGTTTATTGATCTTAGGGTTTATATTCCAATGGTTTAGTACTAATGCTAGGGTTCCATGTTATTCCCCTTGGTTTATAATCCTTTGGGTTTTAAATGCTAATCCTATGGGTTTAGTAATCCCTTTCATTTATAATAGTAATACCGAAGTTTGTAATATTAATATTAGGTTTTAATGCTTATTTTAGGGTTTATAATATTTATCTTAGGGTTTATATCCCTTCATTGTATATTAATCCGTTGGGTTTGTGACAAAGCTTTTCTTAATATGTAAATCAATCATTGTCAACCATGGTCAATCATGGTCATCATTAGTTAATTATGGTTGACCATGGTCAATTAGTGTGAACCATGGTCCAATGCCACATTGTGACAAAGGTTGTCTCAATATGAAAATCAACCATGGTCTAACATCGCATGAAAATTGTCTCAATATGAAAATCAATCATGGTCAATCATAATAAACCTTGGGTTTATAATATTAATCTACAGGTTTAATATAAATACTTGGGCTTATAATCTTGGTAAACCATGGTCCAACGTCACATTATGACAAAAAATTTCTCAATATGAAAATCAACCATGGTCCAATGCGACATTGTGACAAATATTTTCTTAATGCGAAAATAAACCATGGTCCAACTTTGCATTGTGATAAAGATTGTCTCAATATGGAAAAAAACCATGCTCACATGGTTATTTTAGGGTTTATATATCTTGGGCTTAAATATTAATCCCTTGGGTTTAATATTACTCCTTATTATACTTTGAGGTTTTATAATTTTTCCCTTAGGTTTATAATATCAATCCACTTGATTAATTAATCTAAGATTTCATATTCGTAGGGTATAATATTATTCATGGATTTTATAATATTAATCATTGGGTTTAATATAAATCCCTTGGGTTTATAATCATGGTCAACCATGATCTAATGCCACATTGTGACAAATATTTTATTAATATGAAAGTCAACCATGGTCAAGTCTCACATTGTTATAAGTATTTTGTCAATATGAAAATCAACCACGGTCGTACGTGGCATTGTGACAAAGACTTTCTCAATATTAAAATCAATCATGGTCTGACGTCACATTGTGACAAATATTGTCTCAATATGAAATGAACCATGGCCAACCATGTTTATTTTAGGGTTTAAAATATTTATCTTATGGTTAATATACCTTGGGATTATAATATTAATCTCTTGGGTTTAATATTATTCCCTTCGTTTTATAATACCTTTGAGGTTTGGAATTTATCCCTTGGGTTTATAATAGAAATACCTTGGATTAATTAATCTTCGGGTTCATATTCCTAGGGCATAATATTATTCATAGGGTTTATAATATTAATCATTGGGTTTAATATAAATCGCATGGGTTTATAATCATGGCCAATTATGATCCAACATCACACTATGACAAATATTTTCTCAATATGAAAATTGACCATGATCCAACGTGACATTGTAACAAATATTTTGTCAATATCAAGATCAATCATAGTCCAATGTCACATTGTGACAAAGATTTTGACAATATTAAAATCAACCATGTCCAACGTCACATTGTGATAAATATTTTCTCAATATGAAAATCAACCATGGTCCAATGTCTCATTGTGACAAATATTGTCTCAATATGAAAATGAACCATGGTCAACCATGTTTATTTTAGGGTTTATAATATTTATCATAGGTTTTATATGCCTTGGGTCTATAATATTAATCCCTTGGGTCTAATATTCATGAACAAGACAAAAGAACCATAATTTTCTGTGATAACAGCTCGGCAATTGCATTGTCAAAGAATTCTATTTTCCACAAGAGAACAAAGCATATTGATGCAAAATACCATTTCATAAGGGAATTAGTTAACAATGGTGAAATTGTGTTGCAGCATTGCAGGTCAAAGGAACAATTTGCAGAAATCCTCACAAAGCTATTGGGACAACAAATTTTTCTTTATCTTAGAAAGTGTCTAGGAATGATTGATGGCGACTATTGTGATTAAGGGGGAGTGTTCGGAATACTCCGCACCAATGCCATGAATAAAGTATAGCAGAAGCCTACACTTCATTGAATTTTGTTGCAGGAAGGAATAAACACAGATCCAAGAACCGCAGGCATTTTCACGCAAAATCTGAAAACAGAGTACTCGACCTTACTCTGCGTTTAATTCCCTTTCACGCCATTGATTGAATTATTTCTTGCACATCGCAGCCCACAAGATTTAAGTGTTACCTCTTAAGCCTTTGTCGAAAATTATATTTCGGCCGATGCGATATCAGTGGGACCCACCAACCTTTCTGCATTACCAATCGTGCACAAACCTTTTTTTTCCCATTACTCCTTACCTTTCTCTTTTTGCATTTCACAAATTTGAAGTTTTACCTTTTAAGCCCCGGACCAAAACTTGTGATGTTGCGATGTGACATCTTCATCGAACATTGCAAGTCACAAATATCACACTTCGAAAGTTTTTTAGTTTACCTTTTTATCCGGCCGCACTTCGCAATATTTATGTTTTATCTTTTAGCGCGCCCGCACTTCCCACTTTGCATATTTTAAGACTTACATTTTAGCCGCCTGCAAGTTATATTTTTTATGTTGTGATGCGATTGCAAATCGTACGCGACAAGCTCAGGAGGATAGTGCACATAAGCACCCACAAGCTCAGGAGGATAGTGCCTGCAAAGTAAATGTTTTAAGTTTTGATGCGATCACAATTTCATATCACAAATTTTAAAGGATAACACTTCCCAAGTTAAAATGTTTATGTTGCAATGTGATCCTGCCATTTCACATCGCAATCGCAAGTATTTGTGTTTTCCTATATCATTCCAGTTATATATTAAGATCACCAAAGTGCGATTTGCGATGTAGGGTGTGGATGTGATGTGGTTTCAAAGCCGAAACCCATAAAATTTCAGGTCCAACAGTTTGTGTTGTGTATGTTGTTTCATGTAGAAAATAGTAGAACAAACAGAAGGATGTTTTGGTTGTTACCTGTCCATTTCTGCATTGAATTGCCTTAAATTTTCAGGGTTCGGTCATTTTGTATTAAAGAAATTTAATTTTCATATGTTCAGAGAGAAGAGTTGAATAAATTAAAAATTCCTCTCCTATGTTTTTCGCTCTGTCTGTCTGTGTGTGAATTGTTATTTTCTGCATATTTTCATTATCTATGTTATGGGGGAAACACATCTCTATATTTGTTTTATTTCCAATTTCCAACATGGTATCAGAGCATACCACAATTTCCAACAATTTCCCACCCCAAGCCAGCACAAAAACACCTTTCGGCTTAATTATTTCTTCTACAATCCTTCTTTGGCTTGATATATTTTCTTGCCAACATATCATATTTTTGATTGCGTTGGAATCTAATAGCTAGACCGCTACCAAATTCTCTTCATAAAGCATTTAATACATCACAAAGTTAACCCGTATTTGTCTCAAAATGCTCTTTAGGATTTTCGCGTTGCTGCTCAATATGAAAATGGAGGTTAAATAAATGGTTTGAATCATGGAAAATGAAATTATGTATAGGAAACTATTCGTTGTTCTGAAACATCTTCATCTATTTTCCAATCATCTGGTGTTTTCCAAACTGTTAAGAAGAAGCTACTCTAATCATGTTTAATAAACCATGCATTATTATTTTTGCAATAATACATTGTGTATATTATCATTTCCTTTTAATTATGAGAATTTGTTTATAATGACATGCAATCATCTTTTATTTCATTAATAATTGCAATTCATTGGTAGCATTTAGTTTTCTATCATAAAATAGTCCGCAAATTGTTCCGAGTGAGATTAAACAATTTTAGAATTCACGTGATGACAACCTCTTTGAATTTTCCTTAATAACTAATTATCTAAATTTCTTAATTCGCCAACTTCTAGTATTTAACGGCTCTTTGAATTTTCCTTAATACCTAGTTAACTAAATTTCCTAATTCACCAAATGCTAGTTATTTTTAAAGGATATCTCCATGCAATGATGCATCCTTACTATTTATTCATGAAAATAGATTAAAATTTTCACCTTGGCCTGAGGATTAACCACATTAGTTGGTTCTAAAGGTCGACCAAACCTTAATTATGTGATTAATCAGAAAGACATATAACTACATTATGTATCACAAAAAACTTAAATCTGACATTCATATTGTTAGTCTCACAGCCCAAATGGCCCTTACCTTTACACTAGACCATAGAGCCGAGTTATATATAAGAACATTTTTGGTCCCTTTGGAGCAATTGGGGTTCGGTTCTGACTAGCAATTTAGGGCCGGACTTCAGTTACCTTACCACAGACGAAATTTATTTTATATCATAACTTCCAAAGATCCCGTAGGTCCTGCTAGGGTATTGGTCTGAAATTGAGCTTTTGGTTCTAAATCAGATTAAACTTTAAAACTTGTATACAGAAAAATGATTAAAAATCATTTAATTGAAATTTTTAATAAAATATGTTCAATAACATAAGCAAACATTCAAAAGAAAGAGAATAACACAATTGATAATAGAGTTCACCCACTCCACTGGGCTACCTCTCTGGATTCATCTCCAACAGGATGAATCGATCTATTTTCTTTCTGAATAGAGATAAATGTAAATTGACTTTTACATCAAGGTGGCCAGCCGAAAACTCTCAACTATACATCCAAACTCTGAAAGACTTATGAGCTATCCAAGCTCTGCTCGAAAATGACTTTTTCAAGCACTCCAAATCTCTCCTTACTCTCTTTATCCTTACCTTTCCTGTACATAGAATGGCATTATATAGCTCTTAAGAGCCCAAAACTAAGGAAGAAATATCTCCTTATCTCTGATTTTAAGGAGGAAATAATTCTCATATCCCTTAAAATTTTCTCATGAGATTTCTATAGAGGAAATATCTTAATCCTCTACTTTCAAGGGCTTTATCCCCAAAAATTTACGGATGAGAATAATCTATCAACTTCAATATGAAATTACAAATTGAATTTTTGAATTGTTGAGGAAAATTCCTGTCAACATTTTCAATTTCTATTTTACAAATATATGAGCACATTTAATTAAAAATAAAGACATCCTCAACCTTGGCTTAAAATGTGTATATCTTCTTCATAGTGCTCCTTGGGTTGTCTAGATCCTCTTGGATCAAACCTCCCCATTAAAAAAAAAACTTTTAGTCCTCTAAAATTATTTTTAAAAATTGAAGTCGATTCTGAATGAAGTCAATTCTTGCTGTGAATTTTGGGAGAAATTTTGTTTGCATTTGATGTAATCTTGCATGCTAGATTGTTGGAATTGATGTTGGACTTCCGCTTTGATTCTCCCTTCTCCAAAACATGCCTTGATTTTTGCACCAAATCTTAACCAAATAGGAAGATGAAAATTGAATTTCTATCCATGCTGGAAACCTTAATTGTCTATAAATCGATGACAGGAACCCATACCATTAATCCAGCTACCTGAAAATTGAGCTACCTCAGCCCATCATTGTGGCTTATAATTTTACAATAAACAATTTATTCCCTATGTTCATTTCTCCTAACACCAACAACAACAATATCTACCTCTAGTTCCAGAAATTAGACCCTTCCTTTTTCTCGATTGTCTTTTCCTTTTACTGTACATTTCTGTAACTAGTTTAGAATGAACACATCACTTTGTACCAAAAAAATATAGTCGAGCGCAGCGTTTTGTGATGCATGCCCCATAAATAGAAATAGGTCTTTTGAAGATGCTAATGTCTCCTTCCATATCAAATTTGGAAATTGTTTCTTAAGTTCGGCCTTTGATACAATATCCTAGGTTTCTTTCTTTGTTCTTATTCTCCATTACTGCTCTAAATTCTTCTAAATGTGCCTTAAATACAAATGTAACACCTCTGGAAAGTTTCGAGAACTACAGAAACTATTGACGGATACTTAGAAGGAAGATTTGTGTCATAACCCTTTCATTTCTTCATTTCTTAAAGATGATTGTATGGTATGCTTTAATATAGATAGGCATTTCTTCTACAAATATTTTTCCATATGCAACTCTTTGAGACATTAAGATATAGTTTCTTCAACCCAATTATCAATTATATTTCTATCTTCAAAGCTATCCATTGACACATCAAACTTCAAATATCTATCAAAATGCCTCCAAAAGGTGGACACATGTATTTTTTTACACATTTCCTCTCAGAATAGTCTTCAATGATCTCAAAATGTTGGCTGATTCACAAATATTTCAATGGTTCATATGAACAATACTCAAGTCGCAGATGTTAGATGATCCTCCCCTGCTAAAGAATGAATGTTTGCATTCGAAAGAGAGAAGATAGCTGAAGCATATGCATCTTCTGTCATCGTTTTAAATCAAAGCATCTTGATATTATGAACAACATGGTCAACCTTAGAAATCCATGTGTCAATGAATTCAAAATATTGACTGTCTTCCTCTAGTGCATTTATATCTATAGCTTCATGAATTACAATGGGGTCTTTCGGAGGCTCTATCAGACTCAGCTAGACTTGAAGTTCGTCCAAGACAGAAAATAGAAATAATAGCCACAATGATAACAAGAACTAGAAGAACAGTTGATTCCAAACGCAAGCTAACTCCTGCAATAGCATTCGCCCCATGTCTTGTACAACTTGATAACATAAAGAAGCCAACGCGTATACCTCTAATGGAAAATTATTCTGCATGCAGTTACTATTAAATCAAATGAATTTACAGCAAGAGGGATGAGATTAAAAACAAGATGGATCTACGACTAAAGCACCAAGATTTATCATCTCCCGAAGTGAAGCAGATGTTATGATTGCAATACAATGTGGAATACCAGGTCGATATATAAATTTCCTTCACACTTCCTTAACATCTTCCTGGACCATTTGAAGTCTTGGTGTGCGGCATCAGTAGCAACGCTCGACTGCCAGCTACTACTTTATTCCCTTCTACTATTTTTAGAGAAGATTGCTCGCCTTAGTACAATGTTCTACGGTTCATCATGTTGAGAAATTGACGGTGCAGTCTTCATCTCTATGTCCTGTCACACATTTATGCTTTGTTAACATTTTCTATAACCACAATCCTGACGGTTTAGAACTATGACATCGTGGCATCCCATGGTTAAATAACATTTCGTCTGTGCTTCTGATGCCACCATACCTATGACACATCACAACTCCGTCGCAATGTGTATTGAAGCTCGGGTTGTTACATTCAACCTCACCATAAAACTTCACACTTTTGCATTGTTAGCTCGCTGGCTCCGATGGTGTGCTAACTGTTTCCAATATATGGCATCCAATTCTCCACTGTGCTCGTCATCTCCATGATGACTGAATGCATATGAGTACGATGTGGTGAAATCGTTATAGGCCCATGTTGTGCATTGACGTGTTGCCTTCGTGGCACACCAATCCTAACGATCTTGGAATCCATATCCTATGTTGGTGGATGACATTGAATTTCAAGCCACGTAACAGATCTGTAGATACCACAGAAGATACATAAGAGTTTCAACTACAGAAGACAATCTTGTTGTAATGGATTCATCAGCTTTTGAACTGCATGCTGCAGAGAACTACGAACTAATACAAAATCCCCAGATTCATCATCGCCAGAACTAAGTTTGCTCCCTCGTTCAAAGGCATAAATATAGTGAAATTGGGTAGCATATGTTGTTTAGATGCTTCAAGTTCAGAATAACCTTCTTGAACTTTTCTAATTTTTTTCACAGGCCTCTCTATTTTCATGCACAATGCTTCATACTTCTAACGTATGGTGTCTGCATGTTCATTCTGTCATTTTGAAACAATATTAGAAGCTTGCCTTCTAGTTACAACTACAGCATTCGGAGATATGTTCCCCACTGTTCATATTTTTCCTTTGATACATTTATCTCAATAATATCATAGTTTCAACAGAATTTTCATGTAGAAACAATTCTGAGAAGTTTTTTTTTTAATTAATTAAGATTAAACGATAACCATTGCTTACCAAACCAGGTGAATGGATTTTCTTTGATTGGCTTTGTTTCATCACGAAGACTGTTTGCTTGTGCTTTTGTTGAAGGTTCCTTCCGCAACTTCGGAAGATATATTTGCGAGAACTATTTATTCTCCTTGTGTCGAAGCTCTGGATATAGATCCCAACAATTCTCCTTCCGGTGCCCATTTCTTCCCCAATGAAAACAGAAATGCACTCGCCGATTCCTTGGTAGAAATGATTTTAAACCTTGATTAGGAGAACATGATTTAGCTCTTCTCTTGAAGTGCTCATCTCTTCGTGGCGACTGCTTTCCATCACCATTACCACCATGATTCGACTTTCTTGCCTCTACATATTTGGAACTCTCTCAAATTTCTGTATAGCCCAATCCCGCCTAATGAGGTTGTCTCTTCACCTCAATAGGATTAATGATACCTTGACCATTAATGCCAAGGTCTCTTCCGTCATATCCCATCTTGGTCAACAATTTCATACCAATTCCCTTGGTATGATTTTCAAATTCTACAAATGATGCATCATTAACATCATTATCAGAAAGTATAGAAAATGAAATGCTTCGTACCTCCTCAGACAATTGATTATCTTCTTGATTCTTTGTCGATGACGAAGTAGAAGATGATGCTCCATGAGAACTACGTTTCTCACATGGCTGATAGAAAGAATCATTTAATAAGTCTTTCAAAATTTCTCCATCCTTTGTGGCTTTGAGCAATCTTTTCAGCTTTAGATTCTCCTCTCGAAGTGCTAAACTACTCTCTTCCAATTCATTTATATGCTTACGCAACTGAAAATCCTTGTACATTTCTTCTACCATTTCTTGCATGGTTAAGAAAGTTTTCCAATTTTGTTGAAGAAAGGAATCAAAAGATGACATTTTGAATCAAAATGATTTACCTTCTCCTTCTTCTACTTTCCTGAGCTAAAACTGAAAAATGTACCCACTAAACTAGATAATGAACTGCTCTAGTACAAAACTTGAGCTAAAATTGAACTTTTGGTTCTAACTCAGATTAAAATTTAAAACATGTATATGGAAAAATGACTAACAATCATTTAATTAAATGCTATAATAAAATATGTTCAATAACATAAGCAAACATTCACAAGAAATAGAACAACAAAATTGATAACAGAGTTCACCCCCTCCACTGGGCTACCTCTCTGGATTCGTCTCCAATAGGACGAATCGATCTATTATCTTTCTGAATAGAGATAAATGTACATTGACTTTTACATCAAGGTGGCCAGCCGAGAACTCTCAATTATACATCCATACACTGAAAGACTTATGAGCTATCCAAGCTCTGAACTATCCAAGATCTGCTCGAAAATGACTTTTTCAAGCACTCCAAATCTTTCCTTACCTTTCATATACATAGAATGGCATTATATATCTCTTAAGAGCCCAAAACTAAGGAGGAAATATCTCTTTATCTCTTATTTTAAGGAGGAAATAATTCTCATATCCCTTAAAATTTTCTCATGAGATTTCTATGGAGGCAATATATCAATCCTATACTTTCAAGGGCCTTATCCCCAAAACCTTAGAGATGAGAATAATCTATCAACTTCAATATGAAATTAGAAATTGAATTTTTGAATTGTTGAGAAAAATTCCTCTCAACATTTTCAATTTCTACTTTACAAATATATGAGCACATTTAATTAAGAATAAATACATCATCAACCTAGACATAACATGAATATATCTTCTTCATAGTGCTTCTGGGGTTGTCTAGAACCTCCTGGATTAGGTACGTTGGGGTCAGAGTTATTTTCCCTTCACGCATTGCTGAATGATCCGAGGTCCGACCTCCGACTACTCGGTGTTGGAAATCGCTCAATCTTTTTTGTTGTTAAAATTGCCAAGAGCTCGACTCCGACGTCGATAATGGTCGTCGCTTACTTCATGCCTCAGTGACTGGAATCAACTTTGTTCCAACCAATGTGAAATAAAATTTCCCCGTGACTTTCCAATCACAGGTGGGAATCTTTGACCTTACGACAACCATAAAATGTTAATTTCACACCGTACAATGACTTTCTCCCTTTGCATATCGGACTTCAACCCATATTCCTGGAGAGGAGCTCAACTCGCTCCAATCATTAACATGACTTCGGAAGTATTAACAAACTTGATAATCTTACCCTAAGAACTTGACAGCAAGTAAGATATGAGACAAATCACCTAGGCGTGAACAAAAAAAGCAGTTCATTCCTCCATTTCGGCGCTCCAATCGTAGATGTGGTCCTTAAACTTATACAAAACAAGAAATTTCATGTCATAGTGATTATCGACCTTTACAAACAGAATTCTGAATCCGATACACATGGAGTAACTCACATTACAGGGTTGAACGCTCTGATCCACTGTACATAGCCTATTATGTACAAGAACACCGTTACCATTATTTATAAGTGATCCATCGTCTTTTGGTTCGATGTAAATATTGTTGATTGCGTGATTTAAATAATGCCTATGAAAGAAGCTAGAAAACATTTTTTCATTTTTTGTGGGGTCAATTGCCCCTTTTGACTTCATATAACAGTTATCAAGTAAGAGCTTGTGACCTCTTTCAATGGTTAAAATTCAAAGTTTGGAGTTTTACGCAATTTGTTTTCTTTAGATAGATAAGATTAAAATATTTAAATGGTTTTTTAAAGATGATCTTATTTTTATTTATTTATAATAGATATTCTTTTCAATAAACTTTTATTTTTAATATTTTTTTTTTCATATTCTTATTATATTAATGAGGAGTAATTTAATCACTTATTATAATTAAATTATTAAAGAAAAATTTATCTAATGTCATTACAAAATGGTTAAAATATTATAAGACAAATCTTCTAATATGAAATATTAAAGTTCATATCAATTTAAAATTTTCTTGCTAAAATCAGGATTGGGGTGGTGACCCTTAATATGGAAGATATTATCCTATGTTTTCTCTCTAAATTCAATATTCAAATTATTTTGCTTTCTAGAGGTCTTCTTAGTAACCCTACAGGTTTTCCTCGAACCTCGGTGTGGCCCAGGAAGATAATTCAGTTGTTGGTCGAACATCACCAAGCCAAAATGGTGAAAGGACAATCTACGAAAAAATAAGTTAAGGATAAAGGAAAGCCTGATATAGGAAATTCAAAAGCAGGACCAAGAAGGAGGGGAAGAAAGTCACAGAAGGAAATAATGGAGAGCCTTTTCCACGCCTACGGCGTAGGTACACCTAGTCATGCAAAATCTTTGATTTCAGGTTGGGAGCAAGATCAAAAAGTAAAAGAGGAAGAAGACATCTCTGTCAAAGAGATAGAGATGTTGACAAATCCATGGAATACCAGGGGCAGATTGCCTTTATTTAAACAGTCCATCCATATGTACTGGACAATGAAATTCTTATTGGCAAAGGCCATTGTTAATGTTCAAGAAATAGGGGGAGAGCCAAAAGTAGCCTTTATTCTAGTTGAAATGCGTAGGGAAATCCTGGAAAACCATCTCCTGCAACACCACCATAATGTTCGCCTTGGCCGAATGAAATGACAGCTATAGAGTATGAACCAAGTCGACATGCCTGGGTCAAGCGTCAAGGACCCAGTGCCTATCGAATCATGAGATGACTAAGTTTCATGGTTCTTTGTTTTGTTTTGGGATGCAAATTATGAATAACAGTTACTTTATGGTTAAGTCTTTGAATATAGTAGATAATAGTTCTGTTAAGTCTTTGAATATGGTAGATAATAGTTCTGTTATGGTAGCTAGACACATATTTAAACATTATCAATTTTGGTTGGCCTATAACTCTTTGAGTGGCCAACAGACTTGGTTTCCTACGAGCAAGTTGAAGCCATCTTATATATATTGTGATTGTAACCTGCTATTTTGATCTAATAAATGAATAGGAAACACTACCAAACATTATATATATGAAATCAGAATTAAGCAAAACCCTTAAAATATTTTTTTTAAATTAAGCCAAACCCATTAAAAAAATAAAAAATAAAAGAAAAATTGTAACTAGAAAAAAGATATATTTATTACAAAATTACTTTGCTTTACTAAAATATTATAAAAATAAAAAACCTATCATATGAAGACACATTTCTAGCCGTGTTGCATAGCTTTCCTTATAAATACGTTTAGGAAGCACAATAACGATTATCGTTTATTTTTATTGCTCGTGGTTCTTCTATGAGTCAAAATTCTAAATTCCACCTTTTAGAACTTTTGATTTAAAAAAACTGAATTATATTAACAGAGACTAAAAATTATGAGGCACTCTTTCTTTATAAATATACTTAAGAAGCATAATAAATAGGCGTCTTCTTCTAGCTGTGTTGCATATCTTTCCTTATAAATACGTTCGTGTTGCATATCTTTTCTTATAAATACGTTTAGGAAGCACAATAACGATTATCGTTTATTTTTAATGCTGGTGGTTTTTCTACCAGTCAAAATTCCACCTTTTAGAACTTTTGATTTAAAAAAAAAGAACTAAATTGTATTAATAGAGACCAAAAATTATGAGGCACTCTTTCTTTATAAATATACTTAAGAAGCATAATAAATAGGGTGTTGTATATGGATCACTCAAATTTATAAATATATTTAAAAATATACTTAAGAAGCATAATAAATAGAGAGTTGTATATGGATTACTCAAATTTTTTATTTTAAATTAGTGTTGGTTTTTATATGGGTAAAATTTCAATTTTTATATATATAATTTTTTATTTTTTCTATTTTTAGAAACTTAGACAAATTTTTATAATCAAAGTTTCAAACATTAAAATTGCAACTCTAAATAAATTTTTTTATTTATTTTAAATTATAAGTAATGTGAGACTTGTTAAAATAATTTGGGTGAGATCCAAATTTAAATTTATTGGTTGCTACTATAATAACAAGAGTATATGCAATAGATGGTATGGAAATTAATGATTTAGCAAGCCAAAACTAAACTACTTCTTACAACACAATAAAACTGTATCTTTGAAATTTGAAAATAATTTTCACCAAATATGAAACCATAATGTTACCAAATATTTTGACCCAATTATAATGACCCTTACACAAAAACTTGAATGTTGGCATGTGGACACAATGGTATGGTGATCAATGATGATGGGGGATTTTACAAACAAGATACAAAGTCAATCAATCTACCGAATGGATATAATATTAGATTGTTCCCATTTCTAAATACAATGCTTTATTGTGTCATTCTGAAAATAAAATGTACTTGACAATATGTTGATTTTTTTATAAGTATGTTTCTATAAATATTGTATCCAATAACACATATAGCTTACACAAAAACTTGAATGTTGGCAAGTCGACACAATGGTATGCTGCTCAATGATGATGGGGGATTTTACAAACAAGATACAAAGTCAATTAATCTAGCAAACGTATATAATATAAGATTGTTCCCATTTTCAAATACAATGCTCTATTGTGCAATTTTGAAAATAAAATGTATTTGACAATATGTTAATTTTTTTATAAGTATATTTCTATAAATATTGTATTCAATAACACATATAGTAATACTTATAGGGAATATCCATGCCCAACATCATTAGAATGAAAGAAGAGAAAATGAAGATTAATAAAAATCGTCTCTTCAAAATGAAGATAATATCAATTTCAATTATCATTTAAAATATTAAATAAAGAGAGTATATCAAGAAAGAGGAAAGGATATTAAATCAAGTATGTGAAAACGTTCATGATTCTCACAAACAAAATTGAAAAATGTGGTGATATAAGCATATATATCAACCACCACTATTTCAATTGTCACCATAAATGAAATCATGGTAAACTATAGAGACATCATAGTCAAAATATGTCAAGCACAATCAAACCATATTCAAACCATACTCAGCTATAGTCAATCATGTTTAACTATGGTTCACAATAATCAAAGCTTGGTCAAAAGATGGTGAGTCATATGCAAACCATGTTCAAATATAGTCAATCATGATCAACCATAGTCAACGATAGTAAAACCATGGTCAATCATAGTCATACAATCATTAACCATAATCATTCATAGTCACAAAACTTTTTAGCGATGTTTTGAATCTTGTTACCCATAAAAATTAAACACAAGGGTCAGAGACATTGATCCACAAAATCAATTGAATCTATAAAACCTTAGAAGAGTCTCGTTATAGATATTCAAGTCACACTAGGGTTTAATATTAATCCTAGGGTTTAATTTTATTCCATTGAGTTTATAATCCCTCTGGTTCTTAATATTGATCTAATGGGATTATTAATTCCTTGAGTTTATAATATTGATCCTAGGGTTTGTAATATTAATCACACCATTTATATTTTTAGGGTTTAATATTAAACCTAGTGTTTATAATACTAAACTTAGTGTTTAATATTAATCCATTAAGTTTATAATTCCTTAGGTTTATAATAATAATCCCTTCGGTTTATTAATCTTAGGGTTTATATTCCAATGGTTTAGTACCAATGCTAGGGTTCAATGTTATTCCCCTTGGTTTATAATCCCTTGGGTTTTAAATGCTAATCCTATGGGTTTAGTAATCCCTTTCGTTTATAATATTAATACTGAATTTTGTAATATTAATATTAGGGTTTAATGTTTATTTTAGGGTTTATAATATTTATCTTAGGGTTTATATCCCTTCATTGTATATTAATTTGTTGGGTTTGTGACAAAGCTTTTCTCAATATGTAAATCAATCATGGTCAACCATGGTCAATCATGGTCATCATTAGTTAATTATGGTTGACCATGGTCAATTAGTGTGAACCATGGTCCAATGCCACATTGTGACAAAGGTTGTCTCAATATGAAAATCAATCGTGGTCTAACATCGCATGAAAATTGTCTCAATATGAAAATCAATCATGGTCAATCATAATAAACCTTGGGTTTATAATATTAATCTATAGGTTTAATATAAATACTTGGGCTTATAATCTTGGTAAACCATGGTCCAACGTCACATTGTGACAAAAAATTTCTCAATATGAAAATCAACGACGGTCGAATGCCACATTGTGACAAATATTTTCTTAATGCGAAAATAAACCATGGTCCAACTTTTCATTGTGATAAAGATTGTCTCAATATGGAAAAAAACCATGGTCACATGTTTATTTTAGGGTTTATATATCTTGGGCTTAAATATTAATCCCTTGGGTTTAATATTACTCCTTATTATACTTTGAGGTTTTAGAATTTATCCCTTAGGTTTATAATATCAATCCATTTGATTAATTAATCTAAGATTTCATATTCGTAGGGTATAATATTATTCATGGATTTTATAATATTAATCATTGGGTTTAATATAAATCCCTTGGGTTTATAATCATGGTCAACCATGATCCAATGCCACATTGTGACAAATATTTTATTAATATGAAAATCAACCATGGTCAAGTCTCACATTGTTATAAGTCTTTTGTCAATATGAAAATCAACCATGGTCCTACATGACATTGTTACAAAGTCTTTCTCAATATTAAAATCAATCATGGTCTAACGTCGCATTGTGACAAATATTGTCTCAATATGAAATGAACCATGGAAAACCATGTTTATTTTAGGGTTTAAAATATTTATCTTATGGCTAATATACCTTGGGATTATAATATTAATCCCTTGGGTTTAATATTATTCCCTTCATTTTATAATACCTTTGAGGCTTGGAATTTATCCCTTGGGTTTATAATAGAAATACCTTGGATTAATTAATCTTAGGGTTCATATTCCTAGGGCATAATATTATTCATAGGGTTTATAATATTAATCATTGGGTTTAATATAAATTGCATGGGTTTATAATCATGGCCAATTATGATCCAACATCACACTATGACAAATATTTTCTCAATATGAAAATTAACCATGATCCAACGTCACATTATAACAAATATTTTGTCAATATCAAGATCAACCATAGTCCAACGTCACATTGTGACAAAGATTTTGACAATATTAAAATCAACCATGTCCAACGTCACATTGTGATAAATATTTTCTCAATATGAAAATCAACCATGGTCCATTGTCTCATTGTGACAAATATTGTCTCAATATGAAAATGAACCATGGTCAACCATGTTTACTTTAGGGGTTATAATATTTATCATAGGATTTATATGCCTTGGGTTTATAATATTAATCCCTTGGGTCTAATATTCATTTGGTTTATAATATCAATGCCTTGGATTAATTAATGTAAGGGTTCATATTCCTAGTGTGTAATATTATTCATAGGGTTTATAATAATAATCGTTGGGTTCGATATAAATTCGTTGGGTTTATAATCATGGTAAACCATGATCCAACATCACATTGTGACAAATATTTTCTCAATATGTAAATAAACCATGGGCCACCATTGCATTGTGACAAATATTGTCTCCATATGAAAATCAACCATGGTTCAATGTCACATTCTAACTAAGATGGTCTTAATGTGAAAATCAACCATGTTAAACCACAATCAATAATGTTTTATTTTAGGGTTTATAGTATTTATCTTTGGGTTTATATACCATGGGTTTATAATATCGATCCCTTTAGCTTAATATTATTTCCTTGGGTTTTTAGTATTAATCCTTTAGGTTTATTATTCCATTGGGTTTAATATCAATCCCTTGAGTTTATTAATCAATGAATTCAAATTCCTAGGGTATAATATTATTCATAGGGTTTATAATATTGATCCTTGGGTTTAATATAAATCTATTGGGCTTATAATCATAGTCCGCCATCATCCAACATGGCTTACCATGGTTTATAATCCCTTGGACTTTCAATTATCTTTAAAAAATTAATTAATTACCTTTAATATAAATAATTAAATATAAACAATTATCTTTAATTAGTTAACTATATTAAATAGTTATTTTATTATTGAGAAACTTTCAATCACATAGGAGATGTTTTGTCTACACATTTCAAACCATCCGGTCATGACAAGATCACAAAATCCCAAATTCATAAATTATTTAATTAGTTATTTTAAAATAATCAATTAACAATAATTAATATAAATTATAAAAAACAATATTTATTTTTTTAAATAGATAATAATAATAATATTTGGGTTTGTAATATCAATCCGTTGAATTTATTAATTGAAGGGTTCACATTCCTAAGGTTCATATTATAATATTTAGTAATAATCCCTTGAATTTATTATTCCCTTTGAATTAACAATAAAAATAATAATATTAATTAATTAATATTTTTATCTTCATTAATATTATTATTTTAATTAAAAAATATTATCATCTTAATAATGACAATATTAATAATAATAAGAATCGTAAAAATAATAATTAGTTAGTAATGTTAGATCTAAGACTTTTGTGATCGATAGTGTAGATAAATGTCTTTCAGATTAATCACATCATTAGGATTAGGTCAACGTTTCAAACCATCTAATGTGGTTCATCCTCAGGACAAAATGAAGAAAGAAATAGATCACATTGAATAAATAGTAGGGACGTGTCGTTGCCTAGAAAAAGCCATTGAAACTAGCCATTATTTGACTAGTTAGTTAATATGATAAAATATTAATAGATTTTTCCCTAAAAATCTTAAAAACTATTAATATTTTTAAGAGCTGGGCCCTGCCCATGTTGGAAATTAAAAAAAAATGGTGTTTAGTTTTGTCGATGTGTTCCTATAAGGCTGAGGAATGTGTCCTACAATGTCTGATATCAATTTCATGTTCATGGATTATTTGATTTATAAAGCGGTATGCTTCACCAATGTAGGGGGTCCCATAGGAACATGGGATTAAATAAACACCCTTCATGTTTTTTGGATCCACGGGGTCTTGTGCGCATTTAAGGAAGCTACGAATAGTGTTCATGGGTCTAAAAGTGGAAGAGGTCTTGTGCTTCCTTCAAATCTGAGAAACCTTGTCGATTGTCCCTTGGATAAAGGGAAGTTGAACATTGGTAAGAAACTCTCTTTGATCCTTTCTTAATTTAGGACCTTTTCCTTCAAGAAAGCTCTTAGACCTTGGGACCAACTATAACCATTATTATTAAAAAAATTAAGGAGATGGGTCTTCTCCTCTTCCAAGTGATCTTTCACGGAGACCCTAAGAGCACAAGTGGCCAAAGTGTTGATAACACCAAACTTTTGAGCCAGAAAATGATGGGCGTTAGCATGAAGGTATTTCTCCATGTGTGTTTTCTTTTGAAAGACTTGGTGAGAGAAAGAGACATCATTTCTCTTGGAGATGAGAACATCAAGGAAGGGAAGGATGCCATTAACCTAAAATTTCCATGGTGAATTTAATGGAACTTGAAAGATTATTTAGGTGTTGGAGGAATAAATCCAACTTCTCACGACCATGAGGCTAGTTGATGAAGGTATCATGAATGAACCTCTTCCAAATATTAGGCTTGAATGGAGTAGAAGCCAAGCCTTTGGATTCAAAATCTTCCATGAGGTTGGAAATAATAGAGGACAGTGGGGAACCCATGGCAACATGGTAAGTTTGTTCATAGCACTCACCTTCAAAGCTGAAAAAGGTAGAGGTGAGGCTGATCTCTACCAATTTGGATATATCCGGATAAGTGACGCGCTTCATCACTTCAACCGCTTCATTGATAGGGATATTAGTGTAGAGAGAGACAACATCAAAGTTGACAAGGATTTCCCTTGGTTCAAACTTTAAACTTTTTAACTCATTGAAAAATAAGGAGGAATCCTTGACAAAAGAATGAGAAAGGCCAACTAGAGGTTTAAGTTTCCGAGGTAAATAATTAGGTAGGAGGTAATTTGGCACACTAATGGTGTTGACAATGGGTTTGAGGGGGGGTCCTATTTATGGATTTTAGGAAGCCCATAAATCCTAGGAGTGAGAGGGTTTCTTTCAATAAGCTTATGGCTAATGGAGTTCATAGAGCTACTAAATTTTATAGCAGAAACTACAACATTTGAAAAAAAAATTATAGGGTTTTTCTAAAGTTTTATGTAACTACCATTATTATATAAATGATCTAACATCTTTCTTTCATATTCATCTCTATCCATGATAACCACAACTCCGTCTTTATCCGTTTTAAGAACAACAATGTCAGTGTTATTTTTAAGGCACTTAAAGGCATCAAACTCAGACTCACTCATGTTACTATTAGGCGGCTTAATATTTCTAAGAACCACAACACAATCCTATCTAATAACATATTTCAAATTATGAGAAACATACTTAAGCGAAAATCTATGCTAAAAATAATGTCCTCGACTGGGATTTTCTTTGGAGCAAAAACAAAATTTAATCCTTTTTCTAAAAGCGAGAAAACATAGAATTTAAAAAAGAAATTAGAAATAATAATTACCCTTTTTATTCTTCAAATAAAGGAACATCAAACCCTTATTAATATAATTGTTATTATTGTAATTAAAATTATCTTGATTATTAACAATATAATTATCTTTAAAACACCATTAATTTTATTAGTAATACTTTTATTTAAACTTTGATTATTATTACTATTATTAGAATTAATATTATTCTTATAAAAATTATTATTATTAATATTATTATTAATAAAAATACTTAAATTTAATTTTTCTTATTATTATTATTAAAATTATTAATATCATAATTAATAAATTTGTTATTATTACATCGAAGGTGTTTTATTGTGGGATTACATTGGGACACTCTTCACCATAGCGAATCAATGAATGCGAATTTCGTCGTGCCTGATACTGTTCAATGCAACGAATTAGTGAACTTGAATTTTATCATCTCTTTACGCAATTCGAATTTAACACGTCGCACTGACACTGTTTCACTTGCGTCACTGTGAAGGGACCTCCAGTACGACTCATTCGTCGGCCTTTTACCCCACTGTAAATGTCAACCGTTGATCTCGGTCAAAATGCACACGGCGAGGTCAACTACAAGGGCATCCTTTGGTTTAAACAGTGAGCTTATTTGTGCCCGTGAATTACCATTGATTTGAAATCAATGGAGACCACATCCTTTGATGAAAGAGTGAACACAAAATACGGTAATACTAGTTCATATTGTTATTATCATAAGAGGCTTTTGAAATGAATTTAAAATTAGAAAGGGAGAGGAAAGAAGGGATGGGAGAATGAGTGAGGGGATTAGATGGGGAAGACGCTAATTCAGCGACGAATGAGGAAGAACGAGCAGATGAGGGGGGAGCG
This sequence comes from Pinus albicaulis, assembly GCA_034641835.2. Lineage (NCBI taxonomy): Eukaryota > Viridiplantae > Streptophyta > Pinopsida > Pinales > Pinaceae > Pinus > Pinus albicaulis. The sequence goes on from JAXQQM020092056.1 coordinate 314,835, forward strand.
GGGAAGGATTAACCGGGAACCCGAGAATTGGTCATTTTCCAGGCGGAAGGGACCCTTTAGTTGTTCAACAACTCCAATCGAACTCCAAGCGAAGGCATTACTAGAGACCGCTTGACACTAGCACAAAAATCAGAACACGTCGGAGATAACCACAGAGGCAGAATCGTTGAAGGAAGGAGCTGTCGAGGGATTGGAGGAAGACGTCGAACCAGCGCCGGGACATCCACAATTACAAACATCATAAAAAAATTTCATACTAACTTACTCAGGAGCAGCGAGGCCTGTAATCGAGCCATCTATCTCTGAAGAGGAACCATGAGCAGCGCTGCCAGTTAAGGCGTTGGTTGGATCTGGGCAGGAGACTTGAGCCAAGTCAAAAGAAACTGGAACCACGTTGTTAGAAATGGAATCCGAACTATCTGAAGAGGAAACTCGAGTTGTAATGATAGAAGAACCAGGAGAAACGCTGTTAAATAAAGAGTTAGACAAATTAGAAGAGGACGGAGGGCGGATGCTCTCACGATTACCCGGAAACGAAGACTGAGAATCAATCCAAGAGTGGAGGGAAAATAGTTGTTCTCTGCTTATTTGACTCATGGAATAATTTTCGGATGATAAAAACCGTCTCGCATGAGGAGAACTATGATCCACAACATTGTCAAATTTCGCAGACAACCTTCTCTTAGCGGTCTGCTCCAAACACTCCACCTTTAACGCCTAGCAAACATCAATACGTGCCCACAAAGAGTAAGAGGCGGAGTTTGAAAAATCTGCGTGGAGAGCAAGCAAACTTCGAGATATAGAATCAAGAAGCCTCCTTAGCTTGCAGATCTCAGACCTTAATAGATCCGAACTCTCTTTCATAAAAATATGAATATTATTGAAGGAATTAAAACGGCGATTAATCAAAATTCGGAATAATGGATGCATCGTACAGCGTTTTAAAAACGTTTGATTAGCTACTTTCTTAGAAACATTAACCACACTGGTTCAAATTGTTGAACTTTAACATTACCCTCTTATGGAGGGATAAGATTTCAAAATTAAATTTTTGTGATTTATAATGTTAAGATAGAATACTTGCTGAAAATCACAGCTTAATTTTTGTCGTCCACAAGTTTAGAACTACTTGGTTTCATCGTTTAGAACCACTTGGTGGTTTCATCAAAAAGACTTGGAAGAAAGTACTTATCTAACCAACAATTATATACTATAGGGATAGCAAAATTTGTATAGGGATGTAAAACTGCTAAGAAAAAATGAATTTAAAAAAAATAATAAATTAATTAAAATGAATATTATATAGTTGGTAAATTAATAATTTTTTTTTTTAAAGTAATATAAATCTAAATCTAATCTTAAATATTTTTTTTAATAATATGTAATTATTCATTTTGGTATATATATATATTACTTTGAATTAATATTATTATTTTGATTTAACATTATTATTTTGATATAATAATAATATTTTTAAAATAAATAAATAAATTGGTAATTACTAAAATCAAGTCATAATAATAATATGTTATTAAAATTTATATATAATTTAGGAAATATTAGCACTGTTTAATATCATTATATTAATATTTTGATAAAATATAATAATTTGATTATTATATATATATATATATATATATATATATATATATGAATATCTTTAATAATAATAATAATAGAAATAAATTGATTATAATTAAGGGAACTAAAATAAGAGCACCTCCCCAGGATAAAAAAGAAAAAAGAAAGAAAAGCAACATTAAGAAAGAAAAGAGAAGGGTAAGGTCACTAACTTAGGGAAAAAAGAGATGGGATCCAAGAACTACTGATATTTCGCTCATCATCCATATTCAGTGTGATAGATATTTTTTCAATTTCAATAGCTTCCCTAAACTTTCGATGATGGAAATTGTTGATCCTTGCAATGCCACAGGAATCTTCGAAACAAACATGACGTTTAGTTTTGTTGGTAAGTTCCTCCAAGGCTGAGGAGCATGTCCTACAATCTCTAATATCAATCAAATGTTCAAGAATCGTTTGATTTATAGAGCGACATGTTTCACCAATGTAGGAGGTCCCACTAGAACATGGGATTAAATAAACACCCTTCTTTTCTTTCGGATCCACAGAGCCATTGACGGATATGAGAGAGCTACGAATAGTGTTCAGGGGTCTAAAAGTGGAAGAGATACCATGATTCCTTAAAATACAAGAAATCTTGGCGGTGGTACCTTGCATAAAGGGAATCTGAACATTGGTAACCAACTCTCTTTGAATTTTTCTTTATTTAGGACCTTTTCTGGCCTTCAAGAAAGATCTGAGACCTTGGGACCAACTATAAACATTATTCTTAAAACCTTTAAGGAGAGGAGTCTTCTCCTCTTCCAATTGATCCTTATCCCTAAGAGCACGAGTTGAGAAAATTTTGAGAACACCAACATTTTGAGCCGGAAAATGAAGGGAGCTAGCATGAAGGTTTTACTTTGTGCAAGTTTACTTATAAAAGACGTGGTGAGAGAAAGAGTCATCATTTATCTTAGAGATGAGAACATCGAGGAAGGGGAGGCTGACATTAATTTTAGTTCCCATGGTGAATCTAATGTAGCTTGGAAGATAATTTATGTGTTGGAGGAATAAATCCAACTTCTCACGACCATGAGGTCAGTTGATGAAGGTATCATCAACAAACCTCTTCCAAAGATTAGACTTGAACAGAGTGGAAGCCAATGCTTTGGATTCGAAATCTTCTTTGAAAAGGTTGGAAACAACAAGGGAGAGTGGGAAACCCATGCAAACAATTTATGTTTTCTCGTAGTACTCACCTTCAAAGCTAAAAAAGGTAGAGGTGAGGCATATCACTACTAATTTTGCTGTATCTGAATCAGTGATGCTCTTGATCACTTCAACCACTTCATTGATAGGGAAATTAGCATAGAGTGAAACAACATCAAAGCTGAAAGGATGTCCCCTCGCTCAAACTTTACAAATTTTAAGTTATTGACAAACGAGGAGGAATCCTTGAAAAAAGAATTAGAAAGGCTGACTAGAGGTTTAAGTTTCCGAGCTAAATATTTAGCTAGGAGGTAAGTTGGCCCACCAATAATGTTGACAATAGGTTTGAAGGGGGGGGGGGGGAGGGGGGGGCGGCTTTTAAGGATTTTGGGAAGCTCATAAATCATAGGTGACCCAAGATTATGCAGGAATGCAATAAAATAAAACAATGCATATAAACACAGATATGCAGTAGAAATAACACTTCATTTCATTAATATCAGATAACTAAAATATGCTTATAGATAGAATGGAAATAAACTACTTAGGGTGTTGGTAGCTTATCTCCAATAAGAGATGTGGTGCCTATAGGCCTCTCAAATGTGTTACAATGAGGCTCAAGGGCCTTTTTATTATTTAAAAAAATGGGAAAGCCCTAAACATCCAAAAGCCTAACCCTAGGAGATGAGACGGAAATACTATGGGCCTCGTTTGGGTAAACTGGTACACTTTCCAGGGACGTAACTTTTGAATACGATCTTCATTTGATGCACAAAATACCTTGTTAGAAATATCTATTCGAGGAATACAAATTTCAGTGACCAACATCCATTAAAGACCGATGCTGGTCCTTGTTTTCCCAAAAAAATGTCGTTTATGGCCTCAAAAAGGCTCCAGCAGTTCAAGACCCAAAAAGTGCCAAAAATAGTAAATTATGCTACAATTAAGGAAACTGCAAAACTGAAAGAAACAATGGTGGGGGTCTTAGTTGAATAGGTAGGTGGCCACTAATATCCATGTGAATCAATCCTCCACCCTTAGGAAGCAATGGTCCCCATTGTGTTGGGCTCCTCCATGAGATGACGAAATCTTTGTTGAATCTTGTCTCGGGTGAACCACTTTCCCTGGAGAAGGAATTTGCCTACTTTAATAACTCGATATAGTTGGATCCTCTACTAGAGGGTGTTATTGATATGTGTGTCCATGATCCGATCAGTTGTGGCTTGTTCTATGTAATCTCGGTTTAACTCTGTCGGTGTGAGTTGTTCTACCATGTCGGATGTGTCCAATAGAGGTGGAAAGTAGGGTTAAAGGTGATTCATATTGAACACTGGACCTGAAAACCAAGGAATGGTGGAATATTAAGCTCGAAGGAATTGTCCCTTACAACCTTGTTGATGGTGTGTTGACGGGAAAATTTGTCCGGCCAACATTAGGAGATCTCCCCGGTAAAAGGTCCCAATTAGACCTTGAACCGTTTGAAATAGGGATCCTGTCCGAGGTGTGGGTCCGACTACCGCTGATTTCTCCTTTCTTTGGGTCTCGCTTAAACTATATAAAATAGTGGATACACACCTAATCAAATGATGCAAGACATATGATTGATGCATTAAATGTACATATAACACTATGAGTAGCAAGAGGAAATAATAAAGAATGAAGACCGAAGGAGGTGTTTTTAACAACACTTCATTAGGGTCATGCTTATAAACTATTTTGACCACAAAAGAAACAATTCCTCATGGCAAGAACAACCTTCACTTCCTAAAACTTTTAAATGATAGCATAAATGCTAATAAACAAAGCCATCAGCGTTCGTTAAGAAAGTGAAATGAACTCAAATACCATTGACATACTCAGCAAAATACTATGAGATTATGATATGAATTGAAGAGACAGTTCCCTTAATCTAAAGATGTTCAGAAACTGAAAATATAATACTCAATAGTGCTCATACATATGACAACACCAGATCCACGAAGGGATTTTTCAAAATGCTTGTATTCATGCTCACATGTATAATCCTCTGGTAATAAAATGTACTCAGCTCAAGCCCCAAAAAAAAGATCCATTACAAGTTCCCGAAGGAGATAATTATAGAGAAAAGATTGTCTTTTGGGCTTCCTTGACTTTTCGTCTTCCTGACCGTTGGGCTGCATTGCGACCCAGTCTATTCTGCGACTTGTGACCTGAGCCACTAATGCGACCTTGCGACTTGCGACCCTCAGAAATCTGCGACTTGCGACTTGATAAATTTGCGACCTACAACCTTCTTGGATTTTGCGACCTCGGGACCCAGTCACTGGGTCACTGGGTCGTGTTGTCGAGCATTTGGCATGGAACACGACTTTGCAACCTGGTGACCTGAGGAAATTTGCGACCTACGAGCTTGGCAGATATGCGACCTACGACTTGGGCAAATATGCGACCTGCGACCTTGGGCAGATATGCGACCTCCTTTTTGTGATATACAGATTTTATAGCAGTATTCCTCATCTCACATTCCTCTCTTTGAAAACAGGCCCTCTTGCTTGTTGGGAAAAAACTTTGGCTCATTGCGCAGACCAACAACTTCCACCTGCAGTCACATAGCTTAGGTTACATGTCTTCATTAATGAGTAATAACGTTAAGGGTATATTTAATTAATTCCAAGAATGAAAATAATAACTTAGAGCCTTGTGTGGACATGTATTGTGCCGTGGCTTCGTCTTCACTAAGCTCTGAATGTTTGCAGCGAAAACCATTGATAAGATCAAAGATCTTCTGTTTGTGTCATCTCCCACTGCATGTGATGCGTTTCTAGTTCCCATTTTGTATTTTGGTAGAAGGCTAGAACTATAACAAATATCGGTATCACGAGAGAGGTATGCGCAGATTTCAGCAACCCTAAATAAATCATGTTTGCATCCCATATCCACATGTTTTAGGGGAGCTCGTGGTGTTCATGAGGTGTGGCCTTGGACAATGCTTTGGTGCATGTATACGTGCACACCCCTGGTGTGCTTTCCATAGTGTGCTCATGGGCCTCTCGTAACAGCGTTTTGATCGTTCACTGTTATGTGAGCTTAACACCCATTGTAATACAAATGGGTGCCCGCTCTATTATATGAGTGCAAATTTGCGTTTATATGGGCATGGGTGTTTCCCTTGAGAAGGATCGCATTTGCTGATTGATGGTCTCATAGTCAGAGAATTAGAATGGTCGCAGCCCCCCTTGGACAGGTCCTTTCGTGACCTTGCGACCCCGGAGAGGTCGCACAGTCGCATGGTCAGATGATTGGAATTTTCTGGTGACTTTACATGTTTTGCGACCTAGTTGAATGGTTGCATAGTTGCAGTTTAGGTAGATTTTCCCATTCTATGACTTAGCGACCTGCTCGCAATTGCCACAGGTCGCATCTCTTCGAATCTGGGCACCAGCCACAAGGAAGTGGCATCAAAGAGGCATATCACACATTGTAGATTCTTACGGTCTCCGTGATAGCCCGCATTCATTTAAATGGTGATTGTAACTTGACATGCTAGCCCAATCACTGCTCCATTATACGCATATTATCAATATATGTCCCTTGCCTATCCCTGTTTGAATATTGAAATGCTCCAATCCACCTTCCTTCTATTCTAGGCACTATAACGTCGTTGCATGCACTGATACTGTAGGACTGTGCTGGTGTCGAATCTCCCAAACATGGTTACCAAATATGCTCACCGATTGCCCAATTTCTAAAGACGCCATGTGTATACGCAAGCATCTTCGACATTGCACTAGCCTCCTTCATGGATCTCAGCTGTAACAACGACAAGGAAGGGAGGCAAAAGCTTCTTTTCATTGTTTTACTTTGTATAACAGATAGACTCCACAAAGCCCAACCTTGCCTAAAGATATGCTACTTTTTCCATAATACCAAGGTGCGCTATGGTAACCTCTTTCTGTATTACATGGCCTATAGTTGTGGCATGTTGAGATGCTATGGACATGCTATGCGTTATAATTTTCCGGTTTTGGTGTATTAAAATCAAACGTTACAATATATTTCCAAACTGCTCACCAAAACGACGGATCGTATCACCATTCCTTCGGCATCTGTTTGGCAAGCTGACTCACCTCCTCCAACGTTCCTGGCACCTGGCTTGGCATCGGTGGTGAGCTAGATCTTTGATATCACCCATAGTGTACTTAACAGTCTACACATAACCACCATCTGGCGATTGGCAAACCCGTGGCATGCGAGGAGCATCTTTGGTGCTGACAAGTCCTTTTGTCAACCTGCATTCTTGTTCTTCAACGATATGGTTTAAATCATAACTCAGCATCGTGTAACGCATAGGTTGTAGATTATCATCCTTTTCACGATTCTGATTTTCTCTTGACCATACTTGCACCATAGTCATCATAACCCTGGCGTTATGAATTTGTTGCCACATTCTTCTTCGTGTTTCAAACGTAATTTTCGACCACCACGTATATATCTATATATATATATATATATATATATATATATATATATATATACGCTCTGAATGTTTCATGCAATAATTTGAGCCCCTTTGTAACGTTTTTATATGGTTCTGCTCCGCCATCTTACATGGTTTTGAAACCGTGTACTTTAACCAAAACTATGCACTGTTTAAAACGTAAGTTGTTGGATTGTCAACTTTGCTTTATTTTGAACATAAATTGCACAATGCCGCAACAGGTTTGTTATATATTTCGCTCTAATTTTAAGCACAATCTCTCGACCACTACATACATATATCCACTCCAACGTTTTACCATAGGTTGAAAACCTCGAGATAAAAGTATGGTTTTGAAACCATATGTGTTTGCGCCTTGGCTTAAATATACAATGTAACCTTGGTCCATCGAATGTGCGCCCACTTGTAATGTTCTCACATAGTTCTGCTCCACGATCTCCAATGATTTTGAAACCATATGATTTTTTTGCCTTGGTTTAATTATATAATATTGAAAATCATAACTTTGATCCATAAATTTGCACCCACCATGTAGCTAAAAAGATTGCTTCTCAAAGGTGCATTTAGATATTTTAAATTGTGCCAAAACTACTAATGCACCAATTGCCTGAAAAATCAAGCCTAAATCTCACCAACAAACCTACACCTGTACTTTGATGGATGATGAGGAACTGAAAGAAGTGTCAGATTTAAAATCATTGTTCCCGGAAACAGTTGAGACTTGTAAACTTGCAGAAACTGGATAATACTCGTGGATCACTCCTAATTTGTCGATGCAAATCAAAACTTAATCACCAAATTGACAGTGATGACCCTTCAGATGATTGTCATGACACATTTTGAAACCGTGAACCATTTCATTCAATTGCGGAAAATAGAAAATCCATTTTAGCTATGCCATTGTCTTGCCACCATCAGCATGTGCACTTTCACACTGTAGCTCGACACGAAAAGACCTTGAATGAGATTGTCATTCTCTAGGGAAATATTCTGATTCCACTTTGTTCACCAAGCTATACATCAAGCTAGACTTGTCGAAGTGGTGAAATATCTTCCTTTGCATACACACATCGACATTAAGCTGGTATTGTGCAGGATCTTCAAAACTTATTTTAAGGTGAAATATCTGCCATCTCAGAAAATACTCCATGAGGTCCCTACATAAGCTTAGATCATAGAAAATGCTTCTAATTTGTGTGAGATGGCATCCGGTATGAACATTTCCAAATGGAGCGTTTCTAAGTATCTGGTGTGCACTAGTGAATAAATCCTTTTGCATCAGTGACATAAAAGGTTCTTTCTCTGATAAACATGTATCACACCATCCTCCTTTTAACAGTACCGGTCACTTGCTCCTCCTCCTCCACTATTTCGCGACTTTGGCTTTGTTTTTTGAGCTGGATTTTATTTCCCTTGATGTCGTGACAAAAATGAGGAGTTTATCAGTCGTGGGATTGACCTGTGTAAAACATCATAACATTAATTAGTCCGTAGTTATTCTTCACGAATGGTGCCCCTAGATAAATTATATGAGACCAACGAGCTTAAAATAAGTATTCAATCAACATGCTTAATGACCCATGGTGAGAGGGCTTTTAATTGTCAATGCACAAAAATGTTTGAATTCAAATGTATGCATGGAAATCTCTTTACACATGGCGCGACTACATTAAGAGTATTATTTTCATGATGGTGAGAAGGCTCACAAGGGGTTTGGGACAGGCTGCGAGGATGAAACTAACCGCAGGTCGAGTGAAATACCTTAAGGACTAAGCAAGCAGGGGGGACCCGAAATTTCGAATATACCCAAAATTTTGGGTGTTGTTGTAGCGGCTACAAAAAATGGTGAACCACTGGTAGAATTCAGCATCTATGTCAATATCACAACAATAGTCTGAGTCGAGATAGTGATGCAAGGAAGTATTGAAAAAGTTCTACGGGTACCCTTTGTATTACTCTGGCCTTTACAGGTATGCCTAGTCCTTGTGCCTCGGCTAGGTCTCTCTAATCGAAACACACCGAAGTGGGAGCTCATAGACGCCAATAGCTTATTGATGATGTGAAGAGAAAGGCAGCGGGTTTATTATTTTCAAGATTTTTAGAGTAAGCTTCCGGTGTTGCTCCGCTGCCAGCAGGCCTGGACAGTACCCCGATGGAGTCACTTCAAGAAATCACAAATGTTTCTCCGTTGCCAACGAGCCTGGTCAGTACCCCGACGGAGTCGTTGCATTACCTCTCTATGAAGGAAGCCTTGCTCGATCCTTTTCCCTTATTTTTTTCATGTGCTTGTAACACTTATTTTCATGTGCTCGTGGCACTTATGTTTTATGGGTGGATGAGGGATCCCGACTTATTTTACGAGCAAGAGAGGTTTTTTCTTGTTTTATAGAAACTGAAAGATATCCTGATTTGGGTTTGCCCCCACCAAACCTTCACATCCCATCTACCATAATAGGTGAAGCGCGCAAAACAAATCATTAAAATGTCCAAGACTATTCTGGGCACAAGGCTTAGGCTTATGGGTATTGGGCCATTCAAACTCATTAGGTCTCCCACAACAACCGGCTCGTATCTCCCTGGCCAATAATTTTAGAATCATAGGCATGTTATTGAGAATGCAACTTCGATAACTTATCCTGCGAGGAAGCTGCCTTTTGAGATAGCCACCGCAAACTCACGCAAACAATGGGGTTGCTGTTTCAGCAATCGGGGTAACACAAGTCCGCAAGGTGGTAGGGTTTCAATGAGGGCTCATGCGATGACAGGCGACATGTCAAAAATTTCAAATCTGTATGAATAAAGTGTATGATGCTATGTAATCAATGAGGCTCAAGATGCAATGGCACGCCATGTGTGGGAATGATCAACTAGTTGTAGGTGGAAAAGGGGAGTAATACAAGCAGTGATTATTTATGCAGCAACAAGAGAACTAAAAGAGATGAGTGCAAAACATTTGTAACATGATGATGCTTAAGATACTAATTGTAAGAAAAATAACATACACACTTTAAAATCATAAAATAAAAATCTCATCAGTAAATCTAATTAAACTTTTAACTAAAAATTTTATTAATAGGTCCTAGCTAGCCTACACCTAAACCCTAGTTTAACCCATGAGGCGGTCGGGTTATGTAAAATCAACTTTCTAGTGCAGCCACCACATTAATTCCCATCCTGCAACTACATCAATGCTTCGGATCAGGGCTAGCATCCAAAAAAGTGCAGTAACAACAAAACTTACCTAAAGAGCAGGTGCAATGGCAAGCATATAATGAATACTTACCAAAGAACATGCCAGAATAGATTGTGCAAGCTGAATTCCACTCTCATCCTGATACACAACAATATGTTTTTGAAAATCAACATTTATAAATGACACAAATCCATTCATGCACAATCCCAGGTCTAATGGGCGTTGGGTAAGCCATTGTCTATTTGCAGGCACATCCACCGGATAGGATCCATTGAACCAAATGGAAGCCTCATCATGGTGTTGAGAATAATCAGTTTCATGGAATGGAAACACTAAGCGTGTGCCAGGCGAGTCATAGATGCTAGCGTATCCGAGAGCAGAAACCCTAATTTTAAAAACCCTAGTTTGGAGTTGCTCCTGGAATCTGTCAAGGATATGAGGATCCGAATCCACTTTTAGTGGAGGCTGCAATTTCTTACCATTTTGAACAAAATTTGGACCTTCGAGCGGGGGGTTTCCCAACTTTGATGGTTAGGCAAGATCAACAAGTGAATGGATGTGATCATGGATTGTGGTGAGTTGCAAAATGTCAGTGGGCTTTGTATCAATTTGGTCAAATGTTTCCACGCTAACAGATTCATATATCGATGTATCAGATTCTTTATATTTGCCAGGATGGGGTGGATTTACCGTAAGGTTTTCGGGAAGTTGAGGTTTTTGCCAAAAATCACATGTTAGTGCCTCATTGCAACTGGTACTGTCTGGGCAACAACTTGAAAGATTAGAGACAATGGTTGGTGTTTTCTTACCAACGAATAAATTAGGGTATATTGGTTGTTGCATAACAGCTGTTGGGGGGTAGGAATATGTGCTCAAGGAAACCTCATTAGAATGAAAAATCCACCCAGATGAAATGATACCTGATGTGGTTATGCTGGGAGGAGCATGGTACTTGGGAGTCATTATTTCAGAAACCCTAAGCTGAGAAACCCTAGTTGGAGTTGTTTGCGGGGTCTTGTCAGGATCAGAAGGACTAAGGGTAACAGCCAGCAAAAGCGGAAGTGCTTTGATTCCCTGATAGGTACTTGGTCCTTCATCAAGCGGATTATAGTTGGCAGAGGAATACGCGTGACAGTCTTCAGGGGTATAAGCGAACATGTTTTTAGATAAGCAGTGATAGCTAGAACCATCGATTTGAGCAAGTCGGGTACCTAGCATGTTAGGCTCCCCGGGAGTTACCAACTGGGATGGATCAATAAATAGGACATCTTGAGGTTGTCTAGACAGGAAATCTCCCCTATGGTTGTCAAAAGATTCTGAGTGAGACAAATCAGATTTAAAAGATTCATCGATTTTGAACTTTGATTGCAAAACACCAATTGCGTGCTTATGATTGTCGCCAATACCAGTATAAGGAAATTTTTAATGTCTCGAAGAAATTACTCGTGTGGCGGACTTGTAAAATAAATCGTGGAATAATGAACGATAAGTTTGAGCCGTAGGGGTATTAACCGTACAAGGTTTTTCAATATGCAGATCCGTGTCATTCAGGGAAAACAAAGATCTGGCAAGCCCTGTAAGGGAATCAAATTCATCCAGGATAGGAGTCAATTCATAATCAGTATGCAAAATCATATTTAAGACTGTGTCCAGGGAGACATCAAGTGGGCTCGAGGTAGGTTTCATGATCCTGGAGGGATGTTGGGCCCATCTGGTTTTCAAGCTTTGATTCTACAGGGTGCGTGAAATATTCAAAGGTAGTACAATAGGCTTTATCCTCATGCACCCATCTATCATTGCTCAGAACTTTTGAGGTCACAAATCCACTACCCGACAACTCAGGAGGAGGAGCAAGAATATCACAAAAAAGCAATACTCTCTTGGGAGGCCAGAATGTTGTCTGGACTCGGGGAGATGGAAAAGGAAGCATTGGGGACACAGTCTGAACAACTGGCAACTTGCGGGTCATCATAGGGAACACTAGGATCAGGCTGGGTTGCTACTTGAAATTGTTCAAGAGAAACGAGGATTGCATACCTGAACTGTTCACTTAACAAATTCCAATCGACATCCTTTTCAGGGAACTGAAAACAATAATGAACAAATCTGATAGAAAATTCATCTAGAGGTTCGTGAGGTTCCATTCTAATGTCATTTAGCTTTATCAATACACTTTGAAAATTGTACTTATGAAAGGCTTGTTGTAATTCACTGGTGAGTTGTTCAAACGAATGGATGGAAGCTTCCGGCAATGTGCAGCATCATTTCTTAGTGCGACCTTTGAGAGCGAGGAAGAAAAACAAACAAATCAAACCTTCATTGTCAATTTTGTACCACTCACCAAATTCACTGAAATCTGAAAGGTGTTGGGTTATGGACACTTCGTTTTCACCATTGAATTTTAACTGGGACAAGTGATACATAAGTTCATCGGGGATGAGACATCGAGGCTCATAAAACTCTAACAAACATCTTGGGAGAATGATTTGGCAACGAGCCATTACAGATATGAGATTAACTGCAGGCTCTAGGGGCTCAACTTTTGATCTAGCCCTCCTTCTAGCACCAATTCTGTTGACGGGAAAATATGTCCGGCCAACAGTAGGGGATCTCCCCGGTAAAAGGTCCCAATTAGACCTTGAACTGTTTGCAATAGGGATCCCGTCAGGGGTGTCGGTCCGGCTACCGCTGATTTATCCTTTCTTTGGGTCTCGCTTAAACTCTATAAAACAATGGATACACGCATAATCAAATGATACAAGACATATGATTAATGCATTAAATGTACATATAACACTATGAGTAGCAAGAGGAAATAATAAAGCATGAAGACCGAAGGAAGTGTTGTTAACAACACTTCATTAGGGTCATGCTTGTAAACTATTATGACCATGAAAGAAACAATTCCTCATGGCAAGAACACCCATCACTTCCTAAAAGTTTTAAATGATAGCACAAATTCTAATAAACAAAGCCATCAGTGTTCGTTAAGAAAGTGAAATGAACTCAAATACCATTGACATACTTAGCAAACTATTATGCAATTGTGATATGAATTGAAGATACAGTTCCCTTAATCTAAAGATGTTCAGAAACTAAAAATATAATACTCAATAGTGCTCATACATATGACAACACCAGATCCAGGAAGGGATTTTTCAAAATTCTTGTATTCATGCTCAAATTTATAATCCTCTGGTAATACAATGTACTCAGCTCGAGCCCCAAACAAAAGATGCATTACAAGTTCCTGAAAGAGATATTTATAGAGCAAAGCTTGTCTTTTGGGCTTCCTTGACTTTCGTCTTCCTGACTGTTGGGCTGCCTTGCGACCTAGTCTATTCTGTGACTTGCGACTTGAGCCACTGATGCAACCTTGCAACTTGACTGGACCTTGCGACTTGCGACCCTCAGCAATCCATGACTTGCGACCTTGATAAATTTGCGACCTGCGACCTTGGAAGATATGCGACTTGCGACCTGGGAAAATATGCAACCTACGACCTTGGGCAGATACGCAACCTCTTTTTGGTGATCTTCGGATTTTATAGTAGGTTTCCTCATCTCACATTCCTCTCTTTGAAAACAGGCCCTCTTTCTTGTTGGGAAAAAACTTTGGCTCATTGCGCATACCAGCAGCTTCCACCTACACTCACATAGCTTAGGTTACATGTCTTCATTAACGAATAATAACGTTAGGGGTATATTTAATTAATTGCAAGAATGAACATAATAACTTAGACCCCTATGTGGTCAGGTATTGTGCCGTGGTGTGGTCTTCACTAAGCTCTGAATGTTTGCAGTGGAAACCATTGATAAGATCAAAGATATTTTGTTTATGTCATATCCCACTGCATGTGATGCATTTTTGGTTCCCATTTTGTATTTTGGTAGAAGGTTGGAACTATACCAAATATCGGTATCACGAGAGAGGTATGCGCAGATTTCAGCAACCCTAAATAAATCATGTGCATCCCATAACCACACGTTTTAGGGGAGCTCGTGGTGTTCATGAGGTGAAGCCTTGGACAATGCTTTGGTGCATTTATACGTGGGCACCCCTGGTGTGCTTTCCATATTGCGCTCATGGGCCTCTCGTAACAGCATTTTGATCGTTCGTTGTTATGTGAGATTAACACCCATTGTAATACAAATGGGTGCCCGTTCTATTATATGAGTGCAACTTTGCATTTATATGGGCATGGGTGTTTCCCTTGAGAAGGATCGCATTTTCTGTTCGATGGTCCCATATTCGGAGAAGTAGAATGGTCGCAGCCTCCCTTGGATAGGTCCTTTCACGACCTTACGACCCCGGAGAGGTCGCACAGTCGCATGGTCAGATGATTGGCATTTTCGGGTGACTTTACATGTTCTGCGACCTAGCGACCTAGTCGAACAGTCGCACAGTTGCAATTTAGGCATCTTTTCCCATTCTGCGACTTAGCGACCTGCTCGCAATCGCCACAGGTTGCATTTCTTCGAATCTGGGCACCAGCCGCAAGGCAGTGGCATCAAAGAGGCGTATCACACGTTTTAGATTCTTACAGTCTCCGTGATAGACCGAACTCAATTAAATGGTGATTGTAACTTGACATGCCAGCCCAATCACTGCTCCATTATATGCGTATTATCAATATATGTCCCTTGCCTATCCCTGTTTGAATATTGAAATGCTCCAATCCACCTTCCTTCTGTTCTAGGCACTGTAACATCGCTACATGCACTGATACTGCAAGACTGCCTTGGTGTCGAATCTCTCAAACACGGTTACCAAATATGCTCACCGATTGCCCAGTTTCTAAAGACGCCATGTGTATGTGCAAGGATCTTCAACATTGCACTAGCCTCTTTCATGGATCTCAGTTGTAAAAATGACAACGGCGGGAGGAAAAAGCTTCTTTTCATTTTTTTACTTTGTATAACAGATAGACTCCACAAAGCCCGACCTTGCCCAAAGATATGCTGCTTTTTCCATAATACCGAGGTGCGCTATGGCCACTTCTTTCTTTATTACATGGCCTATAGTTTCGGCATGTTGAGATGCTGTGGACAGGTGGTGCATTAGAATTTTCCGGTTTTGGTGTATTAAAATCAAGCATTACAATATATTTCCAAACTGCTTACCAAAACTGCAGATCGTATCACCATTCCTTTGGCATCTGTTTGGTAAGCTGACTCACCTCCTCCAGCGTTCGTGGCACTAGGCTTGGCATCGATGGTGAGCTGGATCTGTGATATCACCCATAGTGTACTTAACAGTCTACACATAACCACCATATGGCGATTAACAAACCCGTGGCATGCGAGGAGTGTCTTTGGTGCTGACACATCCTTTTGTCAACCTGCATTCTTTTTCTTCAATGATATGGTTTAAAATTGTAACTCGGCATCGTGTAACGCATAGGTTGTAGATTGTCATCCTTTTCACGATTCTGATTTTCTCTTGACCATACTTGCATCGTATTTATTATAACCCTACCGTTATAAATTTGTTGTCACGTTCTGCTCTGTGTTTCAAACGTAATTTTTGACCACCACGTATATATATATATATATATATATATATATATATATATATACGCTCTGAATTTTTCATGCAGTAATTTGAGCCCCTTTGTAACTTTTTTATATGGTTCTGCTCCACCATCTCACATGGTTTTGAAACCGTGTGCTTTAACCAAAAAATATGCACCGTTTAAAGCGTAAGTTGTTGGATTGTCAACTCTGCTTTCTTTTGACCATAAATTGCACAATGCCGTGGCACGTTTGTTATAATATTTTGCTCTCAGTTTAAGCACAATCTCTTGACCACTACATACATATATCCACCCCAATTTTTTCCCATAGGTTGAAAACCTCGGCATAAAAGTATGGTTTTCAAACCATATGTGTTTGTGCCTTGGCTTAAATATACAATGTAACCTTGTTCCATCGAATGTGTGCCCACTTGTAATGTTTTCACATAGTTCTGCTCCACGATCTCCTATGATTTTGAAACCATATGATTTTTTTTCCTTGGTTTAATTATATAATATTTA
Source organism: Pinus albicaulis (assembly GCA_034641835.2). Classification (NCBI taxonomy): domain Eukaryota; kingdom Viridiplantae; phylum Streptophyta; class Pinopsida; order Pinales; family Pinaceae; genus Pinus; species Pinus albicaulis. Next base: position 331,315 of record JAXQQM020092056.1, read on the forward strand.
AAACCATAACTTTGGTCCATAAATTTGCACCCACCGTATAGCTTAGGTTTAACAAAGATTTCTTCTTAAAGGTGCGTTTAGATATTTGAAATTGTGCCAAAACTACTAATGCACCAATTGCCTAAACAATCAAGCCTAAATCTCACCAAAAAACCTACACTTGTACTTTGATGGATGATGTGGCACTGAAAGAAGTGTCAGATTTAAAGCAATGAACTCTATAGTTCATCATTGTTCCCGGAAATAATTGAGACTTGTAAACTTGCAGAAACTGGATAATACTCCTGGATCACTCCTACTTTGTCGATGCAAATCCAAACTTAATCACCAAATTGACAGTGATGACCCTTCAGATGCTTATCATGACGCATTTTGAACCCGTGAACCATTTCATTCAACTACGGAAAATAGAAAAACCCTTTTAGCTATGCCATTGTCTTGCAACCATCAACATGTGCGCTTTCGCACTACAGCTCGGCACGAAAAAGCCTTGAATGAGATTGTCATTCTCTAGGGAAATCTTCTGAGTCTACTTTGTTCACTAGGCTATACTTTAGGCTAGACTTGTCGAAGTGGTGAAATATGTTCCTTTGCGTGCACACATCGACATTGAGCTAGTATTGTGCAGGATCTTCAAAACTTATTTTAAGGTGAAATATCCTCCATCTCAGAAAATACTCCATCAGGTCCCTACGTAAGCTTAGATCATAGAAAATTCTTCTGATTTCTGTGAGATGGCATCCGGTACGGACATTTGCAAATGGAGCGTTTCTAAGTATCTGGTGTGCACTAGTGAAGAAAGCCCTTTGCATTAGTGACATAAAAGGTTCTTTCTCTGATAAAAATGTATCACACCATCCTCCTTTTAACAGTACTAGTCACTTGCTCCTCCTCCTCCGCTGTTTCACGACTTTGGCTTTGTTGTTGAGTTGGATTTTATTTCCCTTGATGTCGTGACAAAAATGAGGAGTTTATTAGTCGTGGGATTGACTTGTGTAAAAAATCATAACATTAATTAGTCCGTAGTTATTCTTCATGAATGGTGCCCCTAGATAAATTATATGAGACCAACGAGCTTAAAATAAGTATTCAATCAACATGCTTAATGAACCATGGCGAGAGGGCTTTTAATTGTCAATGCACAAAAAGGTTTCCATTCAAATGTATGCATGGAAATCTCTTTACACATGCCACGACTGCGGTAAGAGTATTCTCATCATGATGGTGAGAAGGCTCACGAGGGGCTTGGGACAGGTTGCGAGGATGACACTGACCGCAGGCCGGGCGAAAGAACTTAAGGACTAAGCGAGTAGGGAGGACCCGAAATTTTGAATATACCCAAAATATTTGGTGTTGTTGTAGCGGCTACAACATGGTGTATGGCCGATATCAAAGCGGGCGAAGCTTGCAGTGGGGTCCAACAGGGTTCTCCTTCTACAAATGTAGCCATAGTTTGTCTCCCACCTGTTACGCAGGAAAATCCTCTCTGCAGACAGAGACGATCCCTCTAGCCCTAGGATGTGTCTAGTAACTACAGGGAACAATTACAACCATAATTTCCTAGATTGCAAATGCATGTAGATCACGAATAGATCACCTACCTCAATCTGATGATAATTCTCATTTGAAACCTTTGGTCCTTCGCATTTCATGGTCAGATCTTCGTTGTCACCGGCACTTGGTTACTTGCACAAGGGATCAAACAACAAAAAACATGAAACTATAACATATATTTTGCATATACAACCTACTTAGCTGATCAAGGAAAAATAAGAATACAATCACACATTGAAGATAGGAATGGAAAGCATGAACCAATTGTATTATATTAAAATAGAGAAGGGGAGTTACAACCTACACCTTGTTGTCGCAGCTCTACTTCGATGGGTATTGATCCAGGCACGTATCCAAAGTGCTATTTCAACTTGATGTGGAGGGAAAAAGGTCTCAACTCTCGTTCGATACCTATAGCAACAAAATATCTCTCTGTTGTCCTTCTATCTCTATTCTAACTTGCATAGCTATGGAAGATAGTCCATTATATAGCAAAGGAGGAGGGAGAATGGATCCACTTAAGGTGGGGAAATGGGTTATCCCTTTGGGTGGTTCCAGTTTTTTAGGAACAAAGAGCGTAAAGGGATAAGCTCGGTTCTATCCTTAGGAACAAGTAACCAAATCTCTGCCATGAAGCTTCCAAATCTCGAAGCCTCACTTCCATTTTTAAAAAAATTTCCATAAGACGTTCGACGTGGGTATGATCCTCATTCCAACACCGAACAATGCTGCCCTAGACCAAAAAAGGGCCATCAGCGTGAGCAAGATATGGAGAGGGTGCGCCACTCTAGATAATTATGTTTTCAATGAGCTGCTTCAGGAATGGTTAATAGAGAGTTTACGCATTGTGTTGGAAGGGATATGAAGGCATATTTTCATGATGGAAAATATACACAGGGGTCACTGTTAGGAGTCCCTAAGATCAGCAATGAGGAGTACAGTTATAGTGACAAATTACTGTGTAATTGATGCCCCTAAAGCATGAATTACGAATGAGAGTGAGGGGTGAAATGATTTACGAATAAATTCCAGGACCGAGATGCCATCGTCGGAAAACCACGCCATCATCGGAAAACCTGTGCAAACAAGCACATATATACATAAAATAATATCTCTAAAGTAATCACATGACATGAGGTATGGACGTAGCCATCCATAAAAGTGATCATGAAACAAGATCCAAGGTATGGTCGCAGCCATCCAAATAAGGAGGATAAAAAACATAGACTCAAGGTATGGTCACAACTAACCAAATGAGCGAGTTATGTGTACAATAATGAATAATACATATCACCTCGCAGCCTAGGCTTTATTACACAAAACCTAGGGTCTTGTGCTCCATCACAACCCAATCAAGTACAAATTCAGGCATGTGAATAAATGAGTTGAAGTCGAACATGAAAGAAAATCGGCTGATTACTGGCCAATGATGTAAGCCATTAATAGGCGCGAGAGAAACCACCAATTACGACAATGGATCTCAAGGTACCAACATTAGAATCTACGAGATGTGAATAAGGAGTTAACATTGAACACTCATAGAATCACCCGATCGAAGGCCAATTATGTAAGCCTGTCGTCAGATGCGAACAACCTGCCATTAGGGCATGTAGGCTCTAAGGTACTAAAAAGGTGATCTCTAGATCAACTTCTAAGATAATGTGCTGAAGTAGAAAAGAAGTGATCCGTCGAAGGAGGGTCATAATGTATCCCACATCATCAACTTGAGATGAAGGGAATAAGATAATAATGAAAGTGATCAAAGAACTAGGCAATGAATGAGATGTAGAAGGAACTTCTCTTGAACATATCAGGGACATGACTTCGAAGTTTGACAGTATTTGACTCAAATGGAATAATAGGTCATGTTTGACGAGAATGACGATGGCATGAGAGGCAAAATAGATTTCCCAAACCCAGGGAGGAAAAGTGGCGAATGAATGATATCCCCAACCCGACATGAAATAGAGGATGTGTCATGCTCAAGAGAGACATACTACCAACACAATCAACTGATGCTTTCCACTTCCACCCACCATTTCTAGAGGGTAACCCAATTATTTTTGTATACAAGCTTGAAGGGGATAGCATATTCTTGTGATATAAGTTTGTGCTTCGGAAAAATCCATCCTAGTACGTTTTACAAGCCCTAGAAAGGAGTAACTCGATGTCATCATGATAACAGATCCAATGCCATTAAATTTTAAGGAGTTTGACAAAGCTGAAATTTGACATATTTTCATGTTTAGAGAGTTTGAAAAGAGGCTAAAAGAAAACTCAGATGGCCCTTTTCGTAAAATAGTCCCTCATACTCGAAAAGGTAGAAAAACAAGTGTGAGAGAACCTCTTAGTTGCAATTGACTAAGGTATTCCTTTTTTGTAAATAATTTATCCCAGCCCGAAAAAGGGGTAAGCATATACTGGGTAAATTAAATTTCGTGCACTTTAACGAGCTCAAAACGACAAGAACTCAACAATATTTTCATGTTTAGATAGTAAAAAAAGAGCTGAAAGATGACTCCAAGGGGTTTACTTTTTCATTTGTTTTTAATCTGTCTTCTGTCAAGAAATCAAACCCATCACTGCATAAGAACAAATCCATAAATTTCTTTCGAGGTAAGAGCATTAAAGTACTATTAAAATATGTTAAAAACCCTAAAATTTCATTGAGTATTTATAAAACATGGAATAAGTAAAAAAAAATTTACTTTTCACTTTCACATTTTTGAGAAGGAGGTTTTACCCTTGTTTACCTCAAATCCTCAGGCGCACATTGCGGGAGATCCAAGAGGCCAATTAGTAAACCATCTATGCCAGGTAAGAGGTGTTCTCCTTGCGTGCATTTATATACTCATTTTATTGTGTTTTAAGGAAGATTTCAAATTTTGGGAGAGGATTTCAAATTCATTGACGCGGTGGATCGGCAAAGGTATCCCATATCGGGATCGCGCAGGATCGTCATCTTTACAATTGGCAGGTCATCGATCGGCGTTGTTATTTTTAAAACAACTGCGCCAACTACGGGGCTGAAAAACGCATGAAAATTCCTCAATAAAAGTTATTTTAGCCAATTTTTTAAGCCAAACCACTGACAAAGGACTTGTTGAATGTTGTTTGCAGGAGAAGAGGCATCAATCATGGTGATTTAGTGGAAAGAAAGAGATCCTGATGAATTTGATCAAGAAGTTGTGAAAAATGGGGCTTGCATGGATGCATTGAGGAGCTGTGGGCTCCTCAAATTATTTATGATCTCAGGCATAAGAGCCAAACCAAACCTGCTACAGTATCTAATCAGTATCTGGGACATGGATTGAGAGAGATTTATTCTCGGTGACCAGGAACAGGAAATCAAAGTTGGAGATATCTACTTCATAATTGGCCTCTCATGTAGAGGGGAAAGATCATGGTTTTCCAGAGCCTGAATAATGGGTGAGAGCATGGACATGCTCATTAGGAGAGCATGCTGCGAGGAAAAACAATCCCCGAGCGGCAAGATAGCCATAAGCACAGTGGATGATCTAGTGCTCAAGGTAGTGCTATACACTATCACATGCATGGCTAGGGTGCAGGAAACACCTGAGGCCACCAAGGCTCAACTGTAGATGACGATGGATTTTATGGCACCCACCATTTTCAACAGGTGTGATGGCGCAGTGTAAAATATGAAGAAACAACTCACGAAGTGCAAGAACATCAACATGAAGCAGTTCGTATATGGGTCCATTCTGACTGCCCTCTTCCTAGAGCAAGTGCGCTTATTCCAGTACTAAGGGATAGAGATAGAGGCACCACTACCACGTAAGCCACAATTGGCGAGGTGGGCAACATTGATGCCCGATGGAAGAGGCAGAAAACGGATGTCTTTCAGACCTACGCTGTTTACGTGGTTAGGGTGTCAACTGGTCATAGTGGAAGACTACCATACTCTGGGATAGATTTCTGGGGTGACCTTGATTTACCACTTCCAGCGGGTGAGCGCTAGGATGATAGAGGTAAAAAAAAATTTTTGTTATTTTTTTCATATTTTATATGATTATATATATATATATATATATATATATATATATATATATATATATATATATATATATATATATATATATATATATATATATATATATATATATATATATATATTTGTGTGTGTGTGTGTGTGTGTGCTTGCACTATGTTTAGGATGCAACTTGTCAGCAGGCTTGGCAGGGATGTCACCATTCACCAGGATGGTAGCGAGAGACTTTGAGGGTTCCCATTATGTGGAGGGAGTGAAATCTATAGAAGAGATTGTGTGAAACATGGATGCCTTGACCACTAGGATTCGAGAGTATGTGCATATGGGAGACATTCCCTGCCAGTACCAGTGACATACTGTCGGGATATCTGATCGTATTCATCGACTACTGACTCAAGCCATTTGAGTAGTAGCCTATTACCGTGATCACCATGCAGATTAGATTATATTTCCCTTTTCTGCAGTTTTTCCGAGACCCGCGAGTTGCGCTATGTACCAGAACATACATTATTTTTTGTGGGGGTTATGTTGTACTTATGAACACTATTTTGAAACAAATCGATATATACACACATATATATATATGCTATTTTCATGTTCTATTCATGTTAAGATGATTATAAACTCCACAAATGTATATCTAGAACATGATTAGCCAATGCATTTGTTAATGTATTCTTGTGTTGTGGAATGTGATGATATGTAACATAATCAAAATTTCTTTCTAACAAACGAACACACAGATACATTCTCAAAATTTGAGGGTGTCTGACAAAATATTACTCATTGATCTATAGGACAACAAGCTATGAATCCAGGTTAACAACTTGTTCTCTAATGCTGAGAGATATTGCTTCAGACGAAAGCTCAATAACTGCACTATATTCAACAATATTATTGGTTGTACGACCTAAACATATACCTTGAACATCTACTAACTCACCAATAGGGTCATAGATAACCCAAGCTGTAGAAGATGGATTTCGGGTACTATAGTAGGCACCATCAGTGAAAATGACATAAGGAGCCAAAGACATATGCAAATCAAGAAAAAAAAGATAAGCAGGAAAACCACTTCCAAATGCACACCAAACCAAAAATGTACAAAAATGAAAAGCACACTACTGTACAAGAGTAGATACATGAGAAAATAATGCATTATATCTCTTTAGATAAAGCCCATTTCAAGGTTTATCCAAAGGATAACCTTCATAATCAATCAGCTCATAGGCCCCTTTCTGCAAAACATGTTTTTACGATATATGGCCCATGCCACATAGGTTTGAATTTTCCTGCCCCCAGCTTGTCATGTGCTTGGTCATAGAGAAGGACCAAGTCTCCTTCAGATAAGGCAGTGGAGAAATTGTCTGATCAAAACGGGCTTTGACCCATTTCTTCTATGATTCAATAACAAAAGCAACGAAGCGTCGTGTTTCATCAAGCCGTTACAAGTACATGAGATGTTCCTCCTATGGTGAGGTATTCGGAAGCAATTTGACAACCAACTTGAGCAAAGGAATTTCACATTCAATCTGCAAGGTTGCTTCGAGGCCATACACTAACTGAAATGGAGTGAATCTAGTAGTGTTCTTGGCCGAGGTTCGGTATGACCATAGAGTTGAAAACAATATGAGATGCCTATTTGACTTGTGCATCCCAATAGTGCGCTGAAGCATAGTAACTAAGAATTTATTTATTGCTTCAACTTGGTCGTTGGCTTGAGCATAATATGGAGTTGAGCTGTCCTAATGCAAAACCAACTGAGAAGTCATCTCAGCCATCATGTAATGGTGAAAATGAGAACCATGGTTGGTGAATGGCCTGAGGAACACTGAATCATGCGATAGCATGATTGAAGAGAAATTGAGTCATAGTTTTACTATCAACAGCATATGTAGGCATCAACTCGGCCCATTTAGTGAAATAGTCCACAACGACAACGATATAAGCATGCCCCCTGGCCGAGTGAGGGTTACATGTAATGGAGTCAATTCCCCATTTGGAAAACGGGCCGACGGTAACAACTGGGTGTAAGGGTGCGGGTGGGGCATGCGTCTTGTGCTGATAAATATGGAAAGCATGGCATTTACAAATGGAAAGGATGAAGTCTTTGGAAATAGAAGGCCAAAAGTAACCATCACAAAGGAATTTTGAGTTGTTGCATAGAAATACATATGACCACCACATGCCCTAGAGTGGAAGTTGTTGAGCACTTTCTCATCTTCTTCGAAAGTTAGACAATGACGAAGAATCGAATTAATGCCAACTTGGTATAAAGTATCCCCAATGATATGAGATGGTTGGGAATGATGTCAAATTCATTGATGATCAGACTTGTCTAACTCAGCTTTGAAATTTTGGTTTTGGACATACACGATGATATCACCGTACCATGGATTAGAAATGTTGATCATGAAGAGAGTGTTGTCTGGAATGTGCTCATTGAGATCAGATGGAGTGGAGGCAGAGGGAAGGGAGCATATTAATTCAGTGAAAAGCAATGACTTATTTCATTTGGAGGCAGTGAATTCCAAATCAAACTCCTGTAGAATGAAAATCCATTTTGAATAATTTCCCCCCATTAACTGGCGGGTCATGATATAAACCATAGGATTATAGTCGGAGATCACAGTAGTCATGCGTAAAAGGATATAATGCTGAAAGCCCTGAAAAACATGTACCGCAACTAAATCCAGTTTCTCGATATGGTCATATCGAGTCTTTGTATCCATAAGGTTACAACTAAGGTAACAGATGACATGTTCAGTACCATCTTCGTCATCTTCGACCAGTACGCTAGTTATGGTATTGGAGGAAGCTGCTAAGTACAAAAAATAGTCACGATGATAAGTTGGAGGATGTAGTAAAGGAGAATTTATTAGAGCATTCTTTAAAGCACCGAAGGAGCATTGACCAACTTTGTCCCATATTAATGGTATCCCTTGTTTCGGTAATCGTGTAAAACCCTTAGCAAGCTTCTCATAATTAGGAATGAAACGATGTAGGAAATTAAATTTCCCTTGTAGACTCTACAATTGTAATAAAGAGGAGGGAGGGGGTAAATTAACGATAGCCTTGAATTTCAAGGGATCGAGACAAATGCCTTCTTTAGAGATGAAAAACCCAAGGATTTTTCCAGATTCAACACAGAAAACACACTTGTGCGGATTCAAACGAATATTGTATTGTCAGTAGCATAGAAAAGTATCTCAAAGGTGTGTAGGATGGTCATGGCTATTAGATGAATGACCAGGGAGGTCATCCAGATAAGGTTGCACGATGTGCTTAATCTCATGGAGATCCTAGGACATCACGCATTGGAAGGTAGCACCGAAATTCTTTAGACCAAAAGTGATCTTTTTGTAAGCAAAGGCTCCCCATGGATAGATAAAGGTAGTCTTGTACTAATTAGAGGGTAAGATGTTAATTTGGTTGTAGCCAGAAAAACCATCCATAAAGGAGAATATCTCACTCCCAGCACATTCATCGATGGTCTAGTCAATAAACGGAGTGGGATATATATCCTTCGGGTAGGCCCGATTGATATCTTGGTAATCAACACAAACATGAATGGTACCCTGGTTTTTATTGACGGGGACAATATTGGACACCCAATATGTCAATGGGATGGGATAAATGAATCTATCCTTAAGAAGTTTTTCAACCTCTCCCTTTATGTTGGCGGCCTTTCTAGGGTGCACATGGAAAGGTTGCTAATGAACAAACTTCATGTTAGAATAATTCATTATTTCATGCACCACTATACTCGGGTCGATGCAACTAATTTCCTCATAGGACAATACAAAAACATCTCAAAATTCTTGAAAGAGACTAGTATAGAGCTTGACATCATCTAGATAGAAATTCACCCAAATATGAATATTCTCGATAATTCATGGTTTCACAAAAAAGGTCAATAGGCATATTCTCAGTAATACTTCCCATGTTTCCCTCAGAAAATACCTCATGGGCCGACATCGATGTTGGGAGTGGATCACGCGAAACATGGGGAGCAATATTTTCATGACACGACTGAGCTACTCAAGGACTCAGGACAAATGATGAACAATGATGGATATCAATACAAGAGTTTTCCTCGAGAGACATAGTTTCCACGATATTCTCATCATATGGAAATGTCTCATTCACGAGATCAAATGAATCCAAGGAACTGATCCAAGGGGATTGGGAGTACGCATCAAAATACACGCTAGAGGTAGCATTTTCGGAATCATTAGCCGAAGCCGAGACAATTTCACATTATAAATCGACCTCTACCGGGCTTAACAACATCACATCACCAAACAAATCGACTTGATCAGGTGAAGGGATTATCCATGTATCAGGAGAAGTGGAGATCATATTGACCTGAGCAGTGTTTGGTGGAGGAAGATAAAATAGACCCATAAGGGTAGAATATTTGAAAATCCCTACCCCCACACTCTCATGAGGCGTGGTGGTATGGTCTATATATGGAACATTTTTTTTTGAAGAAGTGGAATCGAAAAAGGACAACTGATCAACAGTGATAATCTTTCCTTCATGCAGGAAACGAAGAACACGAAAGAGAGTGGATGGCATGCAAAGCATAGCACGAGTCCAACTGCGATCGAGGAGAAGATTATTATTGAGCTTGGCATCAATGAATTCAGCCTCATCATTGACCATTTTTCCTTCTAATGTGGTAGGAAAATTGCGAAGAATACCAAAAGGATGAGAATCTCTCCCATCGAAGGCCTCCAAAGTATTTGGAGACTCATTAAGAGTTGGAGAACCAATGGCTTTCCAACATGAGAGAGACATAATGCATGTCGATGCATCTTCGTCCACAACTACCTGATGGATATTATTTCCATTAATACCAAATTGGATAATCAAAGCAAGTTGATGAGGGGGACACGGGATTAAATTATCCAAATCAAAAGTAATAAGGCTTGAATCAACTGGATCAACTCCTCCGATAGTGGATAGCAATGCCTTCCATTGTGATAGACAATTCTAAAGCACCTATAGTGTGGATATAGTAAAAGGCGCCAGAGCCAAATCTTCAACAATATTGTAATGTTGAGTGGTGCGGGGGTTCGGATTATAAGAGGACTTGCAGAGCACACCTTTAAAAAGAGGTCGTATGACGGGATCAAAACTAGGCCTTTCAATATGAATAGGGCTAGATGCAGGCGAGGGAGAAGGAGTAGGAGCAGAGGTGATTTCTTTCCCTGCCAAGTGAAGCGGTTCTGCATAATCCTTATATCTGGTAGCGATAGATATGGGTGAAGTACCATTCATCATGAGAGCTTGAGAACCAAGAGGGGTGGAAGAATGGGGTTGTTCCACCATTTGAGTCTGTTGTGATGGAATAGTTCCTTAAGAACAGCCGAAGTCCCTTGGGTGCCTTTCAGCAATCGACTCACCTCGGCCTGTCGTCGACAGTTCTTGGTGTAATGCTTGTAATCACATATCAGGAAAGGATAGTTTGATTTACATTTAGCTCCATCATCGGTGTGAGGTTTGAAGGAATCCTATTTTGGGGCATCATATTTAGATTTTCCTTTGCCCTTATTTTTCCTTTAGAGGATTTATCAGCCACAGAAGACCGAATGACATTAACCTCTGACGTTTTTCCAGGATTCAGGGGATTCTGAGGAACAAAATCTGAGAAAGAATATGATTTCCACTTAGAAGCATAAGAATACTTCTGGGAAGTCTGGGAAACAGAACCAATGACATCATTTACCAGTGGTGTCACCGAAGCTTTTGAGGCTATAGAGTGAGAACTTGGGCACGGAGCATCAGGTAAGATAGAATATAATGTGCCAGACTGAGAGTAAACCAAATTGAGATACTGGGCATGATCTATGGCTTTCTCTTCTGTGACAACTGCCCCCATAGTGATATCCTTAGAGATCTTATTGATGAATGATTTCGTAAACCATTTTGTCAAAAGTTGATCAGGAATGTCAAATTTGATCAAACAACGATGCATTATTCATTCATGAATATGATCAGAGATATGTGTAGCAGTATTTTTCTTTAAGGATGTCAGGAGGTGGGTTCCTATTTCATAACTAATAGGCAACTAAAAATGTGTAAGGAAAGACATGGCTAAGGAGTTGAAATCCTGAAAAGTTCCAAACGGAATCTCAATGTACATCTTTGTAGTGGCACTAGTCAATATTCTTTGAAAGAGACATAACCAGATGGAATAATCAACCCAAGAATTTGAGGAGCACCAAAGATGGTACGTCATAACATGTGCCTATGGGTGTTCCCCAGATTTGTCTTCAAACTTGGGGCAATCGCTCATAATTTTGGTTAGAACTGGGAACCAATGTGGATTGTGAAGAATTGGATCTGTTAGACTCCTATACCAATAGGTGTCATTTTTCATGATTGACTTGTTGAACTATGCAATATGTCAAACCTTTTTCTTGTTGCAAAGGTGTTCCATATTTTTCAAAAAATCAAAAAATCAAAAATTATAAAAAATGTAAAGAGGGTATACCCTAAAATAAAAATCAAAGGGTAAGAAAAATAAAATGGTCAAAAAAGTGAAAGAAATGAACCCCAAACAAAAATAGACCAAGGAAAGTGTGGAAATCCAAATGCCACTACTATTTCATTTTTTGTAAATAAGTAATTTTGTGTAGCTTGTTAAAATTTGCCACAATTTATGAAGAGTCAAACTGTATAAACTTGACTCATTCATTTTTCAATTTCATGTTGTAGAATAGAGAATAAAAATCTGACCAAATAGTTTAATCTTGGCAGATAAGTAGATAGGTAGAGTTAATAAAAGGTGTTTAACAATTTAATCTGAGCCCTTGGATGTAATAAGTGTAGACTTAGATAGGTTTGCCATGTAAAAGAAAAGAAGATTGATAAGGGTTTGCCAGTCTAGGTGCACCCTAATAAAGAAGACAAAATGGTATGGTAAAGTAAGTAGGGTAGGTAGATGTTGTTGCAAGATTGCATGTGGTGAATGATGGTTCTAAATGTGTTCAATTTTACTTTCATCACAAAGTGCAAAGGCAGTTACTACATTGGAAGAAATTCACAGCAGAGAAAAATCAAATTATTAACTTTCCCTCTCATTTTCCCTAAACATTTTACTAATTTCCCCAAGCACTTAGGTATTTGAAGATTAAAGGGGCTCAAGGTATTTCCTTGACTTTTGGAGGGACCAGACCCTCGGCCCAATAATTGAAAATACCTAAGTACTTGAAAACATCCATTATCACATTCATTCACTTCTCAAAATCTTTTCCTAAAGTAAAATCCCATTTTACTTAGGAAAATCCTTCAAAATTTCATGAAAAGCCCTCAAAATCACTTTTTATTCTAAGTTTAAGTGATGAAAGTATAAAAATGCCATTCACTTTTGAATTTTCACTTTCTTGGATATATTTACGTATTTTGAGTTTACATTGTCCCTTTGTCATATTAACATCTGATTTATTTATTAAATCCTTAATAAAATACCTTATGCTATTATATTTAACTCCCTTTTATGATAATATCCCCAAAACCCTCTTACTATAGATTTTTAGCCAAAGTACTTAATTCCGTATGTTTCAAATAAAATCCCTCATTACAATACCCGTTGGTTAAAAACATATCCTTATAAACTATCCCCGCCCCTATGGTTAATAAATTGCATTAATTTATTACCATATGATAAACATATTGAAAAAGGTTTTAAACATATGTTTTATGTTTTAAACGGAAAAAAAAAAAAACCTCAAGTCTCCGTAACCCGACCCTTTATAAACCAACGGGATTAATTAATCACCTGGATTAATTAATAACCTCCCCCTCCGCCAATCAAACGCCTCCCGGAATGATTAACTTATAATAAATCGTGTCGGGCTCGCGCGTTAAATCCCCCATCATTTCCCGTCCGGTCCACCGTTGGATCACTCCGCTGGAGATCTATGGTCCACAAACATTCCGCTAGCCATCCCTTGTACGAAGATTAACGAGCAAAATCGCGATGGTTTTTCAAACAGTGCAATGGCTACGTGTCATTCAACTAGTGGAATCGTTGCCTCCCCGCGGAAAACCGCCTGCTCCCGAAAGCGGTGTGGAATTTACCACTTACCGCTCGACCCCGGTGACATGTCCTCCCGTACACTAATGACGTCATTCTCAAAAATAATAAAAAATCCCTGTTGACTTTGCAAATAAAAAAAAATTCCGCGCATTTTTTCATCATTCTGTCTGTTGAAAGTGATTGCGCCCTTTATTGAGAAATTTGAAAAATCCACTGTCAAACTGCTGTCAACTAAAATTGCTGAACGCCATTGTTAGACTAGTGCCCAAGCATTCATCTGCCGTTAACCAGTGCCTGTTAATTTCGACATTCTTCATAAAACAGGTATTTATCTGATTTCCTGCTGAAACTCTGTGAAAAATCCTCATTCCAGTGTTAAATTCACGCCATAATCTGAAAGGAAGTTTAATATCGGTCCGTTTTAGTTCCTACAACTGAAATAATACTTCCAAAACTGAAATTGTGCCCGTATCCATGAAAAACCCCTGAAATTTCCACTTTGAATACACAAGAACCAAAATGGAAGTTCCTTTGGCCCTGAATGTAGCCCCATTAAATTCCCCTCATAGAGAATTGGAATATTTTCCATTAGTGGATAAAGATTTTCAAGTTAAAGACTTAGTTTTCAATGAAAATCCCCTTCGAAGTTATTGTCGCTGCAGAGATGATTATTCGAAAGTTTTGGATATCATTGGGTTGTGGGAATCCAATTTTCCAAGATATCTCATCCCCTTAGTCCGTATTTTCCTAGAAATTATCCATTACTGTCATTCCAATTATGATCCAACTCAAAGAGCAGTGTTATCCCCGAACCAGAGTATCCTTTTCCCCATTACTCCTCAAGCTATCAATACAATGCTCCATTTTGAACCTGATCAAAATCTTACTCCCTTGTCCATGGAAGAACTACTTGAAAAGTCTACCCAATTGTCCCAAGAAAAATTGAAATGCATTTGCCAGACTTTTATGTTACCTGAACATCAACCTAAGGGCCCTCCTCCCTATGGTTTTGCTTATTTTACTGAACTAGGCAAGCTCATCCTAAATATGATATCCTTTGTAATGGGCTTTAATACTAGTGAGTATGTTGATGAATTAACCCTAGTATTATTATCTATCTTCACTCCTGGACAGCCTCCTGCTGTCAAATATGACTTTGCATCTTTCATTGCAAATAAAATCCATGACCAGTTCATGAGGTTAGATAATGAGAAAGTGTTTAAGTATTCCTCAGTCATTTATCATCTCATCCTTTATTATCAATCAGAGAACTTTCCCTTTCATGTTCAAAAGCTTGATGCTAAGGGAAACCCTAGGTCTGTTATATTTTGGTCTGCCATAACTCACAGCTCCTATTATTCTCCTTATTCTTATCATGAGTTCATTGACCTTTTCATACATCCTGCAACTACCTTGTTGACTGCAGTTTCCCCTCCAAGACTCAGCAATGAAATCAGGAAAATCCTTCAGCTTTCAAAACAGTATAAGATAGGTGACTAGTACTTCTATCAGAATCATACTAAAATTAGAATTTATGGATGTGAATTGAGCCCTTTCAAGTTACCCAGATATGTTCCATTGAGACTTTTTGCACTTGAGTATTTCAGACAAATTAACAATTCAGATATAATTCACTTCTGTAATGCTAAGAAAAAGGCTCAACTCAAGATAAGGAGCCAACTAGGTCCATTTATCTGCAATTCTAGAGATGGAGGGGAAGACGCTCAAAAGATATTAGAGGAACATTACAGATTGTAGAAAAGTTTCCATTGGGTACCCTATGACCCATTCCACTTTATTTGTGACAAAAGGATGAAAAATAAATCAGCACCCTACATGCGTCGAAGAATCCCTGAAATTGAAAAGTATGCCAATACAAATGAATGGGTAGAAGGAACTTTGATAGAGCAGGATAGTTAAGAAGTCAATATAAACAAAATTATGAAAGATCTTGAGAAAAAGTTTGACCTATAATCTTTTGGGCAAGTGCAGGTACCACATATTGGCACTTCTTCAGTAGGAAATCTTCAACAGGGATTACAAGAAAACATTTCATCAATTGCAGTTGAATCCAAAGGAAAAGAAAAAGAACCAGAAGTACAAGTCATTGAAACTTTAATCATGACAGAAAAACCTCAAACTTCCAAGGCACAAGATCAAGCACAAATTTCTCCTATTCAAGCCAATCAGCCTAAAGTTTCCAATTTGTAGACTCCATCTAATGAGGAAAAAGGAAAGAAAAGACAAGTTAAAGATCCTACTCCGCCCAAGGAATCTTCACAACAACCTCAAGCTAAAAGGAAGAAACTAAATCCACTTCCTGAAGCAGAATCCGTTGATGAAATCTTTGAGGAAGAAAGGGAGGATAGTCAGCTTACTGGTTCAGTTAGTGAAACATATACAAGTCATAAAGGAAAGAAAATACAAAGACAGTTAAGCACTGAAGTGTCTTCATTCAAACAGCCAAATACAGATGCAGGAGAGATAAAAAAGACATTTATCAGTATAAAAGCAAGGAATGATCCACTAAGGGTCCAGGTATATAATCAGTATCTTAAAATGGCTCCACAAAATCAAGAAAGATTAATGTCAGCTTTTGACATTCAGCAAGGGAAAATGTTAATGATCCATTTCAAATCTAAAGTGCCAAAACCACAGACAACAGCTGATTACATCAGGACCAATTTTGAGGTCTTAGCAAAAGATATTCATCCATTGGACCAGATAGAATTACACAAGAAAACTGGAGAAATGATATATTCTACCCTTACTGACAAAGCAATGGCAGCCCATAGATTGCAAGATTCTTTGAATAATACAAGTACCCAGTTGCAGATTCAGAAAGATTCTTCTCAAGCAAAGGATAACAGAATAAAATCTCTGGAGGAAATAGTCATCAGTTTGGGTCATAATCCAAAAGATATAAAAGGCATTGAAGCACTCATTAAAAAGAAGGATGATGATATTGCTTCAGTGAGGAAGCAATTGAAATTACCAGCTTCAAGGCATCCTCAAACTCAAGAAGTTTTGAAGGAAAATTCAGAAGAAGAAATGATGGAGTTGCTCCTAAAAATGACTGAGCAACTATGTGAAACAGAAAAGGAACTGGAGCAAGCATTGAAAGAAAATCAATATATCATTCAGACATCCACAACAGAGGCTACTACAGGTACAATGGCAGCAAACCAACAAACAGACCCATCACAGGTGAATATTTCTAGTTTAAGTTCTGATGAATTAGTGAAACAAATGGAAAGTTTAAAACTTAGAGTGACAGAACTTCAAACTACAAAGTTACAGCTCACTAATTTACAACAAAAATATGATACTTCAAAAAAGACTGTTGCTGATCATACAAGAGAAATCAAAAGCTGGAGAAATTGATTAAAGCTTTAGAAAAAGATCTCTCATTAGAAAAGCCTTTGAGAGAAATCAATGAAATTCTTTGGAATAATATTATTGATTCAATAAAGAATATTTGGTCCTTCATTCAAATCATCTTTGAACAAAATGACCTAGTCAAAATAGCTCTAGAGGAAATTGACAAAACAAAAGGAGAGTTGAGAGACAGACCTGAACAGGCAAATCAACTCATACAGTTCTTAAACAATCGGAGCAGACAGCAGCTTGCAGAGCTTGGAATTGAGGACAGGACATGTACTATTTTAGAAATAAAAAGAGTTTTTACTAAGAGAACTCTTATGCAAAATCTGGAACGTAAATGCTCAGATATTCAGCAAGAGATCATTGCATTTAAAAAAAGGTTTAATGTTTTATTAGCCTGCGGGTTGCCCAGTCCTATGATTTCAGAAGACAAAATAATGGAATTGGAAACTTATGTTAACAAATTGGACATACATGCTCACAATTTCACATGTTCCTCTACCAGTTCATCAGAATCGACATTGCCTACAGGAAAGAATCTTTACGACAGATTAAATAATTTGTTTCATCTTGAGCATGAAATAAGGTATTTGTTCCCAAATCGACCCAATTTCTTCAGATACACAGAGGTCGATGAAACATTAAGAAAACTCAAACGAACCATAATAGCAGAAGACAAATGGTGGGAAGACCTGTTAGAAATTTTGTAAAATTCATCTTCATATGGAAAGTTTTGTCTTTTACTATTGTGTGAAGGATAAATAGATGAACAAAGGTTAAAGAGTATCAGTTTAGTAGTTGAAAGTGTATCAGTAAGAATAGAAGAGTATCAGACAAGCAAGGCAGTCAGAAAATAATTACCAAAGAGGACAGCATCGAGCTAGATTGTAGGACCTGCATCCAGCACATGCATAAAAGGAGGAAACAGCACACTAGCAGTTGCCTTTTATCCTATCTACGAGACCATCTGTCTCCCTTTTTGTTGTAACTTATTCATTAGTCACCATAGATTATTTCCTAGGTTATTGTGAGATATTTTAAATCATTTTTTGTATAAATAAACCCTCGAATGGAGTATTGAGGGTGGATTCTACTACTTTGCTGTGACATTGATGTTTTTGGAATAAAAGTGTTTTGGAGAAATTTATTTGTGGCTTGCTGGATGATAATTTGAAGCTCAGGACTTTTTGCAGGATTCATGTGTCAGATTGCAGTTCAATAAGTCTTTCTATCCTATGTCTTAAGTTCTATATCTGTTTATAATATCATTGTGTCCATTTCTGAATAATTGACATAAAAGAATAAATCAAAATTTACTTAATTGTACTCTGATTTCAGTTGTGATTATTCTTAATGTTTTCCTCTAAATTGGTTATAAGCAACGAATTCTTAATTGCTCTTGCTTCGCTAATTTAAACATTTTGATTACTATAGTAAAGAATTCTTCACTTCTCTTTATTTGTAATCATTTCATTTCTTTCTTTTGAACATGTTGAAATATTCTTAACTGCCTTTCATCCCTTCAAAAATCCATTCCATTCACTTTAAATTCTAAAATTGTTCTCTGTTTGGCTATCTTGCCCTGCAAAGCCATCTTGTGTGTAGAATAGTAATCTAGTAAAGCCATCCTTCGACTCCATAGCCCAATGGACTGAAAATCTTCAACCTTGACCTCAGTTGGCGGATTCCACCATTCAAACAAAATCAAAACTCTTGGACTTATAACTAGCCTAAAACTTTCTAAGAACAAAACTAAATTTTAAAGAGAGAGCCCTCTCTGGATACAGATTGGCTAGATTCTGTATCTGAAGGTTGGTTTGTGGTTACCTCGGGTATACTTTCCTTTTCCAAAACTTCAAGGAAAACCTGAGAGATAACATAGTGGCGACCATACTGGGGACTGAAAAATTTTATTGTTATTATTGCTTATTTTATAAACTACAGACAGAGCCTGAAGTTAGCCAGGTAGCCTTTGAAATTGCTTTTGCTCTGCAATTGCAAAAGTAAATAAATGCTGCTTCAGTCTATCTCTATTTAGTTTATGACCTAAGCTTTGATTTCAAACATTTCATCAGTTCTCTAGTTTAATAAGTCTTTAAGAAATTTTAAATCTCATATCTAAAGCCTTTTAAAGAAATCATAGAAGTTGTTTTGAAAATTCACAAAAAAACAAAATAATCATAAAATACTCAAAATTTGGTTTCCTGAAGAACTAACTTTTTCTTCAGAATTGTTTTACAGGTTTAGATCTGATCTATGATGGTGGACAGGGATCAGACACAAAAAGGTTAAAATCATCCACCTGGCGACTCCAAAATCAATCTCACAATCAAGACTCCACTGGAGGAATGAACCTAGAAGAACAATATGGAAAGATCAGGCTTTCAACTTGGATCTTAATCCAAGACATTATGTTCTTTCACGTTAAGAACGGTTTTCAATATGTATTGTATTTTATATAAGGATCTAACTTGGTTTTACAGATATTGTGGCCTTTCATTATGGCTGATTTTCAAGATGATCCAAGAATAAAACGAAGATATGCTCCCATGAGTAGAGATCACATACCTGGATTTCCACACAAACTACCGAAGGTAAATTGGGGTGAAAATCTTCCCATGTTTCAAGATGAGAATTTTGATGATCCTTTACTACATCTCATTAAATGTCATATACACTCATCAAGATTGAAGGGTGATTGGCATGAGGATTGCCTCATGAAGATATTCATGGGAACCTTAGAAGGAAAAGCAAGGGAATGGTACGAAGCTCTCAAACCTGCAAGTTTGTTTTCTCTAAAAGATTTTCATAAGGTATTTTATGAGAATTACAAAGAAGATTTTCCATCTTTATCATTAGCTGAAAATTGTTGTGATCAAGCTGAAGATCTTATACATTGCCTTAAAAATATTGATGAAGATTTTGAAAATTGGTTTCCTGAAGATTTATTAGAAGAAGTCCAGAATTTTCATTCTCAAGTTAAATGTCATAATAATCAAGAGGAGTTAAACAAAGATGAAATAAGTCAGGAGATAAATCAAGATCCACAAAACCCCTCTGTATTAACAAATGATGTTTCATTTAATGTTTTGAATGAAGTTAAAGAAAATATTCAACCTCATGATCAACTTTTAGATAAAAGAAAAAACAATTGTCATTTCAATCTAAGAGTTCATAGATTCCCACCCCCCCTCACCGAATAAGAAATAAATTTGCTTCTAAACATGCAACCATCCTCAAAATATTTACATAATGAAGAAATTATTTCTACTTCTTCTAATGTTGATGAATGTACAAAATTTTTTATCCATGAAGGGATAGAAGAACAAGTTGATGCTGATGTTATTCTACCTTCCCAAAAAGGCCCATTGCTTGATATCACGCCTATTGAACAAAACAATGATTTTCAAACAGAATGCAACCAATCTAATCAAGATATATTGAGATTGTTGGAAGAGAAATATGCTGATCCAATGTTTATAATTGATGACATTCCTTATTTTGAAGATTTGCCTAAATATGATCAGTATGATGATAATTATGATAATTTCACAAAACAATCACTAGCTATTTTGAGGGATGAGATATTAGAACTTCAGCTTGATGAGGATTTTCTAAGAGCTTTATTTTTTATTTTTAAATCAAGAAAATGTTCCCCTCGAGTTAAAAAATGGCTTCTTGATATAATTTCTGAAAATTATGAAAATGAAATCAAGCTTTTGCATTCTCAAATTCAGTGATACAATTTCCGAAATCCTAAAGAATTCTTTGAAAATCTTCCTTCTCCAAAGCAAGAGGAAATTGTACTATCTTTTGACTTGCATATTGAAGATGATTATTCTTTCAAACACAAGACTGAAGAAATAAGTTCATGGTCTAATATTCATAATTCAATTAAACAATTAGTCATTGAAGGCCTAGAAGTAAATAACATACATCATGCTTTTATTGATCCTATATCAGATTATATGGAGAATCTTTTGAGCCCAAATTTGCAAACATGTTTTCTTTATAAAGATCAAATACATCAAAAGTGGCATTTACACATCATATCATTTATTATAAAGGCACATGATCATAACATACTTCCAATTTTGATCACAAGCAATCAAGTTATCCATTTATTTTTACAGCTACTTGTTTGGCTTCATTGGCATTTTTGTATTACCTGATTTAATAAGATTTTTAGTAGATTGAGTAGATAGATGAGTGCCAATAAGCTCAAAATTTTGAGCATTTTTTTAGTTGTCAATTTTCAGCTAGTTTTTCATTAAGTTGGTTTGAAAATTTTTATGTGCTGTTTTAGTTTCAGATAAGATTTCAGGTTGCAGAAAAAGGACTATATTCAATTGAAGATTTCCAGTCACAGTAAATGCATGTTTGGAATTGGACCAAGGCAGAATATTTCCAACTGGGAAATAAAGTTTTAAGTTTTGAGTGGATAGTAACTTACTGGAGTTGAAGCCCGAGGAGAAGACCCTAAGCTTCAGCAGTATTACTATCATACATACAATAAAGCAACAAGTAGAAGAAGATTCCATGGTTCAGTCAAAATCATTTTGAGGCCAACTGACCTGCTGTTCTTGACTTTTCACCAGGAAAAGCCATCCCCAACTGGAGCTAGTGTTAGACTCCTATACCAATAGGTGTCATTTTTCATGATTGACTTGTTGAACTATGCAATATGTCAAACCTTTTTCTTGTTGCAAAGGTGTTCCATATTTTTCAAAAAATCAAAAAATCAAAAATTATAAAAAATGTAAAGAGGGTATACCCTAAAAGAAAAGTCAAAGGGTAAGAAAAATAAAATGGTCAAAAAAGTGAAAGAAATGAACCCCAAACAAAAATAGACCAAGGAAAGTGTGCAAATCCAAATGCCACTACTATTTCATTTTTTGTAAATAAGTAATTGTGTGCAGCTTGTTAAACTCTGCCACAATTTATGAAGAGTCAAACTGTATAAACTTGACTCATTCATTTTTCAATTTCATGTTGTAGAATAAAGAATAAAAATCTGACCAAACAGTTTAATCTTGGCAGATAAGTAGATAGGTAGAGTTAATAAAAGGTGCTCAACAATTTAATCTGAGCCCTTGGATGTAATAAGTGTAGACTTAGATAGGTTTGCCATGTAAAAGAAAAGAATATTGATAAGGGTTTGCCAGTCTAATTGCACCCTAATAAAGAAGACAAAATGGTAGGGTAAAGTAAGTAGGGTAGGTAGATGTTGTTGCAAGATTGCATGTGGTGAATGATGGTTCTAAATGTGTTCAATTTTACTTTCATCACAAAGTGCAAAGGCAGTTACTAGATTGGAAGAAATTCACAGCAGAGCAAAGTCAAAATTATTAACTTTCCCTCTCATTTTCCCTAAAAATTTTACTAATTTCCCCAAGCACTTAGGTATTTGAAGATTAAAGGGGCTCAAGGCATTTCCTTGAATTTTGGAGGGACCGGACCCTCGGCCCAATAATTGAAAAGACCTAAGTACTTGAAAACATCCATTATCACATTCATTCACTTCTCAAAATCTTTCCTAAAGTAAAATCCCATTTTACTTAGGAAAATCCATCAAAATTTCATGAAAAGCCCTCAAAATCACTTTTTATTCTAAGTTTAAGTGATGAAAGTATAAAAATGCCATTTGCTTTTGAATTTTCACTTTCTTGGATATATTTAAGTATTTTGAGTTTACATTGTCCCTTTTTCATATTAACATATAATTTATTTATTAAATCCTTAATAAAATACCTTATCCTATTATATTTAACTCCCTTTTATGATAATATCCCCAAAACCCTCTTACTATATATTTTTAGCCAAAGTATTTAATTCCGTATGTTTGAAATAAAATCCCTCATTACAATACCCTTTGGTTAAAAACATATCCTTATAAACTATCCCCGCTCCTATGGTTAATAAATTGCTTTAATTTATTACCATATAATAAAAATATTGAAAAAGGTTTTAAACATATGTTTTATGTTTTAAATGGAAAAAAAAATAAAAGCCCGAGTCTCCGTAACCCGACCCTTTATAAACCAACAGGATTAATTAATCACCTGGATTAATTAATAACCTCCCCCTCCACCAATCAAACGCCTCCCGGAATGATTAACTTATAATAAATCGTGTCGGGCCCGCGCGTTAAATCCCCTGTCATTTCCCATCTGGTCCACCGTTGGATCACTTCACTGGAGATCTACGGTCCACAAACATTCCGCTAGCCATCCCTTGTACGAATATTAACGCACGAAATCGCGACGGTTTTTCAAACAGTGCAATGGCTACGTGTCATTCAACCAGTGGAATCGCTGCCTACCCGCGGAAAATCGCCTGCTCCCGAAAGCGGTGTGGAATTTACCGCTTACCGCTTGACCCCGGTGACGTGTCCTCCCGTACACTGATGACGTCATTCTCAAAAATAATAAAAAATCCCTGTTGACTTTTCAAATAAAACAAAATTCCGCGCATTTTTTCATCGTTCTGTCTGTTGAAAGTGATTGCGCCCTTTACTGAGAAATTTGAAAAATCCACTGTCAAACTGTTGTCAACTAAAATTGTTGAACGCCATTGTTAGACCAGTGCCCAAGCATTCATCTGCCGTTAACCAGTGCCTGTTAATTTCGAAATTCTTCATAAAACAGGTATATATCCGATTTCCTGCTGAAACTTTGTGAAAAATCCTCATTCCAGTGTTAAATTCACGCCATAATCTGAAAGGAAGTTTAATATCGGTCCGTTTTAGTTCCTACAACTGAAATAATACTTCCAAAACTGAAATTGTGCCCATTTCTATGAAAGACCCCCAAAATTTCCACTTTGAATACACAAGAACCAAAATGGAAGTTCCTTTGGCCCTGAATGTAGCTCCATTAAACGCCCCTCATAGACAATTGGGATATTTGCCATTAGTGGATAAAGATTTTCAAGTTAAAGACTTAGTTTTCAATGAAAATCCCCTTCGAAGGTATTGTCGCTGCAGAGATGATTATTTGAAAGGTTTGGATATCATTGGGTTGTGGGAATCCAATTTTCCAATATATCTCATCCCCTCAGTCCGTATTTTCCTAGAAATTATCCATTACTTTCATTCCAATTATGATCCAACTCAAAGAGCAGTGTTATCCCCGAACTAGAGTATCCTTTTCCCCATTACTCCTCAAGCTATCAATACAATGCTCCATTTTGAACCTGATCAAAATCTTACGCCCTTGTCCATGGAAGAACTACTTGAAAATTCTACCGAATTGTCCCCAGAAAAATTGAAATGCATTTGCCAGACTTTTATGTTACCTGAACATCAACCTAAGGGCCCTCCTCCCTATGGTTTTGCTTATATTACTGAATTAGGCAAGATCATCCTGAATATGATATCCTTTGTAATGGGCTTTAATACTAGTGAGTATGTTGATGAATTATCCCGAGTATTATTATCTATCTTCACTCCTGGACAACCTCCTGCTGTCAAATATGACTTTGCATCTTTCATTGCAAATAAAATCCATGACCAGTTCATGAGGTTAGAGAATGAGAAAGTGTTTAAGTATTCCTCAGTCATTTATCATCTCATCCTTTATTATCAAGCAGAGAACTTTCTCTTTCATGTTCAAAAGCTTGATGCTAAGGGAAACCCTAGGTCTGTTATATTTTGGTCTGCCATAACTCACAACTCCTATGATTCTCCTTATTCTTATCATGAGTTCATTGACCTTTTCATACATCCTGCAACTACCTTGTTGACTTGAGTTACCCCTCCAAGACTCAGCAATGAAATCAGGAAAATCCTTCAGCTTTCAAAACAGTATAAGATAGGTGACTAGTACTTCTATCAGAATCATACTAAAATTAGAATTTATGGATGTGAATTGAGCCCTTTCAAGTTACCCATATATGTTCCATTGAGACTTTTTGCACTTGAGTATTTCAGACAAATGAACAATTCAGATATAATTCACTTCTATAATGCTAAGAAAAAGTCTCAACTCAGGATAAGTAGCCAACTAGGTCCATTTATCTGCAATTCTAGAGATGGAGGGGAAGAAGCTCAAAAGATATTAGAGGAACATTACAGATTGCAGAAAATTTTCCATTGGGTACCCTATGACCCATTCAACTTTATTTGTGACAAAAGGATGAAAAATAAATCAGCACCCTACATGCATCAAAGAATCCCTAAAATTGAAAAGTATGCCAATACAGATGAATGGGTAGAAGGAACTTTAATAGAGCAGGAGAGTGAAGAAGTCAATATAAACAAAATTATGAAAGATCTTGAGAAAAAGTTTGACCTAGAATCTTTTGGGCAAGTGCGGGTACCACATATTGGCAGTTCTTCAGCAGAAAATCTTCAACAGGGATTACAAGAAAACATTCCATCAATTGCAGTTGAATCCAAAGGAAAAGAAAAAGAACCAGAAGTACAAGTCATTGAAACTTTAATCATGACAGAAAAACCTCAAACTTCCAAGGCACAAGATCAAGCACAGATTTCTCCTATTCAAGTCAATCAGCCTGAAGTTTCCAATTTGCAGACTCCATCTACTGAGAAAAAAGGGAAGAAAAGAAAAGTTAAAGATCCTACTCTGCCCAAGGAATCTTCACAACAACCTCAAGCTAAAAGGCAGAAACTAAATCCACTTCCTAAAGTAGAATCCGTTGATGAAATCTTTGAGGAGGAAAGGGAGGATAGTCAGCTTACTGGTTCAGTTAGTGAAACATATACAGGTCATAAAGGAAAGAAAATACAAAGACAGTTAAGCACTAAAGTGTCTTCATTCAAATAGCTAAAGATAGATGCAGGAGACATAAAAAAGGCATTTATCAGTATAAAAGCAAGGAATGTTCCACTAAGTGTCCAGGTATATAATCAGTATCTTAAAATGGCTCCACAAAATCAAGAAAGATTAATGTCAGCTTTTGACATTCAGCAAGGGAAAATTTTAATGAGCCATTTCAAATCTAAACTGCCAAAACCATAGACAACAACTGATTACATCATGACCAATTTTGAGGTCCTAGCAAAAGATATTCATCCATTGGACCAGATAGAATTACACAAGCAAACTAGAGAAATGATATATTCTACCCTTACTGACAAAGCAATGGCAGCCCATAGATTGCAAGATTCTTTGAATAATACAAGTACCCAGTTGCAGATTGAGAAAGCTTCTTCTCAAGCAAAGGATAACAGAATAAAATCTCTGGAGGAAATCATCATCAGTTTGGGTCATAATCCCAAAGATATAAAAGGCATTGAAGCACTGATTAAAAGGAAGGATGCTGATATTGCTGCACTGAGGAAGCAATTGAAATTACCAGCTTCAGGGCATCCTCAAACTCAAGAAGTTTTGAAGGAAAATTCAGAAGAAGAGATGATGGAGTTGCTCCTAAAAATGACTAAGAAACTAGGTGAAACAGAAAAGGAATTGGAGCAAGCATTGAAAGAAAAGCAATCTATCATTCAGACATCCACAACAGAGGCTACTACATGTACAACGGCAGCAGACCAACAACCAGACCCATCACAGGTGAATATTTCTAGTTTAAGTTCTGATGAATTAGTGAAACAAATGGAAAGTTTAAAACTTAGAGTGACAGAACTTCAAACTACAAAGTTACAGCTCACTAATTTAGAACAAAAATATGATACTTCAAAAAAGACTGTTGCTGATCATACAAGAGAAATCAAAAGGCTGGAGAAATTGGTTAAAGCTTTAGAAAAATATCTCTCATTAGAAAAGCCTTTGAGATAAATCAATGAAATTCTTTGGAATAATATTATTGATTCAATAAAGAATATTTGGTCCTTCATTCAAATCATCTTTGAACAAAATGACTTGGTCAAAATAGCTCTGGAGGAAATTGACAAAACAAAAGGAGAGTTGAGAGACAGACCTGAATAAGCAAATCAACTCATACAGTTCTTAAACACTCAGACTAGACAACAGCTTGCAGAGCTTGGAATTGTGGACAGGACAGGACTATTTTAGAAATAAAAAGAGTTTTTACTAAGAGAACTCTTATGCAAAATCTGGAACGTAAATGCTCAGATATTCAGTAAGAGATCATTGCATTTAAAGAAAGGTTTAATGTTTTATTAGCCAGCGGGTTGCCCAGTCCTATGATTTTAGAAGACAAAATAATGGAATTGGAAACTTATGTTAACAAATTGGACATACATGCTCACAATTTCACATGTTCCTCTACCAGTTCATCAGAATCGACATTACCTACAGGAAAGAATCTTTACGACATATTAAAGAATTTGTTTCATCTTGAGCATGTAATAAGGTATTTGTTCCCAAATCGGCCCAATTTCTTTAGATACACAGAGGCCGATGAAAAATTAAGAAAACTCAAACGAACCATAATAGAAGAAGACAAATGGTGGGAAGACCTGTTAGAAATTTTTTAAAATTCATCTTCATATGGAATGTTTTGTCTTTTACTATTGTGTGAAGGATAAATAGATGAACAAAGGTTAAACAGTATCAGTTTAGCAGTTGAAAGTGTATCAGTAAGAATAGAAGAGTATCAGACAAGCAAGGCAGTCAGAAAAGAATTACCAAAGAGGACAGCATCGAGCTAGATTGTAGGACCTGCCTCCAGCACATGCATAAAAGGAGGAAACAGCACACTAGCAGTTGCCTTTTATCCTATCTACAAGACCATCTGTCTCCCTTTTTGTTGTAACTTATTCATTAGTCACCCTAGATTATTTCCTAGGTTATTGTGAGATATTTTAAATCATTTTTTGTATAAATAAACCCTCGAATGGAGTATTGAGGGTGGATTCTACTACTTTGCTGTGACATTGATGTTTTTGGAATAAAAGTGTTTTGGAGAAATTTATTTGTAGCTTGCTGGATGACAATTTGAAGCTCAGGACTTTTTGCAGGATTCATGTGTCGGACTGCGGTTCAATAAGTCTTTCTATCCTATGTCTTAATTTTTATATCTGTTTATAATATCACTATGTTCCATTTATGAATAATTGACATAAAAGAATAAATCAGAACTTACTTAAGTGTACTCTGATTTTCAATTGCGGTTATTCCAAATGTTTTCTTCAAAACTGGTTATAAGCAACGAATTCTTAATTGCTCTTGTTTCGCTGGTTTGAACATTTTGATTGCTATAGTAAAGAGTTCTTCACTGCTCTTTATTTGTAATCATTCACTTTATTTCTTTTTGAACATGTTGAAAGATTCTCAATTGCCTTTCATCCCTTCAAAATCCATTCCATTCACTTTAAATTCTAAAAATTGTTCTCTGTTTGGCTATCTTGCCCTGGAAAGCCATCTTGTGTGTAGAATAGTAATCCAGTAAAGCCATCTTTCGACTCCATAGCCCAATGGACTAAAAATCTTCAACCTTGCCCTCAGTTGGCGGATTCCACCATTCAAACAAAATCAAATTTCTTGGACTTATAACTAGCCTAAAACTTTCTAAGAACAAAGCTAAATTTTAAAGAGAGAGCCCTCTCTGGATACAGATTGGCTATATTTTGTATCTGAAGGTTGGTTTGTGGTTACCTCGCGTATACTTTCCTTTTCCACAACTTCAAGGAAAACCTGAGTGATAACAGGATCTTTGGTCAATCTTGACACATCAGGAACTTCCAACGTCGTGAGAAATGGAAATTGTGGATGGAAAGGCATGGTGTTTGGTCTTTGATACATACCCATTTGTGGATGCCAACCGGGTTGGGACAAATTTTGCCCCCAAGGGTTTTTCCCCGAAGGGTTTTTCCCATAAGGATTGAAAATTTGATATTGTCCATAATAGTTGAAACCTTGTGGATTCTGACCATATCCCGATTGCTAACCCAGAAACGAATTTTGACCTACAACAAACCACTAAGGTTAGGTTGACCATAATTCACAGCATACAGATTTTGCAGCTACTGGAAGGGCTGGTATGGATTGCCCTTGGGTTGACCCTGGGGTTGATGGATCGTACCCTGAGGTTGTTGAGGTTGACCAGGATGTGCCTGAGGACCACGTTGTACTTGAGCGCCAGGTTGTGCTTGAGGACTAGGTTGTGCCTTAGGACTAGGTTGTACCTGAAGACCAGGTTGTACCTAAGGACCAGGTTGTACCTGTGAGCCAAGTTGTACCTGAGGGCCAAGTTGTACCTAAGGACCAGGTTGTACCTGAGGACCTGGTTGAACAAAGAGCAGATTTAGTTGAACGGAGTGTTGTCCTTGCTAGACAAAAGGCTAACGCTACTGAAATTGGGGTTGACCTTGTTAACCAAAAGTTTGTCCCTGATGAAAATAGGAAAAATGGACTTGATGAAAAAAAGGTTGATTAGGTTGTACGTAAGGCGTTTTTTTTTGTATGAAAGGTTGCCCCTGTGGCCCATAAGGTCAATTTTGACCATAGTAAAAACCCTGTTGATAGATGTAACCCCCTGGCTGAACGCCAGGTTTCCCTTGAAATCCATGTGGATTTACTGCGTGAGTTTGAAACTGTTGGGAACCACAACAGTTAAGAATATGCAAAAACTATTGATATTGATCATATTCGGACCCTGTTGGATTGGACGATCCAAAAGGCACAGGAATGCTACCAACGACCTGAGAGGAACCCAAAATGTAAGCTAAATTTCCACTCACAGATGGTCCAACGGTAGGTTGGGAAACATTTGACAGGGAAGGACCTCCTCCAGAAACCGAAGTCGATGGGATTGACACCAAATTACTGACAGGAGGCACTGAAACACCTACACAAACAATTGGCTTGGTGGAAGTAGGCGTGACTATAGTTCAAGAAAGCATGGAAACGGCTATGTTGGAAACACTCAGACAAGGGGAAGATACTTTGGTATTCTGCCAAATAGTATTGTAATACAAAGGTGTACCACTTCACATACACGAGATCAAGTGTCCAAACGAGGTGTAAATTTGTGGAATGTACGACTGGGAGGAAGGCTGAGAGGTTGTCACATAGGGAAAAGCCTCAGGAGGGAATTGATGTCCCTCATATATAAACTTGTCTACACCAATGATGGTGCTTCAAACCTCCAAGGGGGATGAAACTTCTCCTTTAAAATCCATCGGGAATAATTGACGGGAAACTCTTCAAGATGGAAGCGGTGAATTCACAAATGGTACACCAGGTGTATCGTATGGATTATAGGTCTGTTGATGGGAGATTTCAATGGGATCAAATAACGAATTCAAAGAGTAGGCAGTGTAGCCTACCGACACATCAGGAGGATATTAAGAGGCGAGAGGTTGAATACTTAGAACGAGAGCAAAGTCATCAGTTTGAGTCCTAGTCAAAGGTGGAGAATCAAAAGAGACATGTGAAAATGTCTCTTCGGAAGGAGTGGATGGAGAGGAAACTAAACTTGGTGGTTAAGCGATGATGATCTTATCTCAAAAATCAGAAGAGGAGAAAGATGATTAATTCAAGGCTTTAAACAACATCTTTATAAGGAGTTACTCATGATGAGGCCTAGAAATGTTCCAATAGGTAAACCATTTGATCGTGGGCAATTAAATTTAGAAAAAAATTGAAATAAATAAAAAAGGGGTAAGATAGGTGAAAATGATTACTAGGTAGTTGTGAAGTGCAATAGACACCTTAGTGATCAAATGAAATATAAATAACCAAGGACTTAACGTATGGCAACCAATCTCCCCGAATGTTGTGTTCAATGTATCACGTCTACAAGGCAACTGACTCAGTTACCTATGGCAAGTTTTCCTAGTGGTGTCTCCCAAAATATACACGATGATACGTGGGAGTCCAAATCTGTAGTAGTGTTGTCTAATGTGTAACCGTTTGATGAGAGTGTCCCAAAATATACTTTCATACATCAATATACTTCCATACATAGTATGTGATTTAACCCCCGGGTTGTAACATAGACTGTTAGAGACAAATCCTATGCTTAACGACGCCAGAACACGTCTCTAGCCTAGACCTTTAAATGTGATTCGTTAGGTTTCAAATTCTCCTTAGATTGATTGAATAAATTTTAAGGTTGATTTTGAATTATGCCTCAATTTCAAAGTCCCGCTGATGTCATCTCAATCCCTAAAATGCAGCTAAATGAGAAAAGAACCATTCATTTCAATGAATCCTACTTAATGAGGGAGAGAGAAACTCACGCAATCAATGCATAAACAAAACAAATGCATAAAATTACATTCACTTTTCTCTTCAAGTGCAAAATTCTAAAGCGAAACAAAAAAATTTACAATTTTCTTCCTTTCACTAAATTTAGTAAGTGAATCGAAATGAGATTTTCATTTTCAAGAGTGAAATGAAACACAAATCTTTTTTGATTCTTTCTTATAATAACAATGTGAAATGTATAATTCAAATTAATCAATAATGCTTTGAGTACTAACGAAATCTCTCAAACATGCATGCAAGAGGCAACTATTTCGAAAATCAAGGAGAGACATAAAACATTTTCTTCAAAACAAAGCGCTCTTCATTGACACATTGATCAATCACTCAAAGAAAACCAACTTTAGTCGGAGGACAAGAAATTTTAATCTATGCTTGATGGTGAATAGAAACTCAAATGCATTCAGATTTTGGCACTTGAAAAATACTATACGTGGGAACCCATCGAAAGAAGAAACTTAATCAAAGACAAAGCCTGAAAGGTAAGACAAGACCTAATTCAATGAGAAGTTTGGAATTCAACAAAGTAAGCAACCTCTCAGATGGTTTGAAGACACCTATAAACCATAGGAAGACAAGGATGCAATAAATTTGCAAAAGAGACAATGAAAAGTGCAAAATTTGAACTAGAAATGTCACTGAACAGAGAAGAAACAAAGCTACTCAAACAATCAAGAATACCCCGAAGGATAAGACCCATTGGCTAACAAAATTGAGGAAACACTAAAAAAAGTCGCACATAGGAATCAACACGAATGTTAGGCTAGAACCCTCTGTGGAAGGGTAAAATCACAACTGTGTAAAACACATACAATGTTGATCGACGCGAATGTCAGAGAAATACTAGCACCATTCCAGGAAAATATTGAAAAATAAAAGGGTTTCCTAAACTGACACTAGGATTATCACTTCAATAGAGAGATAAAGTTTTGTAAAAAATTACAGGAGCTATAGGGACAAGGAGATGGACACTTGATGAAAATCGAAAACAAGACAAGAAATAAAAAAAATCGAAAATGGGAGACTGAAAGGCACTTCGCAGTGGAGTCACCAATTTGTTATGCAAGAAAATCCTCTCTGTGGACAAAGACAACCCCTCTATCCCTAGGATGGGTGTAGCAAAAATGGGGAACAATTAGAAGCGTACTTTCCTAGATTGTAAATGCATGCAAATCATGAATAGATCACCTACCTCAACTTGATGCTAATTATCCTTTGAATCCTTTGGTCCTTCACGTTCCGTGGTCATATCTTCACCGTCACTGGAACTTGGTTACTTGCATAATGGATCAAACAACAACAAACGTGAAAGCATAACATATATTTTGCATATATAGCCTATTTAGCTGATCAAGGAAAACTAAGAATCCAATCATGCATTGAAGACAGGAATGGAAAGCACGAATAACATGTATTATATTAAAATAGAGAGGGGGAGTTACAACCTGCACCTTGATGTCGCAGCTCTCCTTCGATGGGTCCTAATCTAGGCACTTATCCAAAGCGCTCTTTCAACTTTATGTGGAGGGAAAGAAGAGTTTAACAATGGATTCTGCTCTGCTATTATTTTTGCAGGTCGCCATAATATCCATCTTCAAGAATCTATACGACCACAAAAACAAAGTCATTGCCATGCTTATTAGAAGGAATTCCCGACATGTAATCCATGGAGATGGATTCCCAAGGTCCACTAGGGGTAGGCAGCAGATTATAGAGGCCTTGCTTCTTGATGGTCATTTTCGTAATGGCACAAGAAATACAGGATCTAATGTACTTCCTGACATCCTATTGAAGGTTCAGCCAATAGAAATACTTCTATAGTACTGCCACTATTTTCTTGAGCCTAAAATTCCCAATGACCTGACTATAGTGTGCTTCCCAAGACATCTTGGAATGCTCACTTGAAGGAACAGAAAGGTGTCCCAGGTGACATAGAAGTGCATCTTGGAGGTGAAAATTTGGAACTTGGTTACCCTCCAAGAGCGTCTTGTATGTGTGGTCGAATTATGGATCATTTTTGTAGAGAACAAACTAGTTGGAAGTCTAGTGCCCACAAGAGTTGAACACAGTGGTTAGCACCATGATTTGTAGTTAGTTGAGACAGTGTGAAATATTATTGGTGCTTCCATTCTTCTACTTGATATTCAAATGAAACTGTTGTAGGTATTTGGACCACTTTTGATGGCGATCGTTCTGCAACTTCCCTTGTGTTTTTATGAACTGTAGGCATCAGTGACGTGTGTGGATGACCATTTCCTTCCCCAAAATGTAATGCTTCCATTGGCAGTAAGCCTGCATAATGTAATACATCTCTTGTAGAAATTATACAAACAATATGTATACCAATGGATTCAATCTGATCATGCGATATGCTAAATCAAGATATTGAATCCTTCTATAAATTAATTTCATAAAATAAACATGATCGCACAATCACAACACGTAAAATAAAGAATCAAATCAATCCACAACACATATATTTTTCCTAGGGAAAGTTTGCTTCTCAAAACCCCTCTATCATCTATTGTATATTAAACCAAGGAATCATGAAACAATACAATGCACTCTTCTTACAATAGTCTGCTACACTCTAACAACTATCTCACACTTATCCGGAAAAAATCGACCAACACTTAGCCAATTTCCTGTCTCTGTTGAGCCTTCCTTGCTTGTGAAATTCCCGTAGAACTAAATCCCTGTTATTTAGGAATTTTAGCCTTCCTAAAACTACACAATG
Organism: Pinus albicaulis; assembly: GCA_034641835.2. Taxonomy (NCBI): domain Eukaryota; kingdom Viridiplantae; phylum Streptophyta; class Pinopsida; order Pinales; family Pinaceae; genus Pinus; species Pinus albicaulis. The sequence goes on from JAXQQM020092056.1 coordinate 365,202, forward strand.
CTCATGGGAAATCCTATCGGTGTACTAATACATATCAACCGTTTGCTAATAATAAAATTGATAGTTAAATTCCCTTTAACCTCTGTGTCAACTGGGTCTTCATCAAAACTGACATGCATACAGCTATTAATAGTAAATCAACAGTTACTTGATAGATCACTGCATGTGAATTAAATCTGATTTAATTCACTTGACTTGTCACTAGTGCAACAATCAGTTACAACTAGTTAAAACGATTTTAACTCAATTAATTGAGCTAACTCATTTCTCATACATTAAACTAATACAGTAACTGCAACTTAGACTCTAAAAGAAATATACTCACTCTACATGCCTCACTAACCATCATAAACTAGAATTTCATGAGCTAACTGAGTCTATCACACTCAGTTAACTATTACAAGTGATTATGAGATAAGATTACAATTTATTGCCCAATTTAATTAAGGGAAAATTAAATTAGACACAAATTTATTGTTGAGTTGTCAACACTCCCTCTCAACACGAAAGGGAAATCTTATCAGCTACCCCGATCCTAACTCTATGGTATTTGATTTCTCTTAGCGAGCACCTTCGTCATAATATCTGCATCTTGATCCTCTGTGTGAATATATTGAAGTAACAAAATGCGTCTCTAAACAAAATCTCTGAGATGGTGGTACCAAATGTCTATATTCTTCGACCTATCATGGAATACCAGATTAACCAAGAGTTTTATGCAACTCTGGTTATCATAATGTATCACCGTGGGATCCATCTGACGACCAAAAAAACTAAAAAGTATCTTCCTCATCCATATGGCCTCACATTTCCCCTGACTGGCTGCCGTGTACTCTTCCTCGGTTGAACTGAGGGCAAATAATATCTTCTTCCTGTTGTACCAAGAAACTGCTATCGATCCTATGTTGAAGATCCCTCCTGATGTGCTCTTCTTGTCTGATGGGTTGCCTGCCTAATCTGCATCAGTGAAGCCTGGAAGCTTCACTCCCTCTATCCATTTGTACCATAATCCATACTCTGTAGTGCCCCTGTGATATCTCAAGACATGCTTCCCCGCCTTCCAAATGAGCTTGTTCGGATAAACCATAGCTTGAATAAGCTAGTTAACTGTGTAGCATATGTCTGGTTGTGTGTTTAGGGAGTACATTAGTGAACCCACAAGATGCATATAAACAATAGTGTCCACTACCTCACCTGAAGTAGCATCCTCCTTCCTCTAGTTTCCTACAAGAGGAGTCTCCATGGGTTTACAACTATTAATTCCATAACTCACCCTCATCCCAACTCACCACTCTGTTTGCTTTACTTATCAATGCTGCGCAACCGTCTACATAGGGTTTGTAGAGATTATTCACATGAATCCCAATCTTCTTAACTTGCCTTGTGGCTTTGTGATGAAGGAATGCTTTACCTTCACTGAAAACCACATCATATCCTCTATCCTCCAACATAGCAACTGAAACTAAATTCTTTTACAAGCCTAGTACATTCATGCCATATTTTAATAAGAAAGGTTTACTTGAATGTCTTTGGAAACTAACTGTACTAATCCCGGTAGCGCTATACCTCCCGTCATCACCCATCTCGATGTGCGTTTGAAGATCCTTCTCCTCCAAGCTATTAAAGAGTTCTTTGTCTCCCGTCATGTGGAAAGACGCACCACTATCCAAGTAGCACACGTATCCCATCACGCTAGACACCATGCATGCGATGAGTGAGAAGTCCAACTCAAACTATGAAGCCAAAGAATCACTTGCTGCAGATCCTGAAGCCTTCTTGTTGTTCTTTTTCTGTTGTCGACAATTAGTGGCATAATTTCCATGCTCGGGACAATGAAAACATTTCACTCTGGACATGTCATGCTTCTTTCCTTATTTTTCCGTCTCAAATTTGGAATAGGATTTCTTTCCCTTCCCCTTCTTTGCCTTACCATCAAAGGCCCAATTTTCCTTATCATCTATCTTGGATGAGGATCCATCCTTGGTATTTCGTCTGAATTCTTCTTGTACCAAATCTGACCAAAGTCACTCCTAATCTGGTAGCTTCTCTCTCCCATTGACAATGTCCTGATAAATAAGCTAACTCTTGGGAAGGCCAAGAAGTTCTAGGCTCACCAAGTCATCATCCTCTACAGTAGTCCCAACACTTCCAAGCTCATCTTGACATTGGATGAACTTGGTCAAGTATTTCGGAATAGTGTCGCCTTTCTCCATTTTGATTTTCTTGAGCTTGTCCTTCAGTGCCAATTTTTTGTGGTCACTACTATTCTGAAACATATCTGTCAAAGCCTTCCACATTGCATATGGAGTTTCTTTTCCATGGAGACTCGAGAAAATGTGATCTCAAACTCCCTCTTATAAGATCATCCTCACCTTTGCAACCTTCCTTTGCCAAGCATCAAGAAGAGCGAAGTCTACTGCCGCAGGGTGGGGAATATCATTATCAATGAATTATTTCAACCCGTTGTCCACCATAACCACCTCCATTTACTCTTTCCATGAAATATAATTAGAGCTACCATCGAGTGCATATTCCAATATTAATCCATTGAAAGCCATCTTGATTCGCCTTTCGCACCAAAGAATATTTTTTGAAATTCAAATGATGTTGACCACAAACTCAATTTCTTCTCCAGTATAGTGATTTCATGCGCTGTGACACCATGTAGAAATTATAAAAACAATATTTATACCAATGGATTCAATCCGATCGTGCGATATGCTAAATCAAGATACTGAATCGTTCTACAAATTAATTGTGGGAAATAAACACGATCGCACAATCACACCATGTAAAGAAAGAAGAAAATCAATCTACAACACATATATTTTTCCTATGGAAAGCTTGCTGCTCAAAACCCCTCTATATTCTATTGTATATTCAACCAAGGAATGATGAAACAATATAATGCACTCTTCTCACAAGAGTCTTCTGCACTTTACCAAATGTCTCACAGTGATCCAGACAAAACCTCTGCTGAACCTGCCTTTTTGTGCAATTCCCGTGGAATTATATCCCTATTATTTATGAATTCTAGCCTTCCCAAAACTGCACAATGCTCATGGGAAATCCTATTATTATATTACTACATCTGGACAGTTTTCTAATAATAAAATTGATAGTTAGCACCCCTTTAACCTCTGTGTCAACTGGGTCTTCATCAGAACTGACATGCACGCAACTATTAATAGTTCATCATCAGATACTTGGCAAATCAATTCATGTGATTTAAATCTGATTTAATTCACTTGACCTCTCACTAGTGCAACAATGAGTTACAACTAGTTAAAATGATTTTAACTCAATTAATTTAGCTAACTCATTTCTCATGCATTAAACTAATACAGTAACTGCAACTTAGACTCTAAAAAAATAGACTCACTCTACATGCCTCACCAACCATTATCAACTCGAATTTCATGAGCTAAGTGAGTCTATCTCACTCAGTTAACTATTACAAGTGATTATGAGATAAGATTACAATTTATTGCCCAATTTAATTAAGGGAAAATTAAATTAGACACACATTTGTTGTTGACTTTTCAACACTCCCTCTCAACACGAAAGGGAAATCTTATCAACTACCCCAATCCTGCCTCTATGGTATTTGATTTCTCTTAGCGAGCACCTTCATCATAATATCTGCATCTTGATCCTCTGTGTGAATATAATGAAGTAACAGAATGTGTCTTTGAACATAATCTCTGAGATGGTGGTACCAAATGTCTATATGCTTCGACCTATCATGGAAAACCAGATTAACCGAGAGTTTTATGTAACTCTGGTTATCATAATGTATCACCGTGGGATCCATTTGATGACCAAACAAACTAACAAGTATCTTCCTCATCCAGATGGATTCACATGTCCCTTGACTGGTTGCCATGTACTCTGCCTCGGCTCAACTGAGTGCAACTAATATCTGCTTCCTATTGTACCAAGAAACTGCTATCAATCCTATGTTGAAGATCCCTCCTGATGTGCTCTTCTTTTCTGATGGGTTGCCTGCCTAATTTGCATCAGTGAAGCCTGGAAGCTTCACTCCCTCTATCCGTTTGTACCATAATCCATACTCTTTAGTGCCCCTGTGATATCTCAAGACATGCTTCCCCGCCTTCCAAAAGAGCTTGTTCGGATAAACCATAGCTTGACTAAGCTAGTTAACTGTGTAGCATATGTCTAGTCGTGTGTTTAGTGAGTACATCAGTGAACCCACAAGATGCGTATAAAAAATAGCGTCCACTACCTCACCTAACGTAGCATCCTCCTTCCTCCAGTTTCCTACAAGAGGAGTCTCCATGGGTTTACAACTATTAATGCCATAACTCACCCTCATCCCAACTCACCACTTTGTCTGCTTTACTTATCAATGTTGCGCAACCTTCTACATCAAGTTTGTAGAGATTATTCACATGAATCCCAATCTTCTTAACTTGCCTTGTGGCTTTGTGATGAAGGAATTCTTTACCTTCATTGAAAACCACATCATATCCTCTATCCTCCAACATAGCAGCTGAAACTAAATTCTTTTACAAGCCTACTACATGCATGCCATATTTTAATAAGAAAGGTTTACTTGAATATCGTTGGAAAGTAACTGTACCAATCCTGGTAGCGCTATACCTCCCATCATCACCCATCTCGATGTGCATCTAAAGATCCTTCTCCTCCAAGCTATTAAATATTTCTTTATCTCCCGTCATGTGGAAAGATGCACCACTATCCAAGTACCACACGTATCCCATCACGCTAAACACCATGCATGCGATGAGTGAGAAGTCCAACACAAACCATGTAGCCAAAGAATCACTTGCTGCAGATCCTGAAGCCATATTATTGTTCTTTTTCTGTTGTGGACAATTAGTGGCATAATTTCCATGCTCGGGACAGTGAAAACATTTCACTTTGGGCATGTCATGCTTCTTTCCTTATTTTTCGGTCTCAAATTTGGAATAGGATTTCTTTCCCTTCCTCTTCTTTGCCTTTCCATCCAAGGACCAATTTTCCTCATCATCTGTCTTGGATGAGGATCCATCCTTGGTATTTCTCCTGAATTCTTCTTGTACAAAATCTAACCAAATTCACTCCTAATATGGTAGCTTCTCCCTCCCATTGACAATGTTCTGATAACTATGCTAACTCTTGGGAAGGCCAAGAAGTGATATGCTCACCAAGTCCTCATCCTCTACAGTATTCCCAACATTTCCAAGCTCATCTTGACATTAGATGAACTTGGTCAAGTATTTCGGAATAATGTCGCCTTTCTCCATTTTGATTTTCTTGAGCTTGTCCTTCAGTGCCAATTTTTTGTGGTCACTACTATTCTGAAACAAGTCTGTCAAAGCCTTCCACATTGCATATGGACTTTCTTTTCCTTGGAGACTCGAGAAAAAGTGATCTCAAACTCCCTCTAATAAGATCATCCTCACCTTTGCAACCTTCTTTTGGCAAGCATCAAGAAGAGCGAAGTCTGCTGCCATAGGGTGGGGAATATCATTATCAATGAATTATTTCAACCCATTGTCCACCATAACCGCCTCCATTTTCTCTTTCCATGAAATATAATTAGAGCTACCCTCGAGTGCATATTCCAATATTAATCCATTGAAAGCCATCTTGATCCGCCTTTCGCACCAAAGAATATTTTTTGAAATTCGAATGATGTTGACCACGAACTCAATTTCTTCTCCAGTATAGTGATTTCATGAACTGTGATACCATGTAGAAATTATACAAACAATATTTATACCAATGGATTCAATCCGATCGTGCGATATGATAAATCAATATACTGAATCGTTCTACAAATTAATTGTGGGAAATAAACACGCTCGCACAATCACAGCATGTAAATAAAGAACAAAATCAATCTACAACACATATATTTTTCCTAGGGGAAGCTTGCTGCTCAAAACCCCTCTATATTATATTGTATATTCAATCAAGGAATTATGAAAAAATATAATACACTCTTCTCACAAGAGTCTTCTGCACTTTACCAAATGTCTCACACTTATCCAAACAAAACCTCTGCTGAACCTGCCTTTTTGCGCAATTACCGTAGAATTAAATCCCTATTATTTATGAATTCTGGCCTTCCCAAAACTGCACAATGTCATGGGAAATCCTATTATTATATTACTGCATCTGGTCAGTTTTCTAATAATACAATTGATAGTTAACATCCCTTTAACCTTTGTCTCAACTCGGTCTTCATCACAACTGACATGCATTCAACTATTAATAGTAAATCATCAGATACTTGACAAATCAATTCATGTGAATTAAATCTGATTTAATTCACTTGACCTCTCACTAGTGCAACAATCAGTTACAACGAGTTAAAACGATTTTAACTCAATTAATTGAGCTAACTCATTTCTCATGCATTAAACTAATACAGTAACTGCAACTTAGACTCTAAAAAAATCAGACTCACTCTACATGCCTCACCAACCATCATCAACTCTAATTTCATGAGCTAACTAAGTCTATCACACTCAGTTAACTATTACAAGTGATTATGAGATAATATTACAATTTATTGCCCAATTTAATTAAGGGAAGATTAAATTAGACACACATTTATTGTTGACTTTTCAACACTCCCTCTCAACACGAAAGGGAAATATTATCAGCTACCCCAATCCTGCCTCTATGGTATTTGATTTCTCTTAGCGAGCACCTTCATCACAATATCTGCATCTTGATCCTCTGTGTGAATATAATGAAGTAACAGAATTCGTCTCTGAACACAATATTTGAGATGGTCGTACCAAATGTATATAAGCTTCGACCTATCATGGAATACCAGATTAACCGAGAGAATTATGCAACTCTGGTTATCATACTGTATCACCATGGGATCCATTTGACGACCAAAAAAACTAACAAGTATCTTCCTCATCCAGATGGCTTTACATGTCCCCTGACTGGCTTCCATGTACTCTGCCTCGACTGAACTGAGTGCAACTAATATCGGCTTCCTATTGTACCAAGAAACTGCTATCAATCCTATGTTGAAGATCCCTCTTGATGTGCTCATCTTGTCTAATGGGTTGCCTACCTAATCTGCATCAGTGAAGCCTGGAAGATTCACTCCCTAAATCCGTTTTTACCATAATCCATACTCTGTAGTGCCCCTGTGATATCTCAAGACATGCTTCCCCGCCTTCCAAAATAGCTTGTTCGGATAAACCATAGCTTGACTAAGCTAGTTAAATGTGTAGCATATGTCTGGTCGTGTGTTTAGCGAGTACATCCGTGAACCCACAAGATGCGTATAAACAATAGCGTCCACTACCTCACCTGACGTAGCATCCTCCTTCATCCAGTTTCCTGCAAGAGGAGTCTTCATGGGTTTACAACTATTAATGGCATAACTCACCCTCATCCCAACTCACCACTCTATTTGCTTTACTTATCAATGTTGCGCAACCATCTACATCAAGTTTGTATAGATTATTCACATGAATCCCAATCTTCTTAACTTTCCTTGTGGCTTTGTGATGAAGGAATGCTTTACCTTCACTGAAAACCACATCATATCCTCTATCCTCCAACTGGCGACTCCACTGGGGATCACATTCTTGTGATTCTCCTGTTGGGTTGTTTCAGCTGTTTGGTAGGTTGCCAACAGTTTTATCTTTCATTTGCAGTCGAGTTTATTTTCTTGCAGTCAGTCTGAAGTCTTGGTGTCTTTTCCAGGCTTGTTCTTTTTGTTTTTTCATTATTTACCTTTGAATACGCGCTTTTTTCTGCACACAGTTGTGCATACACGCGAGTTTTTCTGAAGGAACCCGCGTATACGTGAGTTTCCCTTAGAACAGACGCGTAGGCATGCTTGTTGCATAGCTGTAAAGTAGCGTATACCTAGGCAGATTTTGAATTTTTGGGTTTATTGACTTTTTGGTCCTTTCTGGCTGTGGAGGCCTGTTTCTACAGTGTCTCTGTACTTACTGGAGTGTGAAGGAAGTGGTTTCATGTCTGTTCTCTCTTTCGTTTGATCGAAAACTAGTCTTTTTGGCAAAGTGTTGTTTCTGGTGCTGTCACTTCTGGATTGAGTTCCAAGATCACTTTCTGAGCATTCTTGGCTGTTCTGCTTTATCAGAACAGAGAGCTTCTGCTCACTGACTCGCTCCTATCTTTGTGTTGTGCTTCGCATTGCGATTTTTGCTTCGTTTTTTATTGGTTTTCTTGAGTTCCATAGGCTAGGGTTTTGTTGCAACTTTTGAAGGACTTTTCTTGCTTCTTTGGAGTTTTTGGTTGCAACGAGTTTGCACTATTTGTCTAGGCTGATTGGCTGAGTTTTGGTCTTCTTTTTCTCTTGTTGATCTTGCTACGAGTTAGTTTTATAAGGTTTGGGAGCATTGTTGAAGTTTGTGCTTGAAATTCGGTCCCGTTTTGGTTTGGATTTTGATAGTTGTGCTTGGTCTTTTCGAGCTCTTTCCCTATAAAACAAAAAAGCTCAAAAAACATTTGCTTTGCTTTTTGTTTTTTCATTTCAAAGGCTTAAAAAACATTTTCACTTGTTATTTTCTTTTGTTGTTGCATTTTCATTTTCGTTTGCTACAACTTTTGAAGCTTTTGTGAAGTTTCTTGCTTTAGTTTTTGGCTTGATTGTGAGGAGGAGTTGTCACTTGATTTCTTATTCTTGTTTTTAAGTGTTTTGGTGTCCTCATTTTAAGAGTTCTTGATTTCAAGAATTAGCTTTCTGGACAACAAAACATGAGTTAAAACTGAAGGACTTTTTGGGAATTTCACTCTGCTTTAAGAGATTTGCATCTTAGGATTTACATGCTTGTAATGATTTGCATTAGGTGCATTGAATCATTTAGTCAATTTCTTAGTTTTTGTGAGTGTGAGTTTGCTATTTGAAAAGAAAAATACAATTTTTAGTCTCGTAGAACCTGTATAGAGATTGCTCTTCATCGAAAGACAAAGAACTACATTTGCATGTAGTTAAGTTTTTATTAATTTCTTTTGCGTCAAAAACACCATACGTTTCATCTCCATATCCTTGTGACTTAACATAACAGCCCTTAAAATAAGCGATTTAATCTAAAATCAACTAGCAAGTTTTTTCTAAGTGTCAATCACCAACTAGCTAGGTTGTAGGGCCTTGGAATAGGTGAGTGGAGAGTTAACTCTCCAAGGCCGCTCAAACAAACATAGAAGTTGATTAATTGAGCGAAATCCAACTCCGTGAGGTGGATTGGGAAAGCTCCCATCCGAGAGTCAAGCGCGAGGGGAAGGGGAGGGCCGAGAAGAGGGATACCCCCTCCGATTGGCCGAATCCGACTCAAGACCGCCCCGCCGCCCGACACGATTGGTGTCCATAGTTGCCACTCCTAGGTTCCACATAGGTGACCGCGGGGGAATACCGTGTACCCGAGGCAAGATTGCCGCATCACTTTCAGCAGTACTTCTGGGGGGTGCCCTTGCGAAGCTTGGGTGCTTGTGCCGGCAAAGGCTGTCGTTAGGAGGTCGGCGTAACTATTTCTGATACCTTCGCTAGTTGTTCTGGGGCCTAATCATCCCAGACTGCTTTCGGGAGGTCCTATACTTCGCTTTCCTGTATTTTGGCGTCCGGTCCTCATCACCCGGAGTGGAAATACTTGGAGGTTGTTTGCTTGACTATATCTCAGGGATTTTTATTATAGTGAATGCTCTTTGCTCCTAGCTTGCCTAGCTTTTCACTTTTTTTGAGTCTAATTTATAAAATTTATAAAAGTGGCTGATCAAGCGCCTCATCGTTCGAGGAGAATCCGGGGGTTATCTCCCGAGAGTCCAGAGCCTTCTTTGAGAAGGTGTAGGAGTGATTTAGCAGGTGGTTACCACCCTGTGGCGTCTGACGCAGTGGAGAGAGATCCTCCACAGAGGTCTGAAGGTTTCATAGCTGATTCTAGTGCCGGTCCCGAGAGGAGCGTTCCGCTCACCTCGCGAGTTTTGTTTCCTCAGGAAGAAGATTTTAAAATCGAAGACGTACCTGATCCTCCTGCTACAGGTCCATCTCCTCTTCCTCCTGATTATCCGTTCGTTGTTCAATACATCGGACCTGAGTCCGAGAGACCGAGAGATCTTCCGTATCATTCTTATCTTTCGATGGCCACGACTGGGAACACGGCTTCTACCGTGAGTGTTGCAGGCATTCAGACTCCTGCTTCTGTTGAAGCAGGGGGCACTATTGCTTCATCTTCGATTGCTTCTAGTGTCGCTATGTTTGGCTCGGGTTCACCCAAGCACATGCTTCTCATTCTGGTCCCTTTTGTTCAGGGATGTCCATTAGTGGAAATCCCTCTTTTTCCTTTTCCGCTGCTTCAGCTGGATCTACGCCCATGTCTAACATGGCTAGTGGATCAGCTTCGTTTCAGGGTTTCTCCTTTGGTACTGGACACATTCCTAGTTCCAATCCTTCTTTAGGGTCATTTCCGTTTACGTCCCAGACCCAGAGTTTCAACCCTTGGTCTGGGGGGCAAAGTTCGACTACTGTTACGGGATGGAATCCTGTGTTTACTACAGCGGGGGTAGGGAATCAGTTTTACGCAGGTCATCAAGGGAATGCTTCTTTCCCTTCATTGAGTGCTTATCAGACCTTTTCTCCTCTATCTAATGCTTGGAACCCCTATCAGGGGCTATCCTCTTCATTTAACACTTCAGCGGGGGGAACTGGTCTGGGCTTTGGTAACTCGGCGTGGGGAGGAGGTTCTTCTTCGTTTTCTACGAGTCCTTACTGGCAGCCTGGTGCCTCATCAAATCCAGGCTATTCTTTTCAGAATGTGGGAAATCCATCCCATCAAGGATGGAATTCTCAGGCTCCGCCGCGATTACCATTTCCGGCAACGTTAAACTTGCCAGACTTGGCGAAGTTAACTAATGACCCGATTCGGTATAGTCCGGTGGCTTCCCATTCCCGACCAAACTTCCTTCGACATTCCAAAGTTTGAAGGTAAGAATGGAGAGGATCCTAAGATTGACATCACCACTTTCCACTTATGGTGCTTTCACCTCCCCGATCGATGACTCGATTAGGTTGAGATTATTTCTAACGCACCCCAATCGAAATGCCGCCAAATGGCAGCACGAGCTCAGAGGGGGAAGTTTCACACATTTATAGAATCGGGGTCGTCAATATTTCAAATATTTTCAACATACCGTCGTATATGCCAATTTTGACCGTCTGCCAATTCCTCAGCCTTTAAGAAGAAGGAGGCAACTCAAGCAACTCACATTTTCGATCACATCTGATCACATTCAGAATGGAGGAGAAGGAAGAGGCTTATCAAAGCTCATATTCCGAAAAATTTTCTAGGTGGTTTTCAAATCAAGAAGCAGATATTTCAAAAGATGTATCATTATCCGGGGGTATTTTCCGAGGAGCAAGCCATTTTTAGGCCTGTGCTAGCTAGAACCGATCTATTTCGGGCCCTGATGCTTTATAAGTATTTGCCCAATGCTCCTCGCTCCAAATTGGATTTATCGAAACCCAAACCTCGGTCCGCATGGTGACCAAGCTCGTCGGATTCGTCAATAGTAGTGCGTGCCCACCGTTTTCAACTGCCACAGCTTGTCTCTACACCGTCATTTCTTCCGGTCGTCGTCTTGATTCATCACCTTCCCAGTCTTTGTCCATAAATGCTGTCCAAACTTCTGATCCCAAAGGAAATCAACAATCCGATGGGAAGAAGAAAAGACGAAATAACAAGAAGAAGGGCAAGAAAGGGAAGGGCAATGCAAATAAAACCAACGAGCGTGTTGGTGAGGGTCAAAAGGAGAAAAAGAAAGTGAAGTTTCCGTGCAAGCTTTGTGCTGGAGACCATCTCACACACCTTGCCCTAAAATTCAGATGTTTTGGGCCGTCCGTTATTCAGCTAGGGGACTTTTCTAGTTCCAGTCGTGTTAACAAACCCTTTTCCTGCCAAAATAACAGTTGTAGGCGTCAATCCGGTATCCTGCCTTCCGGAGGCACCTGTGAAGGGAAATTCCATCGAACATTTTTTTATGATGAGCATAATCACGGGATATCGCTACGAGATCCTCGTGATTATGGTGAGAGGAATCTTCAAAAGAAGTTCCTGATGCCACTGAGGCCGCCTGCACACGGGTCAATCATGATTTATCTTCGATGCCCAAAAGCATCTCTGCTGGCCACGATTAATCCGAACGTGAGGGTCGCCGTAACTACTCGATCGTAGAAGATCCGGCGCAGTTCTCAGTTAAGGCCGCCAGGAGGTACCCACTTTGTCCCATTTCACTACAAAGGCTTGCTCAATGCCACCATTAGGGCTATTGATCCGAAAAATTATCTTCTGATTACTTTTGATATGAATAATTTTAAGAAGAGACTTCCTCATCACATGGCTTTCCATATTAAATCCTCGTATCGGAAGTGCAATATCTTTCAAACGGTTGTTGATGAGGGTGCTTCTACATGCGTCATGTCTCTCGCATGTTGGAAGATACTTGGATCTCCCAAAGCTGTTCCATCTAGCACTGTTCTTACTGCATTCGATGGTCATTCTCACAGACCGCATGGTATTGTCCCGGCTTTGCCCATCTGTGTTGGGGGAAAAACCGTTAACATAGAGGTTGAGGTAGTAGATGTAGCCTTGGACTACAACCTTCTGCTGGGGAGGAACTGGATTTATGAGATGGATGCTATTGCATCCTCATTATTTCAAATAGTATGTTTTCCCCACGAAGGGAGGATAGTTACGGTGGATCAACTGGACTGTCCTCAGGTAGACCTGAATGCGCCTTCTGACTCATCTGTTCCTAAGTTGGACAATACTAAGGCGCTCTGCTGAGGAATTCAGGGAGTTGGGATGTATTCTTTCCCTGATGGGTTCTTCGATCTTCCTCCTACTATGCATATTAATGCTATTTCATCCTCCAAGGCTCCCTTTCTAAGAGAGTTCTTTCTGAACTCATTATTTTTCGTACCCTGACCTTACCTTCCTCTACATCGCCCCATTAGCAAGAAAGGTCAAGTGGGCGAATGGCATTTCCGATTGAGCCGAGATCGCATATCACTATCAAGGATGATCAGAACCACATGTGCCTCTTCGACCGGAAGAGTTGGATGGTGATGTGGCTCGTTCTGACGATTAGTTCGCCTTTGGCCTAGGATTGCCTTGATACCACCCTTCCATCCGAAGAGGCAATCCGGAAGCCATGACCGGGTATAGACAGGAATCGCGGGATGATTTGCATCATCGGTCTTACTTCCTACCTGACTTAAATGAAGTTGAAACTAGTTTTCCAAGTCCTCAGTCTCCTAGACCTGTTCACCTAGTCCTGAGCCCTTTAGCACCAGCACAGGTTTATGCTAAAGGGAACATGGCTGTGATCTCTCCTACTATCCCGGTGAACATTTCCAGGGATCTCAATATTGTCGAGAATGTCTTCATTGGAGCTGAATGTTCCCGTGAAGAGATTCAAATCTATACCGAGCTCTTCAAAGAGTATAGGGATGTATTTGCTTGGTATTATGAGGAAATGCCTGGCATAGACCCATCTATCGTTCAGCATGAGATCAAGACGTATGAAAATGCTAAGCCGGTCAGGCAAAAACTTCGTCCGGTCAATCCTAGGAAGGCAGCAGCTATCAAAGATGAAGTTGAAAAGCTGCTTAAGGCGGGTTTCATTTTCCCAGTTCCTCTGACTGAATGGGTTTCAAACCCCGTTCCAGTAGATAAAAAGCAAGGAATGATTCGAGTGTGCATCGATTTCAGAGACCTAAATAAGGCATGTCCTAAAGACAATTACCCCACACCGTTCATCGATCAGATCATTGACGAGTGTGCCGGTAACGAGATTTTATCCTTCATGGATGATTTCTTCGGATATAATCAGATTACTATCCGTCCTGAAGATCAGCATAAGACTGCCTTTATTTGTCCCTGGGGTACTTTTGCATACAAGAAGATGCCTTTTGGTCTTAAAAATGATGGGGCTACCAAAATGTGGCCATGTCTTACGCCTTCCACGACATCAAGAAAATTATCGAGGCATACTTAGATGATATCGCTGCTCATTCTCGGAAGAGGATAGATCATCCTGGTCACCTCCGACAAATATTTGAGAGATGTCGTTTTTATAAAATTCGATTGAATCCGAACAAGTGCGTTTTCGCGATAACATCCGGTCGGTTGTTGGGATTTATCGTGTCTAGGGAAGGGATAAGGGTAGATCCCTTCAAGGCTGAGGCAATACTTCGGTTGCCTCCCCTGTCTTCAATCCGTCAGCTTCAAAGTCTCCAAGGGAAGTCTAATTTTCTTCGGAGGTTTATCGTTAACTATGCTGAGATTACAAAGGGATATATGAGACTGTTGAAGAAAGGAGTTCCTTTTCTTTGGGACGACTATGCTCGACGCTCATTCGATGCCTTGAAGAAGGCATTGACCTCTGCTCCTTTACTGAGTCCACCCGATTATAGCAGAGATTTTCTTTTGTATCTGGCTACAGCAGTATCTACCATTGGTATGGTTCTGGTTCAGGAGGATGATGCTCTGGCTGAGCATGTTATTTACTACCTTAGTCGAGGACTGGTAGGACCTGAACTGCGATACACCCCGATAGAAAAATTAGCCTTGGCAATAGTTTTGTGGTATGTGGTGCGCCGACCGTATTACATGCCCCAGGGTGAAAACTTATGTCTTGGCAGCTGCCAATCCATTTCAGTTTGTCCTCAGCAGGCAAGTGATTGGGGGCAAATATAATAGATGGATTGTGATTCTACAGAAATTTGATCTAGAGTTCATGTTTGCCAAATCCAAGAAGTCATTAGTTTTTGCGGAATTGATCTCCGAGTTGCCCTGTGGAGAGGAGATGATCTATGATGAGTCCTTTTCGGACGAACACTTGTTTCTGATCTCTCCACAGGATCCTTGGTATGGGGATATCATTGTGTATCTCCAGACTGCGAAGTTTCCCTCTACTTTTTCGAAAGATGAGCGTTGTAAACTGCGTCACTTGGCCAAGAATTATCTGATTATTGGTGATGCTTTGTACCGTCGAGGGGTTGATTCAATCCTAAGACGTCGCTTACTCTCAAAGAAGCCGAGGCTATGCTCAATGATTCTCACAAAGTGGGAGCTTGTGGGGGTCATTTATCTGGGCTTGCTACAGCCCAAAAGATTTTGCGTTCTGGATACTTTTGGCCCTCGATTTTCAAAGATTGTATTGAATCAGTCAAGAAGTGTCATCCGTGTCAGGTTTATACTCGAAAAATGCGCGCTCATCTAGCTCCGCTTTTTCTAGTCGTTACTGTTAGACCCTTTACAAAGTGGGGTATTTATTATACTACTTGTAACCCACCTTCGGCAAAAGGTCACAAGTACATTATCGTAGCAGTAGACTACTTTACAAAGTGGGTCGAGGCTATGCCTACTTTTGGGAATGATGGTGAGACTGCAGCTCTTTTCCTATTCAACCAGGTTATTGCTCGTTTTGGTATTCCTAGAGAGATTGTCACTGATCATGGCAGTCATTTTCAGAATAGCATGATGGCTGAGTTGGCTCTAAAATTAGGTTTTCGGCAGGAGCATTCATCTCCGTATTATCCTCAAGCCAATGGGCAAGTGGAAGCCGTGAATAAATCCTTGAAGACAATTTTTCAAAGGACAATTGATAAATCTAGATCCAACTAGCATATTATGCTATATCCTGCACTTTGGGCATACAGGACGTCAGTGAAAACTGCAACTGGCTTTACTCCGTTTCAGCTAGTGCATGGGTTGGAATCCGTATTTCCCATTGAATGTGAGATTCCTTCTCTTAAGTTAGTTGTTGAACTTCTTCTTGAAACTTCTAGTCTTGAAGAATGTCTCCTTCATCTAGAACATCTCGATGAGCAGCGTGGAGATGCCACCACGATGAATGAAGCGCATAAAAACTGAGTTAAAGTTCAGCACGATAAGGCGGTCAAGCCTAGGGTTTCTTTTCGGAAGGTGACCTTGTTTTGGTCTATGCCCAAGAAAAGATGCCTCGGGGGGCAGGAAAGTTTAAATCGATGTGGCATGGCCCCCATATCGTTAAAAAGTCTTTAAGAAAGGAGCGTATACCTTGGTTGAC
This sequence comes from Pinus albicaulis, assembly GCA_034641835.2. NCBI lineage: Eukaryota > Viridiplantae > Streptophyta > Pinopsida > Pinales > Pinaceae > Pinus > Pinus albicaulis. The sequence goes on from JAXQQM020092056.1 coordinate 381,276, forward strand.
TTCGAGGGAACGAGTTGCCGGAGCCCCGAAATGGGCTCTATTTGAAGAAGTATTATGCCTAGGCTTTGGCCTGGCATTTTGCTTTGTATATAGTAGTTTTTTTCTTTGTACATATCTGATTGATTTTTCGATTTTTGATGAGGTGGTGATGTTCTTTGATCTTCTTTGGCAGGTTGTGTTGGATGTCATGAGTCATTTTGGTTTCGCCGATGGTGCTAGTAGACACACCCGGAACTTAGCTTCTGCGACTTGGGTGCTTCATTATCCTTCCGGTCAGTTGTTGGTATCAAGAGGGGTCTGCATTGATCCTGCTTCCAATAATGTAGCAGAATACACTGCAGTCATTCATCTACTCTCGGAGGTAATATCTTTGGGTGTTGATTCGTTGGTAGTTTTCTTGGACTCCCAGCTGGTGGTGTCGCAGTTGACAACACTTATCGGGTACGAGATCCCTTTTTATTACGATTGTTTTTTAGGGTATGTTTGTTACAAAGGTCATTTCAATTTTTAACATTCATTCATATTCCTCGAGCTGAAAATTGGTTTGCTGACTCATTAGCTAATCAAGCTTTAGATTGGCATATTAATCATTCAATACAATAAATTTTAAATCATCAGAAACATCATACATTTGATACATTTATCACATTCCATCAAATATCGTTGTATATATATATATATCATCAGAGTGTTTCAAAAAATTTACAAAATTTGGATCCATAAATGCCGTACAAAACTTGGGCTTATGCCCCATCATGTTCAGTCTCAAAAAATAATATACAGTCATCTAATATATAAAATATGTCTACTCCTGAGGTCCCTGCCCAGCAATCGTGTTCCTATAGAACGTGACTGTAGTGGCCACACAGCGGAATAATCTAACCCAGTCTCGTGGTACTCGTACTAATTGCTTCCCCGGATGGCTTCGGCAAGTCCTCCACAGTAGCCATAGGATTTCATGTTAATCCCTTTCCAAGCTTCTCTCGCATGGCCCCTGGAGAGTCCCGTCGGAATCCACTATCTCTCGCACCGCGCGTTTATGGCGCAAGAGGGCCTCGTGATCAACTCTGTCCAACATCCGAAACATGATCATTTTTAATTGTCAGTCATTATGAATCCAATCAAAAACATGTTTTTCATTTTTTCATACATATTTGAAAAAATCCAAAAAAATTATATAAGTCAAAATTTTTGCAAAACTTGCCGACTGCTCCCCATGCTGTGCCAGGTGGAAGAACTAGATCCGGATCTCGACGAAAGTCCATCCCGCATAGGGATAGTCGTCCACTGCGATGATCTGTTCTCCCCACCACAGGAAGAACTCATCGTCCCACGTGGTCCGGGGTACCTCACTACCCCCCAGTCTCTTCATCATGTCTGCCCAACGGACAATTCTTGGGTCCCGAGGGCTACTGATAGTAGAGATGACTCTGGGTCTCAAAGCTGGAATCCTCTCAAAGAAGAATGTTGTCAAAATGGTACCATAGCCAAAGTGTTTGGTCTTTACTTGGAGAATAGAAGTCAGTTTTTGTTTCATGTTCAGTAGCAGGGCTGTGCACCAATCGTAAACATGAGTCAAACACTCTACAACTATACTCATTTGCGTCCTGGACGCCTAATGTAGTGAGGCAGATCCTACCACTCTGCTGATGGTGAAAAGGAGGATCTTCATGTGAAAATCCCTGATATCTCTAATTGCAATCTGCGTTCCAACCTTTTTGGAATTATCTACGCAGTATACGTGGACATAATCTTCCACGGTTAAGCCTCCCAGGGGTTTTCCGTGTAGATCTACTGGTTCTCCCCTTCTGGAGAGTCTAGTGATGAAATATATATCCTCCACTTCAATGCATAGTGGCATCTGATCAATTATGAAGCAATCCTGATCTGGTTTCCAGTAATTTACGAGCATTTCAAGCAACCGCACATTGCTTTTCATATTGGGCATTTTAAAGAATTTCAACAATCCGCAATTTCGGAGGATGTTTTGCGCTGCGCGGTCCTGCATGACCTCTTGGTCTACTTCGCTATGCTCACGTTCCCTCCATGAGATGGTCATCCTGAGAAATTTCATCAAAATTTTGCATTAGCCAAGCTTTTTCATATTCGTGACCAAGGCATACGTCGATTTTTCTCGTGCACAGTCGCGTGTATACGCGACTTTCCTTCATTAAACCCGCGTATGCGCAGATACGCATTTTTTAGCAAGGGTTCTAAAGCAAAAAATCACTTAATTTTAATTTCCAAATGGAAAAAATGAATAAACAAGATGATTAAG